>CM029657.1:13662720-13731534 GCA_017311315.1 Dendrocalamus latiflorus | reverse complement strand
CTTAGATAGTTCTCTCCTTCCCCCTTTCTTTTGTTATTGTACTAGACAGACTTTTTCATTGGTCAACAATTGTTAGTTGATCGTAATACTTAATTAATTACTCCCTCTGTTAAAATTAGTTGATGTTTAAGAATGTGGCACAAGAATTAAGGTGTTGGTCAAAATGACCACTCTAGCTCTATTAATTTCTTCCAAGATCCATTTGTAAAGAGCATTGGGTTTAATGCAAGCTGCTATCAATTTTCTAGATTATTTTGAGTACTGTGTGTCTTAGTTTTTTCCTTTTTAATCTAGCAAAAGCATTGTGAGTACTGTGTGTCTTAGTTTTTCCTTTTTAATGTATTTGCTCTATTCATTATTATCCTAATAATCTACGCTTGAACCAGATCTATTGGCTAATTGTGGCTAGGAAATGTTATAGACTTATAGTTGTAGTACCCAAGGTTCATCTTTTTTTGGTACCTGCTCAATTGACAGCCTATGAGTGGTCGAACGGCTACCTGAGTGGTCGTACGGCAACAAAGTGGTCGGAACCAGTCGTAATTGATTGGAACTGGTCGTAAAAAAGTTCTGGGAGGTCGTAAGGCCTTTACAACACGCTCGTCGTCGTCAAATATTATATATTGCAGATCAACAAATTTTATCTTGTTTTGTATTTACCGTAGCGTTAGCACGGGTATACTACTAGTTATATTAGTAAGAAAAATTATGGGCATCCACACGTGCATAAGCTCATCATAAATGTGGTACCAAGTTTGTGCCAATTCCCTAACTTACGCAAGAAAATAGCCCCCCTTGAACTAAAATTTGTTGTGGACTATTTCCTCGTATCTTAGCATGTGAGACCTCGAAATTTTCACTCATTTCGAATATTTGATCTTTACACTTGTTGCTTTGGTTGATGTGCCTTATCAACTCATCCTGATGACTATATTGAAAGCCCGAGAGATAGAGCTGCAAGGACTTGCTAGCTAAGGCTGCAGCAACAACCTTGCGGGTGTGACTACATATAGCGAGACCATACACACCTCCAAGATGAAACAGTAAATTGAAGAATATGTGTACTTCCTCTGTTCCTAGATAGATGTACGAATATATACACACACAGAAAGTCTTTTTTCTACACCCGGGTATAATTACACCATATATCGTATCTCACAATAAAGAGAGTATCTCGCGTAACGGGGGTATGTACGTGTATTACATGAGTATTTAAGATCATCTAGGTGGTATTAACAATTTTTCCGAGGTGATATGTACATTTTTTTGACATACTCTTTTTTATATGCAATATATGGAGATATTTACAAAATACACTAAAAAACTATGGACTCCTTTGCAATTTTTTCATGTGGTTCACATCTATGTATCTTATAATTAGTACAAGTGTTCCAAGTGATAAAGGAGTATTTCAAATTCGTTTAGGTGGCATATTAGAGGTAGGTGTAATTACACCCGGGAGTAAAAGATATTTTTTCAATATATATATATATATATATATATATATATATATATATATATATATATATATATATATATATATATATATATATATATATATATATATATATATATATATATATATATATATATATATATATATATATATATATATATATATATATATATATATATATATATATATATATATATATATATATATATATATATATATATATATATATATATATATATATATATATATGAACATATCCAGTGCTAACAGCCTTTTCAGTGCTAACATGCTAACACTTCCCACAGCCATCCGATCTGCTCCGTACCACCCAGATTCTCGAAGTGGAAATACCAACTCACTTATGCCTTTCGCGCAAAACCCCCTACCGGTCCCGTCAATTTTTTTCCAATCCCCGCCGTCTGAACTTCTCCGCGCGATCGGCTCACTGATACTCCAGTCTCCCGGCAGGCGACGGGCGCCGCGCCGCGCGGCCGCTGCCTCGACTCCTCGCGCCCGCTCTCCGTTCTCCGTCGCGGCTGGGACTGGCGCCCCTGGGGATGCCGCAGACCCCTCCGCCGCCGAGCTCCCGGCGTCGCTCGCCACCGGATCTCGCGAGAGGCATAAGGTGATGGCCTCGTCGGGATCTTCACCGGGTTCGACTCCGTCGGGCGGCGCCGCGCGCTTGCGGCGGACGTGGCTCCCCGCGGATCGGCAAGGTCTCCTTCGGTTAGTCGTTGGTATCACAGCTTGCTAGTTCATGTTCACTTGTATTGCTCGAGATCTAGCTACAGTTGCAGTTTTCAACTGTTGTTGACGTTGTTGGCTATCTATTGTTGCAAACTTATAATTGCTGATAAGAGTTGAGTAGGTAATTTCCGTTTCTCCATTTCTCTGATCTAGATGTGACTATGATTTACTCAAATCTTCCACTCTTAGCCATTAATTCTAAGGCACTTGGTAGTCAGAAGGCAAATGCTTATCATTTACATAAGTGATTGCTGTTAAATTATTGTTACACTAGCACTGATAATTCATTATTTTGTTGCTTGTGATAACTATAATGTGAATGATCTTGGGCAAACTATCCATCTATTTAATGCATAGGTACAGGAAATCTGTACATATGCGAATTTTGGACGTTTCTCGCACTGTTTATACCCCAAAATTCCAAAAATAGCCGCGCCTGAAATCACAATTCCAAAAAATAGCCCCCAAACGACGCACGATTAACGGCAACGCGACACGTGTCCAGTGGTGCGGCCGGGAGCGCACCACACCTGAGTGGTGCGGTCCCCGACCGCACCACACCCCCGCGCCTCACGTCAGGCCAGTGGTGCGCCCCCTGGGCGCACGACACCGCGAGTGGTGCGGCCCCAGAGCGCACCACTCGCTGTCTCTCGGCTGGTGGCGCCATTTTCCTCCAGTCCCATCCCACCGAAAGCACTGAATTCGCCCGATTCCCTCGCCCCGTGCTGCATGCAGCCGATTCCCTCGCATTTCTTTATTTCTTACATGCGATGTGTCGAAGCTGGAGAGCCGGCCCCTACTCCGAACGCAGTGTATCTCGCGATACAAAGGGAGAGCCTGCGTTGGAAGACTTCAATCTTTTTGCATTTGTGGTAGACAGAGAAGCAGCAAGCAAGAGAGAAGCGAAGAGAGGGAGCTGATAGCGAAGGCAAGAAGAGCGGAAAACACAGGATTTGGAGTAATTTTGGAAGGGATCTGAATTTTTCGCAAGTGAGAAAGTTGTAGATCGTCTCGTGAGCTTCAAGAAGAGGTAAATATCATCTCAATGCATCTGTAATTTAATCATAGTGATTAGCCTGTAATTAGCGTAACGTTCTGTAAACGTTCTCCATATGTCTATATTTTATGTAATTATCGTGTTATATTTTATAATTTATGTGAAGAAAATTATGCGTTGTTGTTGTCCACTGTAATGTTCAAAGTTGTTTGTGGTTGTAGTGTATTCGATTTATTTGAAAAAATGTTTGTAGTTGTAGCATATTGTATTTTATATTTTATGTAAAGAATTTTTTGTACTGCTGTTGTGAACCGTAACCTAAAAATACGCTAACTGGATTTTAGCTAGATTTCATTGATGTCATTGTGAAGCACTCTGGTAGTCGGAAGGGCTACTTGCGTAGGTTTTATTTGTATTAATATTTAGTCATTCTTGTAGCAAAATCACTCAAGGATAGTAGATCTTGGTATGCATGCATATTTGTGAGAGCTTGCTTCCATGAATTAAAGATTATGGAAAAAAATACGGAAAGCACACTGCTAGTAGGTACTGTTTTTATTGTCATGTACTCATTGTTGTAGCCAAAATCACTGAATAATATTAGATCTTGTTGTGCATGTTCGAGAGAGCGTGCTTCCACAAATGAAAGATTAGAGAAAAAATGTAGATGTTTAATTTACATAAGAATTAAGAAGTTAAAAATGATGAGAATTGAGTGGTTGGTTGGTTAATTAAGTAGAACAATAATAATAGAAATTAGGAGAGAAATTTGGAGAAATTGTAATTTATGTATCGCATAGATTAAGGCACTCCCGTAAATTAATTAAAAATTACATTTGCAAATAAAAAAGAAACCATTCATATTTGTATGGGATAGTTTAGAACAACGAAATTGAGATGAAAATATTACGGTGTATCTGCTAGGCGGTAGCTACGTGCTGTGTGTGATGGTACAGTGTTGCCTGTGATATATACTAAGAGGGTTCAGTTTTGGGCTTATGTTAGGTACGCCATGGGTGACATCCAAGACTTGTTCGTGTTCTATGGAAGTGGTCTCGTACGGGACGGGCCGTACGGGGCAGACCTGATAATTAGTGACCGGACTGTGATCCGGGCACGCAATCTGAACACCATGAGCCTGTTGGAGCTACGGAGATGCGTGCGTTTCGGATTCGATCGGGACACCGCAAGCGAACAAATTACGGATCGAGGCAGTGTATGCCACAGTTGGAGGTTTGCTGCAGGGGATACAATGTGGCAACTTATAAAGGGTGACGAGCGACGCTTCATGGGCGAACTACATGGAGGTCGTGTGCAACCCAGACGCATTGATATATGCCAGGCCAATGGTGTATGTTCAATTCGTGGAGAGGACAGAATCATCCGCTAATGGGTGGCTCTAGGTGGTGCTGGCGGAGATGTATGAGCGTGCATTACTCTCCGGCGGTCATGAAGATGCTGATGAAGGAGAAGGAGGCTATGGATGTCAATAGGAGATGGGGACCTGCGGAGGGGCGCGGAGAATTTTCAGCGCGAACGAAGGTGCCAAGAGGTGGTGGGCCGCGCGTGTTGACTGTCACGAGTACCTTGAGAACCAGGTGCAGGAAAGTGAGGAGGAGGACGATGTGGAAACAGAGAGTTCAGGAGAGGAGGAAGAAGGGGAACCTACAGCGGGAGGTGTTGGTAGGTGGTGTTGTAACCACGGAGGGTGCGTACGTGCCGTCCAGGATTGGACGACATCGCAGCGGAATCCCTAGTTCTTGCCACGGGCGGAGGAGGCCAGAGTGGGATTCAATGAAGGCCAGACTCGTTGTAGGGCAGAGCTTCCGTAACAAGAGTGCTGCACAGCAAGCTATTGCCACGTACGCCGTCAACATCAGTCGGACATATCGGGTGCACAGGTCCAACCCTGACACCTACATTGTGAAGTGTGTGGACGGCTCCTGCCCTGGCAAGGTCCGTGCGCAGCGGTTCAGAGGCGCTGCCACGGACTTCCGGATAACGGTGCTGAATGATCACACTTGTGAGCTTGCGGCGCCACTACATAAGCACCGCAACATGACGTCGTCATATGTTGGAGAGGTGATAAGGCATCTTGTGGTTGCAAATGTATCCATTACTCCCAAGGTTCTCATGGCGGAGGTAGCGAACACGGTGGGGGTTTGCTGTGAGCTACAAGAAGGTGTGGCGGGGGAAACAGAAGGTACTGCGGAGTATGTTCGGGACATATGAGGAGGCATATGATCTGGTCCCGAGATTGTTGTGTCAGATTGCAGCAGCAAACCCAGGCACGTTCATTAACAAGTGCGAGCGGGTTCATGAGACGGAAGGGCCCGAATTGTTTTGTGCTTGACAGAGTGTTCTGGGCCTTCCATCAGGCAATAGAAGGCTTCAAGTGGTGCCGTCCAGTGCTAACGATGGACGGCACATTTCCTATCTGGCAAATACAAGGGTACAATCCTGACCGCGGTTGCAGCAGACGCAAATGACCAGTTACTCCAGTGGCATTTGCAATAGTAGAGAATGAGAGTACGGGAAAGCTGGCTGTGGTTCCTTGTCAATGTGAAGCAGGCCGTTGTACAAGATCGGCCCGATGTGTGTGTTATCTCAGACCGCAATGCGGGCTTGCTGTCTGCAATGCGAACGATAGCAGAACGGGACACAGCCTCCGTACCAGTGGAATGACATGAAGAACCGGTGGTGCATGAGGCATCTTGCGGCAAACTTCCACAGAAGGTTCCATAGCAAGGAACTAATGAAGATGTTTAAAAAACTTTGTATGCAGAACCAGAAGACGAAGTTCAATTGCCCTTTGGAGCCACCTTGATCAGGAGACCAGCAGGCATGTCAGGCGTCTTGAGCAGGCTGAAGCGGGGGCCGTGGAGGGAGGCTCCACGAGACTTGGGGAGTTCACACAATGGGTGCAGTCCAATGCACCTAACCTGGAGATGTGGTCTCTACTGCATGACACCGGCGGAGCAAGGTACGGAATCATGACGACAAACATGTCCGAGGTGTACAATGGTGTTCTAAAGGGCCGTGAGATCCCTACCTATCACTGCAATCGTTGAAGAGACCTGGAACCGTTCAATAGGATACTTTGTCAATAGAGCCATGATGGCCGAAGCGGCATATGGACGAAGGCAAAGAATTCTCCGAGGTAGCGCGGGCCTACATGGACAAGAAGATGGAGAAGGCTCGTTCGCATATTGCTCAGACCATGGATGGCTTACGGAGGAAGTTTTGAGGTTCGTCTCAGACAGAGGTACATGATGGGGCAGGCTAGAGGGGATCGTAAGCAGGTGTGCACGATTGCTGACAGAGCGTCTTGCACATGCAACAAGCCGGAGCTTCTACACAAGCCATGCTCCCACGTGTACGCGGCATGCGCGTTATGGAACCAGGCGCCCACGCATTACATCTCAAGGTACTATGACACATGAAGCACCTGTTTGAAACCTGGAAGCACGGAGTTCCATTCGTACGGGGTGGACATGCATTATAGGGAGCTCTGGCCAGGGCAGATCAAGTGGGTGCCGAACGATGCACTGAAGCACGTCGCCCGTGGGCGAAGACAGAGCCGTCGCATTCGTAACGACATGGATGATAGCCAGCGTGGGGATCGGGTTCGGCGGCCGAAGTGCAGACTATGCAAGACGGTTGGCCATTCATTTAGGCAGTGCCCAAACAGGCCGACATCAAGTAACGCTCCATAGTATGCAGCACATGGACTGTCATTGTGCACTGCTGCTTCCGTGTTTTGTAACTATAGCGGGTCTTTGTTGTGATGCGAGCACAGGATCGTGCATCCTGTAACCTATGCTGAATGTATCTGACCAAATTATTTCCGTGTACAATTTGTTTGAGTCATTTCTTGCAGATTATGTTATGTTGTGACTTATTCGATATTTCGTTATCATTTGTTGTCGTTCGATGCAGATTGCGTTTGTTCATGTTTTGTTGTCATTTATTTCACGATGTATTATCATTACGTACACATTATGTATGTTGCATATTCTCATGACACTGCGTACTGACTTGTTTTTAATCATCGGCAGGAGATGGCGTACGAGTTGCTTGAGGCCCGTTGGGATGACCGCCACCGATGCACCGCGTGGGCATCAATGCCTGATGGCCCTCCGTGTTTCGTCCTTAGGGGCCCCCGAGAGCACTGGCCTCTAGACGAGCGATACATCCCGCTGCTGCGAGACACCGGTCTTTTGCCCCTTGCTCGCATGCTGGATGTTCCGTATTCGTTGCAGTTCGATGCGGCGTTGCTGTCCGCACTCGTGGATCGTTGGAGACCGGAGACTCACACCTTCCACTTCCGGTGGGGCGAGATGACTATTACACTTCAGGACGTGGTCCATGCTGACAGGTCTACCCATCCGTGGTGCAGCAGTAGTGCCACCCCCCAGGGCGGCGCATTGGAAGGCCGCCTTGGGTGCTCGATTCGGTATCCCGATCCCAGACAACATGTCTGGTGTGCCACACTCGTGGCTACGAGAGTTCATGACCTGCCCTGAGGACGCTCATGAGGGGGTCGTGCGGACGCACCTCATGGCATACATTCTTTTTTTGTTCGGATGGGTCTTGTTTCCTACGACCACTGGAGTCTCCGTGCATCCGACGTACATACACCTTGCTGAGTTCCTTGGCGGGATGCCTTGCCCGGCGAGGTGCCGCAGTACAGCTGGGGATCAGCAGTCCTTAGTGCCACGTACCGAGGCTTGTGTGATGCCTGTCAGCGTACTGAGGCCAGCGAGCCAGTCTTGGCGGCGTGCTATGTGCTCCTGCAGTACTGGTCTTGGGAGCACTTCACGGTTGGG
Source organism: Dendrocalamus latiflorus (assembly GCA_017311315.1). Taxonomy (NCBI): domain Eukaryota; kingdom Viridiplantae; phylum Streptophyta; class Magnoliopsida; order Poales; family Poaceae; genus Dendrocalamus; species Dendrocalamus latiflorus. The sequence goes on along the minus strand of CM029657.1, from coordinate 13,723,505 downwards.
AGGCCTAAGATCGAGAGGCCCGTGCACCCTTACGACCTCGTCCCGGAGTTGTACGGTCTGGCTGGTGGCGATGACCCCATAGATGGGCCGACTATGGGGACTCGTTGGACACACATGGTCAGCTGCGGTGGGCTAAGGACAGAGCGAGGCGTGTGTACCCAGATTTCCATGACGATTTCGAGCGGCTTCCTGACAACGACATAGTCCTGGTTCCCATGGGATGCAGGGTTCATTCAGCTCATTGCCCCCTACGGGTTGTCATCTCAGTGCCACCAAGACCACACGTACTGGTTGACGGACCTGTCACCTCGTCTTCGCGCACTTCGTCGAACCGTACAACCCGCAGAGAGTGATGAGGCAGTTTCACCTCCACCAGCACGTGCCACCCCTCGCAGGTACGGGCACTACTACCGAAGGCCCACCGGTAAGCCATTGCACGGTACCTGTACGCAAGGTAGTAATGTGTTGATAATACTAATTGTACAATATGTGCACTAACTTGCAGGCAAACAAGAAGAGGGCACCATGGTGACGACTGGACAGCCACACAGCGGCCGTGGACAGACCTGTGGCGTGACTCAGCGAGCACTAGAGGTTGTGGCCGAGACTAGGCCACACGACATCGCCACATACGGTGTGTACCTAGAGTGGTACATTCCACGCACCCGCAGCAAGATTACTCGGCCTGCCCCACCCCGTCCTTCAGAGGTCGCGCACGAAGATGCCATACAGGCCGGCCCAGGACCGTCATCGAGCAGCAGCACGTCTTGACGAGGCGGTACGTGCACCTGCAGTACGTTTGTACTCATTGTTTCTTTACGTACAGTGCGTTTTTAACTCATTTGCTGTTTACGTACAGTGCGAGCATATGCGTCGTGCTGAGAACGAGGCTTTTCAGATGCTGCAGCGTGGGGAGGGCGGGCAACCGGGTTCTTGCTTCGGCGCGTAGCATCTTCAATGACCTCAGGAATGCGATCAAGGCCATGAGCTGTAGTCAGCACCGGGATGATGTCCATGCACGACGCGTCCGCAGAGAGCAGCCTTCAGCGCCGCCGTCGGCACCACCTTCAGCACGTCCGTCGCTGTACGGTGGTCGTCCATCGCAGTCCGGCGGTCGTCCGTCGCAGTCCTGGCGCATGTCCGTCGATGTCCGGCGGTCGTCCGTCGCTGTCCGGCGGTCGTCCATCGCTGTCCGGCGGTCGTCCGTCGCTGTCCGGAGGTCATCCCAGCTGCGCTCCCTCGTCCTCACAGCCTTTTGGACCAGCGGTACGACATTTGCCATCAGTTCGTTTGTCCACTCGATTGCCATTTATTCGTAACACACGTTTTCCTTGCAGCAGTTGCGAAGGGATAGCACGTTGCTACAGCCGTCGTCATCCCGGAGGGCGGCGGACGAGCGTACAGATAGCGACCCTGAGGACACCCCAGCAGATAGTGACATATGCGCCTGGCGGTCAGTCCACCCGAGCAGACACGCAACGGCAGTACGAGTGGTTCGGGCAGACGTACCAAGGTTACACGGCGCAGGAGTACATGGGTGAATTCGCAGCGTCATCGTCATCTCCAACAGCCGTATGCACCGGTATGTACGCATGTAGTGAACATACCACATGATACAAATAATGATTATAAACTTTTTTTGTATTTTCCATTGCAGGACGTTAGACCCCTCCGCCGATTGGCTGAGCTCTATTATAGGCCAGCAGTCGGCACTCCCCACAGAGATGTACCCACCACCGCCTCCGACGCAGACCTCCGCAGTACGACCTTCGAGATGCACCGCGCTCCCCTAGCAGGTTCACCTTCTCGGAGGATCAGATACGTCGTCCGAGGCGGCGGCGACGAGATGATAAATGAATTTTTGTAATTGGGCTGTTGTAATTTTTGTGATGTTTTTGAAGTGCTTGATGGTTTGATGTTCAAATATGGTTTTCCAGTATAAAAGGGTTTGTTCTAAGTTCTTTGATTTACTACGCCATACAACCAACTGAGAGATGACAACACCCGTACAACCCACATAATACGAAGGCCTCAGGCAATGACAACACGAAACAACACATACATTGCACGTACATGAAATGTAGCAAGTGTTACAACCACCAACACACGAACGAACAAAACAACTAAATACATCACAACCGTACTTAACACATTACCAAAATAACTTGACGACAACATAGCATAAAACATTAGCAACATACACGAGGAGAACCTCCAGCACTACAACTTGAGGATAACAATAATCACAAGAAACAAAATAGCACACAACATTAAATTTATCTTCCACTCGAGTCTGTCCAAACGATGCCGCATCCCGACGGGTCGCAACCCCCCACGACAACTCTGTCATGGCGAACATTGGCAGTCCTATTGCCCATTTCATCCTCCCACACCCAGAATTGGCAACCACCATGAGCTTCCTGCGATTCCATGACAAGAAATTTTTTAAACATACCACCACGATTTCAATGAACCCGAAACAATCTGACTCACCGAGTGATGGGGGCACTTGTAGTAGTGTCGCCCAGGATTCGCGGCCGTCTGTGATGTCCTACGTCTAACTAAGGTGTTGCAATTTGGGCACATCACCGTCGGTGCCCATGAAGACGTGCTGAGCTGACTCATTGCCTAGTCTGGGGGAGTGAGCACGAAAGAAAACTACACTGCTTGTGAACAACTAACTCAGGAGGTGACTGATAACATGGCAAGGTAGTATGTGAGGGATGGCTCCGTTTTATAGGCTGTCTGGGGGGCAGCCTCACGCACAAAGAACACAGACAGCACAATTCATACACGCACATAAAGGGGCACCTTTGCTTAGTGATATGACAAAACGGGCCAGCTTTCCGCAGTGACATGAAAAAAGAGGGCAGGTTTGTTCAAGCACGAAAGACAGGGTACTTCTTTGTTCGACTTAAGAATTGCTGGGACCCCAACCGTGCTACTTATACCAAACGAGACATCTTGCTGCATCTTTGCTCTGAGAGATGACATCACAGGTCTGCTTTCGCAGTGAAATGACAAAAGAGGCCATCTTTGCTCAGAGACATGACAACACGGGGCAGCTTTGTTCAAAGAGATGACACAGGACAGCTTTTCGGAGTGAAATGACAAAATATGCCGGCTTTTGCTCAGTGAGATGACTAAAAGATGCCAGCTTTGGGCAGTGAGATGACAAAAGATGCCAGCTTTGGGCAGAGACATGACATAACGGGCAGCTTTAGTCAGTGAGATGACAAAAGATGCCAGCTTTGCGCAGAGACAAGACATAACGGGCAGCTTTACTCAGTGAGATGACAAAAGATGCCAGCTTTGCGCAGTGACATGATAAAACGGGGCAGCTTTGCTCAGTGAGATGACAAAAGATGCCAGCTTTGCCCAGAGACAAGACATAACGGGCAGCTTTAGTCAGTGAGATGACAAAAGATGCCACGGGGCAGCTTTGCTCAGTGAGATGACAAAAGATGCCAGCTTTGCCCAGAGACAAGACATACGGGCAGCTTTAGTCAGTGAGATGACAAAAGATGCCAGCTTTGCGCAGTGACATGATAAAACGGGGACCTTTTTCAGTGATACCGCAGCACTCCCATCTTTACTCACTGCTACCACCACGCGGACCAGCTTTAGACGTACGAGTAGAGACCAAAACAGCCCCTATAAATTCGTATGCATTCCATTTCCCAGCGAACATTGCCCATCCAAACCCCATACTACATCGCGCTTCCCTCACCCTCACCCAACCGGGATGGACAAAGGCAAGAAGAAACAATGGGACAAGATGGTGAAGGATTGGAAGGAGACCCGTGACATAGCACGGTCAGCTGCGGCCCGCGATGCCGCAAGCGATGAGAAAATAAGGGCGATACAGGCCCGGGTAGAACAAGCCCATCGTGCTACGATGAAAGGTCCCCCCCCCAGAGCGCCCCCGTAGCAACAACCCAATCCCGGACGTCCCCACCGAGCGTTCGCCACAACTACCACCTGAGGGGAGACACCTCCCCTTTGTTGGTGCGGGGACGTGTGCAAGTTCTTCAAGTCTAAGCACCGCATCAGTCTAGGTATGCGTTACTGGGTTGCGCAAACTACTCCAGTGACTACCCCAACCGCCGCTTTGACACCGCAACCTATCGGCAGCCGGTAACGACCACATGCACCATTTTCCCTACCTTGTCTCCTTCACAGCACGCACTAACAATATCTCCAATGTATTTACAGTCTCCGGAGCCCCTGTGTGGCTACCGCAAATGGATCGATCTTGAGATCCACCCTGAGGACCAATGGACCCTTGACTTCGAGGAGTGGAATGTCACAAGGAGAAGGAGTTGCTGGAGGAGGAGCGCCGCAAGCACGAGCACACCCTGCGTATACAGCGCGAGACGCAAGCTCATCTTGAAGCGTGCACGCGTACGGAGCGGGAGGCTCGCGAGATGGAGCGCGAGAGAAAGAGGGAAATTGCGGCTAAGGCAAAAGAGGCCGGAGAGGAGTTCAATGCCGAGCGGGCAAGGAAGGGAAAGTGGCCCCCGGTCCACACAGTAGGTCGTACGAGCAGTTGGGTGGGTTAGTCGCATATCATGCTATATGTTATGCATGTAATAAAAATCTACGCGGCATGTTACTCCCAACTGTATTATGAAGTTTAATATCTCGTATTTTCGCATTCCATGATGTAATAGACCTAGCAAGTTATTTCCCCTAAGGCATGCATGTTAGGACTAGTGGTGGAATTCTGAACATTAGAAGTACAGAGTTCCACACATGCCACATGCCACTGGTCACATCACTTACCGCTTTATGTATCGAATCGTTCCTAAAAAATGTACCCAAATTTTTTATGCATCTACAACTTACATTGAAGATAACTTCTATTACAACTTTATCTTATTTTTACGCAGTTTATAACTACAAAATTGACAAAACATACAAACATGACGCGGATTGCAAACCCTTAAAACATACCAACCCTAAAAGTCACTTACCACTTTATATATCGATCGTTCTACGCACAATCGTTCCTAAAAAATTTTTACCCAAATTTTTTTATGCATCTACAACATATAATCAACATAAACTTGTTTTAAAATTTTTCAAATTTTTTTCTGATTCACAACTACAAATTAACAAAACTTATAATCATACATGTTCAATATCACTTTCCTTCATTTCCTCCAATTGTTCATATCACATTTGTGCTCGAAAATTTTTTCTTTAAATTGCTTCCAATAAAACAATATACCATGATCGAAATTTGTTATTGTCACTTCAACACATTTTTCACGGTCAGCAATATAGGAAAATCACAAAAACACTAATCGTTACTTCACACAAATTTCGTTCGTACTCTACCAACCAATATTTTTAATTTTCAAAATTGCACAACTAATTACACATCCAGAATAGTGGACTCCACTTCAAATTCATATTTTTTCACACATCATTTCATATATATACATAAATTTTTATTTAAAAAATTATCTTTACAAATGCATACAAAAATAACTTCAATTAAAATTCTACCCGTGCAAACCCTAACCGGGGGGTGGGACCCACGGCGGAGTGGTGCGGTGTGGTGCCGCACCATTAGGGGAGTGGTGCGGTGCGGCACCGCACCATCTACGTGGCATGTACGGCGGGGGTGTGGTGCGGTCGGGGACCGCACCACTCAGGTACGTGTCGCGTTGCCGTTAATCGTGCGGTCGTTTGGGGGCTATTTTTGGAATTGTGTTTTCAACGCGGCTATTTTTGGAATTTTGGGTATCAACAGTGCTAGAAACGTCCAAAATTCTACATATGCAAACTAAAGTTGCCTACTAGTGAGAAACCAGCCCATGCTTGTTAGATGACCAAGCATTGACTATTTTGTTTTCGTTTCTCTCTATGTGTATCTTCGTTATCCAAAAGTTCCAATCATGCTTGATGATCATCACTATCTCCGGTTTTGATTTTGGTTCCATTTGGCAATGAAGTTGGCTAAGTGCCCTTACAGCTTTTGTCTTTTTGGTTCACTTCATTGCAGATTGGAGGAAGCTACTGGTCTGTCATTCAGATTTGTGACTGGGAAAAGCAATGACGAGTCTAAGATGGCAACTCTTGAAAGAGAGGTTGAAGAATATGATGATTTTGTGCTTTAGAACTCGAGGAGTATAGAGGCTTCCATACAAAACGTGAATAATAAAACTATTATCTTTTGACTATGTTATCTCTTTTCTAGGACACTGATTTGGTCTTATGTTTTAGGTTAGCTTTCTTTAAGGCTGCCTATGCGTTGTTTGATTCTTGTAACAGTATTGGTACGCAGCATTTTACATACATCTGTATCGATATCCAATTCACCACCTTGCCAGATACCTTTTACTGTCAGTACACTTTAAACTACTACAACTACAACAGCTAAACTGAATATTTTCTGCCAGCATATGCTTTTATCTAAACACACATCAAATGGCATGGTTGAACATGGGTATTCTGAAATAAGTTAAACTGCAGGTTTTAGAAATCAGAGATATGCCAGTTTGTTTGTTGCTTACTAACTGCAAATTCAAATATGCCAGTCTACAGCAGCAGAGCTGAGATCAGAGATATGCCAGATTGTTGTTTCACTTGATTGATCAGATTGTTTGTTACAGAAATGAATTTGCAATTGATCAAGTTGTTTGTTACAGATATGACAATGGAGCTCTACAGCAGCAGAATTGATCACATATTACAGCATAAACAGTTGAACTACCAAAGCTGTGCTAAAACTCCATCAGAACTCAGATTTATCCGCCGTCAGTATGATGAACCAGACCTCAGCCGTCAGTGTGCGTGCTTAAAGTTGATTTCCTCAAACCCTGCAGTTGATTTTCTCAGTAAGCTTTGCAAATAATAAGAAGAAAATTACACCTACAGAAACAGGCTTTTCTGATAAGGAATATTTTCATTTCTGGATCAAGTTTTGCATGGCACTGTATGTATTGCTTCTTAGAGTTAGACATCCATTTAAAATTCCCCAAGGAAAAAGCATCATAAAAAAGGAGCTCATTATATCAAATAACACTAAATGAAAGAACTAACCATTTCAACTTTGGATCAGTAAAAACAGGCCCCTTCTTCATGCATCCAATGTATGTTTGTGTATGTGAACGCTCCTTAGCCAAAAGCAAGGAAAGTCTATCTGCAGAATAGAAATTAGTTATGGAAGTGCCAGCCTTTCAGAAGGAAAAGGATGTTTGTGATATCTTGCATATTGTTACTTACCTGGCCTCAAGTAAATATCATCATCATTACCTGGACTTTCAGAAGGAAAAGGATGTTTCAGAAGGAAAGTAAATATCTTGCATATTGTTATCTTGCATATAGTCAATGCTTAGGCAACTTTAGTTTGCATATGTACAGATTTCCTGTACCTATGCATTAAATAGATGGATAGTTTGCCCAAGATCATTCACATTATAGTTATCTCAAGCAACAAAATAATGAATTATCAGTGCTAGTGTAACAATAATTTAACCAGCAATCACTTATGTAAATGATAAGCATTTGCCTTCTGACTACCAAGTGCCTTAGAATTAATGGCTAACAGTGGAAGATTTGAGTAAATCATAGTCACATCTAGATCAGAGAAATGGAGAAACGGAAATTACCTACTCAACTCTTATCAGCAATTATAAGTTTGCAACAATAGAGAGCCAACAACGTCAACAACAGTTGAAAACTGCAACTGTAGCTAGATCTCGAGCAATACAAGTGAACATGAACTAGCAAGCTGTGATACCAACGACTAACCGAAGGAGACCTTGCCGATCCGCGGGGAGCCACGTCCGCCGCAGCGCGCGGCGCCGCCCGACGGAGTCGAACCCGGTGAAGATCCCGACGAAGGCCATCACCTTGTGCCTCTCGCGAGATCCGGTGGCGAGCGACGCCGGGAGCTCGGCGGCGGAGGGGTCTGCGGCATCCCCGGGGCACCGGTCCCACGCGACGGAGACGGAGAGCGGGCGCGAGGAGTCGAGGCAGCGGCCGCGCGGCGCGGCGCCCGTCGCCCCCGGGAGACTGGAGTATCAGTGAGCCGATCGCGCGGAGAAGAAGTTCAGACGGCGGGGATTGGAAAAAAATTGACGGGACCGGTAGGGGGTTTTGCGCGAAAAGGTATAAGTGAGTTGGTGTTTCCACCCTCAAGAATCTGGGTCGTACGGAGCAGATCGGATGGTTGTGGAGAAGTGTTAGCATGTTAGCACTAAAAAGGCTTTTAGCACTAGATATGTCCACGTCAGCTCTAAAATTTCTTACAAGTCCACGTCGCATAACTAGGGATTAATTTCGCTAGCGACTACAAAAAATAGAATGGAACCACCCTCCCATTCATTTTCAGTTTCTTCCAAACTAATGGCGATAATTAATCTCGATGAGTAACTGGCTTGTTCGATCAGTTTGCATTAAAATTTTGCTAGCGTCCAAGAGGAAGGGAACAAAAACCGAAGTCTTGGCAATTGGCCGTCAATTTAAACATATCATCGCGCAGTTTAGTTTTGTAAACTTACACCTATTGAATATGTTGAACATACCGAGTGGCATATCATTGAGAAGGAAATGCACCGTGTCCAGCAAGAAAATGTTAGGTCGGAAGCATCTACATATTTGATACTGTACCGGACGACCCAGAGTCTAACAAACACAGTGTTGTTTAAACAACATAAGCAATGGAGAGTAAAATATCCACACACACACACCACACACACACACACACATATATATATATATATATATATATATATATATATATATATATATATATATATATATATATATATATATATATATATATATATATATATATATATATATATATTCTCAAATTAAAAAATTCAAAATAACTTTTGAACATATATATAAAGTACAAAATTGAAATGAACATTTCTAAAATGTTGTGGTATCTAAATACATAAAATTTTGAAACTTAAAATTCGAAAAAAAAATTCTTGTGTTTAGAAGTAACATTATGAAAATAGTATCCAAACATAAAAAAAAATTCAAAATCACGGTGTCATGATACATATAAATTTGGAACTAATTAAGAGTTATATAACAAATTTGTATCCAAATACATATAGTATCAGATTTACATTACATATAAGCTATATAGCAATTTTGAGTATGGGACTAAAATTCCAATATAAATGTTTTGTACCCTAATTTGTAAAAAAGTTAGGAATTGATTTTTATAAATTATTTCCAACAATAAAATTAAGAATATAGTCCGTGCATGTGCAGTGGGTTGATGACTGTATAATTAATTAAGAACTAGCTAACCTTAGATGCTAACTGGACTAGTGGGCAGTTGTTTAGTTTATATTTGTGGCTAATTAGTTAATTAGGGAAAGTTCAGACACCCAACAAGCTTCTAATTAAGAGACCTGCTGGCCAGTCCCCTAACTAGCTCTAGCGCTTATGTTTAAACATAAAACAATAGCAGTAGCAAGTTTCTGATTAAGAGACCTGCTGGGCAGTCCCCTAACTAGCTATAGCGCTTAGCTTTAAAGATAAAACAATAGCCAAGCCGGACCAACGTGCCAGATGATTCTATATATTGCTTCCTGTTCTTCCAGCAAACGTGAAGCAATACAACTCTTTTGATGTTTTTCTCGAAAAGAAAAGGCCAATAAACTCAAGAAGTCATGAGTTGATCGACATACGGACGTTAGGTTCCTCATGGTTACGTCCATATGTATGACCCAAATTAACGTAACATACATTGACCGAGTAACGACATCTGTTTAGGATTTAAGCAACACTTTCAGTATACTTTGCATGGGCGGACATACTTGCTAACAATAAATATATAGTGTCTAAATAAATATAAATCTGAAACTGAAATTTGATTATACTTTGAATCACTATAAGAAAAACCCCAGGTAGAGGCACTTTTAATATAACCTAGAGGCACTTTTTAGAGACATTTTAAAAATTGCCGCAAAATTTTGTACTGTAGAGTGGTTTTGAGACATTTTAGAACCACCTGCAAAATTTTATCTTGCAGGGATGTTTTTGAGACATTCTTTAATTTGCCTAAAGTTTTTTATTCTCTAGAGACATTTTTTTGGGATGTTTTTAATTATCTAGAGGTGTTATTTGGTGGTTTACATGTGTTAAATAACCTACATATAAATATTACAAGATATAGCTAAATACGTGAAGCGGTGAGGTTGAGGTAGGCAATGCAACATATCCAAGAGAAGTACTATTCACATGAAGTGTAGAGTTTGACTATCAACCTATATGTCTCTACGTTTATAGCGATGATACATAGGAAGATGATTTATGAGGTGTTTTAAAAAATGTCTGTAAAACAATATAGAGATATGGAAAAAATGCCCTTAAATGGCAATTTAAAATTCGCAGACTTAGACAATTCCTAAGAGGATGGGCTAAGAATGTGAGTGGAGCATATAAGAAAGAAAAGGAGGAATTAATTAAAAAAGCGGACGATTTAGATAAAATGGCCGAATCTCAAATCCTCACCAATGCGGAACTTGACTTCAAACATTGTTTGAAAGAGCGAATAGCACAACTGCTGAGAGAAGAAGAGCTAAAATGGTACCAAAGGGCAAAGACAACTAAGTTGATCTTTGGCGATTGTAATACTAAGTATTTTCAATTGGTTGCAAATGGTAAACATAGAAAAACGAGAATTTTTTCAGCTTGAGCAAGAAGAGGGACTAATAGAAGGTGATGAGAAACTTAAAAGTTACATCACCAACTATTACAAGGGCCTCTTTGGTACTCCAGAGCGTAACAACTTTTCTATGTTGGAATCGATTAGAGATGACATTCCCCAAGTCTCAGAGGCAGAAAATGACATTCTCACAATGGGTTTCACGGAAGAGGAAGTTAAAAAAGTAATTTTCCAAATGGAGCATAACAAGGCACCGGGACCGGATGGTTTCCCTGCTGAGTTCTTTCAAGCTTTTTGGGAACTTATCAAGGGAGACCTAATGGCTCTCTTCTATGAATTTCACAAGGGAGACCTTCCGCTTTATAGTCTCAATTTTGGAATTATTACACTAATCCCAAAACAAAAAGAGGCTACCCAAATTCAACAATTTCGACCAATTTGCCTTTTAAATGTAAGTTTCAAAATCTTTACCAAGGTCATGTCTTTTAGGTTGGCTCTAGTGGCTCAAAAGGTAATCAAACCTTCCCAAACCGCCTTCATGACCGGCAGAAACATAATGGAAGGAGTTGTTATCTTACAACGAAACCATTCATGAGATGCAGAGGAAAAAGTTAGATGGGATCATTCTAAAGCTAAATTTCGAAAAAACGTATGATAAGGTGAATTGGTCTTTCCTTCAACAAACATTGAGGATGAAAGGTTTTTCACCCCGATGGTGTATTTGGATTGATCAAATAGTCCGAGGGGGAAGTGTGGCTATTAAAATCAACGACGATATTGGCCATTACTTTCAATCCAACATAGGGCTCCGACAGGGTGACCCCAATTTAGTGGCGGATATGCTTGCCATTCTAATTGAAAGAGCGAAGTCAAATGGCAGTTTTAGTGGTGTCGTCCCACTTGTAGTGGACGAAGGCCTTTCGATTTTGCAATATGTAGATGATACCATTCTCTTCATGGACCATGATTTAACACAAGCTAAGGATCTTAAACTAGTTTTGAGTACCTTTGAGCAATTGTCAGGTTTGAAGATCAATTTCCATAAAAGTGAGCTTTTTTGCTATGGCAAAGCTAAGGAGGTTGAACATGATTATGCTCAACTCTTTGGTTGTAAGAATGGGGGCCTCCCTTTTAAGTACCTTGGTATACCTATGCATCACAAGAAACTTTCTAATAAAGATTGGTTTATTATTGAAGAGAAATTTCAGAAAAAGCTTTGTAGTTGGAAAGGGAAGCTTCTCTCCGTTGGAGGACGACTAGTGCTAATCAACTCAGTCTTGACTAGCCTAGCGATGTACATGCTCTCCTTTTTCGAAGTCCCCAGGGGGGTTCTTCAAAAGCTTGAATACTATAGGTCCAGATTCTACTGGCAATGTGATGAAAACAAAAAGAAATATAAGGTCAAAAAGGAAGGCACATTTCCAGGAGACTTGCCAAATTGGGAAGGAAAAGAAATCAAGCTAAATTCCAAATAAAAGTTCAAAAATCTTGAATTTTTCAGGTCATTTCATTGCATATTGTTTATGTACATTTGGAATGTAATGCGGTGACGCTATTGGGAATGGAACGGCAAACAAATCAGACAAGTTGGAGTAAATTTCTCAAAAAAATAAATGTGTGCTGAAACAATTGTAGATCAATTTTCTAGAACAATGCAGTGATGCTCATAGAATTGCTATGCAAATTTCTAACATGCATGCCCAGATAACAAATATCACTGGAGCTACAGGGTCAGCAACAATTGTTGGAACAGAGAGCACATTAGTGAGACAACAACAGGAAGGAAGTTATAACACAAAAGAGATCCTATATCCCTTCATAAACCACGTTGTTTCAGTAGGTCTGCGCGGTTACCACACACTTAGCATCCAAATGAGTTGATACACTAGCACAATCCAACATGAAATAGATAAGGATTACATAGCAGGTTTGCCACAAACGTACCCCAACAAACTTCAGTAGAAATTCTAGTTGATGAGCCTTCTCTTCATGCTCTCTGTTGATCCATCTTGTGCAGCTGCCCTCTGCCTAGTAACTGGCGCGGGACTAGATGGAGATCATGTTGTACTTGCTGCCATATTCCTTGTAACTACCCCAGGAATGGAAGGAGAGCCTGTAGGAGCCCCTGTTGTCTTCTTCCTGCGAGCAAAGGGTGAGGTAAATAGTGTGAGCAATTAGTATATGTAACAAGAGCAAGCAAAAATTCTTATAAGTCAGCATTCTACCTGGTTTTATTAGGAGGTGCAGCAGGCTGTGTTGATATCCTGTAGGCGCATCAGTTGTCTTCTTCCTACAATTGAGTGAAAAGTAGATGCAAATAATCAGATATAGCGCTTAGGTTTAAACATAAAATAGTCCCCTAACTAACTATCTATAGCGCTTAGGTTTAAACATAAAACAATAATAGTAGGCCAAGCGGGACCAACGAGAGCCAGGTGATTCTGAATAAATTGCTTCCTGTGGCGGATGAACCTTCTACAATAAACCTAGTCCCAGCTGCCCCACCGATTTGCTGTTGCAGCTACCTCGTTTCTAAAGACGAGGGACGCATGTGGCTAGTGCATATATTAATCCCAGTGCATATCGTAGACTTTGACTAAGTAAGGAAATCTTATTACATGTGATTAATCTTATTTTATAGCTGGCGCACATATAGAATTTTTTAATAATCAAATTTTAGTGTCAAAATACAGAATTATACCTCCCATTTATTTTTGTTTGCAAAAATCATCATCTGCCGCCATACAATTGGGCGACATGGACCAAGTTGCCCAACCGTTGGGATGAATGATTCAAAGATTTGTCAACCTTCCAATAATTATTATTTTCTGATTATATATATGTATATATATATATACATACACACATGCTAATTAATGACTTAACATTGTTCTTAGCAACAGCATGTGGACTTCGACGAAAGTGCATATGATTTTGATAAACTTGTTGAAATTCATGGAAACCTCTCCCAATTCTTACTAGCAGAGGTCATAAACAAGTCTGGAGAGTTTCACCCTGACAATGATGATAATTAGATGTTTAAACATTGGATTCAATTGTACAAATCACTCAATTATGCTTAATCAAATAATTCATTTAATTTAATTCATTTGTGATATCTGTGTAACGATTGTCATGCTATATATATATGATCTGCTGGTGTTGTTTCATTCATCTGTGTGATTTATATAATGATGATTGTCCTATGCTATATACATGATCTTGCTTGTTTTCGGAGGGCATGGCTAGCATATCCTGAGGCTAGCCAAAAAAAGGGCAAATAAAATCGCTGTTGAAATAGCTATCACTCGCTGTTGAAATAGCTATCACAGACGGTATGGTGTTCCAAACCGTTTGTGATATGTATCCTAGACGGTTTCAAACACTGAACTGTCTGTGATATGGACCATATCACAGACGGTTAATAACAAAAACGCCTGTGCCATCCGTGATAGTCGAATATCACAGACAGTTTTTATAAAAAACTGTCTGCGATAGTCAAATATCACTCACAGATGGTTTTTTTTTTATAAAAACCGTCTATGATAGTCGAGTATAACAGACGGTTTTTCTAAAAAACCATCTATATTGTAAGTTATCACAGACGGCGTGGGAGCCGTCTGTGATAACCACCTATTATCACTGACACATAAACATTCACGGTTCAGGAACCATCTGCGATGACGGTTTCGAACCGTTTGTGATAACACTTCTGTAGTAGTGGGCCCTAGGCGATGATACCAACAACGCAGGTGCAGCCAGTGACAAACGCCACTGTTGGTAGCAGATATACGAGGCAAAATTAACACAAAACTCAATAGCATATTTTCATTTTGTAGGGCCTGTTTTGAAAAAAAATCCAAGGATTTGCATCTATAGTTACGTGATTTCATGGTGTTTTTCTCGTGTGTGCTAATCCTTTTCTTTTTTTTTCTTTTAACAGTGAGGGACGTTCACCCCATTCCTAGTAACATTTTGCAATCACAATTTTGTGTACACAAACTTTTAGTTTAGGAATTAAACTAACATGAAGAATTGCTAAAATAAATCTACATGCAGCCTATGATGCGCTACCTTTCTTCAAAATTTGAAATTCAAAGTCAAAGTTAAAATAAATAAACAGGAAAAGTTGACATGAATAGTAACATTTGTTTTTCCTTTCCTTTTTGATATATCACTTGTCAGAATTTAATCTCATTTTTGTTACTCTCAAATCTCAATGGGGAAACGAATGTAAACAAGAAATTTTATATATAAGTAGAGTAATTTTTTGAATAGGACATCTATAATTTTGCCTGAAAATTTTCAAAGTTATATGATACCTAAACCAAAAATTTGTGTACTTACACACCAAATTGTGCTTGTGTACCGGGTATCTCCCCCGGTGGAATCCGTAAGTATACCGTGTCTGTGAAGAATATATATATATACCTGTGTGATAAGACGTAAGTACCATGTCTGAGAAGAATATATATCCAGCAGCCCGGAGATACGAAGGCTACCTACTCCATGTGTCTGAGACAAGGACCACACGGAGAGGCTGGCAAGAAACATATATCGTGTTTTAGACTTTAGAGACGGGCTTAAATGGAACTATTATATTAAATACTCTATCACTCCATGTCCTTCTATCTCTTCAATCTTCAAAAACATGGTGCATATTATTAAAATTATACATATACTACTCTTGATTCGACAAGGGGAAGATATAATGACAGGATTATTTTCCAATTTCCAAGGAACTGGATAGATGATCCGTCCAAACTGCTTGTCAGTTTTTTTTATTTTGCGAGGATACTTTTCACCTCTATAAATACACCCCGTTAAAAAATAGCAGCAGTTTTTACAATGATACCTATCCATAATGCCATGAAATGACAAAAAGAGATGGCTTTAAATTATAGTGTGTATATTCAACTCTTTTCTTACTTCTATTTTTGAACTTGTTGGTTGAATATTTGGGCAGTAATTAAGTTAATTAAGGAAATCACATGCAAATTTCAAAATCACAGTCTATATATATACGTAAACATCAGTCCACTACATTACTGCAAGGTGATTTTGAGTGGCATATATTTATACCTGACAAGTAGTGGCGGACGCAGGAATTTTAGAATGGGTGTTCGAAGTTATAAAAAAAGTTATAAAAGGCATCAAGTGTGAATATTTATGTGTTTGCAGGCTGCTAGTTCATGCAGTAATAGACAAGCAGGAGGGACAACTAGTCAACTAGGCAAAGCCCCCCTCGGCATTCCAAAGTAGCCATGATATTCGGGTAAAGGGCAAAGGCTAACCGTTTCTAGATCCATGTTGTCTTCTCTGAAGCATCCTCTGGTCAATGGAGAGATAATCATCTGAGAACGAGCAAATATCAGTGCACAAGTGAAGGTCCAAGAAATAAATTTATTAAAGAGTCTCACATTCTGTTGCTCCCTTTCAGGGTAGTTGGAGCTTATTGGCAACCCCCTTCTGTTTGACATCAGAGTCGGAGTACGATTAGTTGTCCATGCAGCAAAACTATGAACTGGTGAGCGCCGGCTATACGAATATAAGTGTGCCATTGGACGGTCCCTCCGGCTCTGGGAGAAAAACAGTACATTACTTAGAAGATTCAGATAAATGACAAAAGTAGTCGAGACATGGAATGACATAGCCAATAGGCGACAACAGGGAAATGCATAAGTATGAGATTGAAATACAAGAACAGAAGAGTAAGAGCAACAGGGGATAATTTAGCACTGACTATGTGGATTTGCTGCAGCCTGCAGTTATCCCATTCCCAGATGTGTCAAATTTCCAAATGTTCTAAATTGTGGTAAAAAAATTCCAAAGCATTGAGCAATACAAAATCACCTAGCAACTAACCATCAGCTTCAATAGAACATTGGAATTTTACCCCTGATACTCATGATAAGATTATAGTGGAAAATAACAAATGAAAGACACCAAAAAATCACCACATAACACACTAGAAATTAGAATACCAATCTACTGTCAGACTGTCTACCAGATTCATTTAAATTTATTTATTCAACCATCTCAAGTTCTCAACTACCTATGCAAACTGCAAAGCATTGCTCATAAGTCACAACACATACTGACATACACCACATGTCTCCACACTCATTCAAATTACAATGCCATACTCGGATACTGAGAAGGTGAGAGTACTAACTTTGATTGTGGATTTGCTGCTGATGGCCCGATGCCTCAAATCCCCGATGCCGATGGCCCGATCTATGCCAGATCTATCCTCCAGGCGGTGTCGCAGACCAATAGGGGATAGAAGATGAAAGGGGATAATACCTTCGGTGAGGAGGTCGGCCATGGACTGGACGCGGTATCTATCGGCGAGGCTGGCGCCTAGGGTTTTGGACTGAGGAAGCGTGGAGGAAGGGGGATCAATAATCAGGACCATTTCCCAATCCCAATCGAAGTGGAGGTGAAGAGAGATATAGATCTTACCTTTGGCAAGGCCCGAGGGCATCATCAGAGTTAGCGACAGGAGCTAGAGGAGCGGCGGCCGACGATGGCGAAAGAAGAGGAATAAATGGAGCCAACGGTGGCGGCCGGTCGTGCGGCGGAGCCGGAGCCCGGTACGGAGTGTGGAGGCGCGGTGCGGACTGCGGTCGGCGGCCGGTCACGCGGAGGCGGAGGCGGATGCGGATTCGCGAATGGCATGGCCGCACGGGACGAGGGTGTGGGGGTGGGGTTTGGGGAGCGCCCGGGTGGGCCGATGGGCCGATCGGGCGGGTGCGCAAAAAAACGAGGAAGGCCCAGCGTCTGTTGGGCTGATTTATGACTACGAAAATAGCTATTTTAGTCCAACAAATATATACATATGTATTATATCTTGTATATACTAGATTTTTTCAAAAAATTTGGGTGTTCAGCTGAACACCTATGAGCTATTGTAGATCCGCCCCTGCTGATGAGGAGGAAAATACCAACAACACAGACGGTCTCCAAATTAAAACCGTCTGTGATAGTGTACGTCACAGACGGTTTTGTTAAACTGTCTGTGATTTGGCGTCTACTAATAGTATTACTGTAGTAGTGGAGACGGCTTTAAATCATAGTGTGTATATTCAATTCTTTTCTTACTCCTATTTTTGAACTTGTTGGTTGAACATTTGGGCAGTAATTAAGTTAAGGCGATCACATGCAAATTTCTAAATCACAGTCTATATACGTAAACACCAGTCCACTACATTTACACGTACAACTGCAAGGTGATTTTGAGTGGCATATATTTGTAGCTGACGGGGTGGCCAAAACTAACCTATGTGTGCGTACAAATGCATGTGGTTAACAATATGCATGTGTGCATCTGGCTTATAGAGAGATACTTTATATTTCAATCAGGTTCTCTTATGCAGGGAGATCTCAATCTTTGGAAGACCCTCGGCGGACCAGTCGATCTAGATCGACCAGCCAGTCTGCACGACCCAAATGCGGCTCTACATCAGGTAATTTAATTCGTATATACTTGAGACCAACTTGCCAAGCATATATTTATATATTTTCAAGAGATATATGTCCTTTGATGTATGCATGATTTACTTCCTACACACTATCACACTAAATAGGTAAAGTCTGCCGGACTAATATGGAATTTTCTTGTACAATTTGTATTATAGTATCTTACACTACTACAGAAAGGCTAATAGTAGACGCCAAATCACATACGGTTTTGTGAAACCGTCTGTAATGTACACTATTACATACGGTTTTAATTTGAAGGCCGTCTGTGGTATTTGTGGCGGGAAAAAGGAGTATCACAGACGGTTCTTACCGCTGAACCGTCTGTGATACTGGAATATCACAGACGGTTTTTATTAAAAACCGTCTGTGATAATCTGGGATTATCACAGACGGTTTTTTATTAAAAACCGTCTGTGTTGTGTCGACTATCACAGACGGTTGTTGTTAAGAACCGTCTGTGAATGTTCACAGACGTTTTTTAACAAGAACCGTCTGTGATGTCCCTTTGTCTGTCATATTCTAGATCAGAGGTTAATATATAAGTACACATTGCTTCTAATAACTTAACTACAGAACTACTGAGACAAGAGATCACAAATTAAAGGCAAATTTATTAATTTCAATTAGAGGCAAATTTATTACAAAAGTCGCACAGGTAAAGAGCTTCCCAGATTGTAATCTTTTGGGCTTCGTACGCTTCTTCTTCGACTTGAGGACTTGGAGGATCAGCCGCTAAATTCTCGAACGCCGTTAAGATCGCCCTTGTCCTCAGCACTTCCTCCTCCAGCCTGGGCAAATGATCAGCAGTATCCATAAGGTCGTAGAGGATAGCATGAAAAGATTCCTCAGAATCTGCCGTATTTGCTTGATCGGCAAGGCTATCCATCAGTCTCTCCAATGCGTGTAGAGCTTCTTCCGCTTTGCGTACATTGTGGAGAAGAACCAGGGTGAGGGCTGTTTCCTTTTCTTGAGCGGCAGCGAGACGCCTCCGTCGACGGCGGAGGATCAGGTCAAGCTGACGGATGCAAGAAAGTCGGGGAAGGAGAGCAGGGCGGGTGCGGAGAAGCTGCTCTAGATGCAAATTGCTGGCCGCCTGTGTAAGGTTCCGGCCGAACAATTCTTGATGAACAGATGAGAGGAAGGAGATGATCACAAGAACAGTAGAAGCCATGTTGTATTGTATATTGTATTGTACGTACGTAGAAGAGACCTGGATTAGGCGCACATATTTAACCTTTAGCACAGACGGTTCGTATACCCAAACATTAATGATATAGACGCTTCGTATAACGATCGAGAGACGTTAATTAGACGATCGAAACACGAAGTGTTCTGGCATTGAAACACGCGCGAAGCGTTCTGGTATGAAGCTTATGACAGACGGTTTTTTATAAAAAACTATTTGTGATAATATTTATCACAGACGGTTTTAATAAAAAACTGTCTGTGATAAGCTGGTTATCACAGACGGTTTTTTATAAAAAACCGTCTGTGATAATTCACAGACGGTTTTTAGTTAAAAACCGTCTGTGATAATGACTAAGGCATTTATTGCGCTGCTCAGACCGCATCTGTCTTCATTTCGATCCAGATCTAGCCACTACTGCGCACTTTTTCACTCGGGAGGAAGCTAGGCGATTTCAGGCCAGTTAATTTGGTGGAAAGAGGCAGAGATTGAGCTTTGAATTAAGATTCAGACTTTCCTGGTTGCTGTAGATATGGTTAGTAATGAAATATATTTTTTCTTTAATTGCATTACAATTTAGGTCTAAGTAATCCATGAGTGGTTATTGAAGATGGTTAATTTGCAAAATTGTTGGTTATATAATAGTTGTTGTGTTTGTAATATGAATTGAGCTAGCAAATTAAGTGTCAATATAATAAATGTGGCCGTTATATATGTAGTCATAATTAGTTAATCTAGATTTTAATACTAAGTTGTTATATATGTACGTAACGTAGGACCGAAGCTGGATGTATGCCGTGAGCCGTGTGAGTGAAGAGTACATTAATGGTGTTTCTGCTTTTATAAGAGCCGCCGAGGAGGATATGTTGAATAAGGGGTTGGAATATATGTGATGTCCATGCACTGACTGCGAGAATTTGAAGATGTTTAAGAACCGAGGGCAAATTGAAGCGCACTTGATTCGGAGGGGTTTCAAAAAGGATTATACGTGTTGGACCAGTCATGGCGAAGTGAATGATCATATGCCGCCGGATGACATCGCTGGTGAAGTGAATGATATGCCTCCGGATGACATCGCCGGTGAAGTGAATGACATGCCGCCGGCTGATGTCGATTGTGGCTTGGATTCGGATAGGTTGCACGATGATAATCTGGATCAGATGCTTCACGATGTAGAAGAGAACTATGATGAGAGAGAGTATGTTAAATTCCGTGGCTTGAAGGAGGACTCAGAGAAACTTTTGTACACGGGCTGCAAGTACACGAGGTTGTCGGCCGTGCTTGAACTGTTGAAATTGAAGGCAAGCAACGGTTGGTCCGACAAGAGTTTCACGGCGCTGCTAGGTCTTTTAGCGACATGCTTCCGGAGGGAAATGAGTTGCCTAAAACCACGTATAAAGCCAAGAAGGTTCTTTGTCCGTTGGGAATGGAAGTAGAAAGAATACATGCATGCCCGAACGATTGTATCCTGTACCGTAAAGAGTATGCAAACATGCATGTATGTCCGGTGTGCAACGCATCCCGATACAAATGTAACAATCAATCAGATGATGGCAAGGGAACAGAGGCGAAGAAGGGACCTCCTGCTAAGGTGGCATGGTATTTTCCTATAATTCCCCGTTTGAAAAGGTTTTTTGCAAATCCAAAGGAGGCAAAACTGCTGCGTTGGCACTCGGAGGAGCGCAAGAAGGATGGAATGATAAGACACCTTTCTGATTCCGCGCAGTGGAGAAACATCGATAGGAGGTTTGCAGAGTTCGGTGCAAAACCAAGGAATATAAGGTTTGGACTGAGTACAGATGGAATGAATCCTTTCAGTAGCATGAGCAGCCGACATAGCACATGGCCCGTGACTCTCTACATCTATAACCTTCCTCCTTGGTTGTGTATGAAGCGAAAGTACATTTTGCTGTCGATACTTATCCAAGGGCCAAAACAATCTGGGAATGATATCGATGTGTTCCTAGCACCGTTGGTGGAAGATCTAAAAGTACTGTGGAATGAAGGGGTACAGGTATGGGATGCATACAAACGAGAGAACTTCACTCTGCGCTCCTTATTGTTCTGCACCATAAATGATTATCCTGCCCTTGGTAACCTATCGGGCCATAGTACAAAAGGTGCCAAAGCTTGTACTCACTGTTTAGATGGTACCGAGAGTGTGTGGCTGAGACACTCACGCAAAACCGTCTACATGCGTCACCGCCGGTTCCTTCGGAGGGCTCACCCATACCGCAAGATGAAGAAACAATTTGACGGAGAGAAGGAAGACGGTTCAGTTCCAAGGCATTTAAGAGGACACGAGGTTTATGATATGGTTAAGGATTTAGATGTTGTCCTCGGAAAGGGACGTAAATTGAGGGCTCATGAGAAGAACACCTGGAAGAAGAGATCAATATTTTGGGACTTACCTTATTGGGAGTACCTAGATGTTCGGCACTGCATCGACGTCATGCACGTAGAAAAGAATGTGTGCGACAGCTTGATTGGTCTCTTACTGAACATCCGTGATAAAAACAAAGGACGGTGTCAACGCACGGCTTGACTTGGCTGACATGGACATCAGGCCTGAGTTAGCACCGACAAGCACTGATAATGGACGAACGTACCTTCCTCCTGCGTGTTACACTCTGTCCAAGGCTGAGAAAACAGAACTGTGCCAGTGCTTGCATGGTATGAAAGTTCCGTCTGGTTACTCCGGCTACGTGAAGAAACTTGTTTCGATGCAAGATTTGAAGTTAAATGGCATGAAGTCTCATGATTGTCATGTGCTGATGACACAAATGCTCCCTATTGCAATTAGAAATATTTTGCCGATCAAAGTCCGAGAGACAATCATGAGGCTATGTTATTTCTTTAACACAATTGCTCAGAAGGTCATCAATCCCAAAGGACTAGATGCTCTGCAGGACGAGGTGGTGATGACTCTATGTCACCTTGAAATGTATTTCCCTCCTTCGTTTTTCGATATCATGGTCCATCTCATTGTTCACGTTGTGTGGGAGATAAAAATGTGCGGGCCCGTATTCCTACGTAGCATGTACCCATTTGAGAGGTTCATGGGAATTCTCAAGTCCTACGTACGGAATCGTTCTCGGCCGAAGGGCAGCATCATTGAAGGTTATGCAAGCGAAGAGGTCATTGAGTTTTGTGTCGATTATATGGCTCAGATTCAACCGATAGGTGTCCCTCAATCTCGTCATGAGGGGAGGCTGAAGGGTCTCGGAACTATCGGAAAGAAAGCAATCACTCCAGATATGGACACGTATACTCAAGCCCATTTCACGGTGTTGCAACACATGACTGAAGTGGCGCCTTATGTGGACCAGCACAAGGATGTGCTTCGGCAACAGAATCCGGAGCGGCCGGATGTTTGGATCATGTGGCAACACAACCGTCGGTTTAACCAATGGTTGAAGGAGCAAATCGCTAGGAGCTCGCCGAGTGAGACGCTGACATGGTTGGCAAAAGGGCCGACATTTACAGTTGTGACATGGCAAGGATATGACATAAATGGGTACACATTCTATACACAGTCTCAGGATGTCAAGAGCACTAACCAGAACAGCGGTGTCCGCATAGATGCATTCAGTACCGATGGGTCGAGAAACTCGTACTATGGCTTCATAGAAGAGATTTGGGAGCTCGACTATGTGGTTTTCAAGATCCCCTTATTTCGCTGCCGTTGGGTGCATCTCCCACAGGTGAAGGTTGACAAGTACGGTGTCACGACCGTGGACCTCCAACGTGTCGGGTACAAAGACGAACCATTCGTACTCGCCAATCAAGTTGTTCAAGTTTTTTATGTAACCGACCCGGCAAATAAGAAACGCCATGTAGTTCTTCATGGAAAAAGGAGAATTGTCGGAGTGGAGAATGTAGTGAACGAGGAGGAATACAATCAATTTGACGAGTTACCTCCTTTTGGAAATGGCATAAGGGTCGACGATGAACAACGTGACGAAACTAGTTACGTACGCATTGATCATGATGAAGGGCTAATTTTTAAAGGAAATAAGTAAGTACAATAAGAATGTATATGTGAAAATGTGTGACAATTTTGAGATGTATATGTGAAAATGTGTGATGTAGTCAATTTTGAGATGTATATGTGAAAATGTGTGACAAAATGTATATGAGTATTGGCATTTATGTATATGTGATGTATATGTGTGATGTACATGTGATGGTTGATATGAATGCAGCTGGTTGGTGTTGTATATGAATGCAACTGTTTGGTGGTGGATATGAATGCAGCTGTGGTTATTGGTGTTGTCTTAATAACTACAGTCGCAAAGGCTTATCACAGACGGTTATAAACTTAGAACCGTCTGTGATAGTTATACTATCACAGACGGTTTTAAACTTAGAACCGTCTGTGATATTGATATCACAGACGGTTCTAAGTTTAGAACCGTCTGTGATAACCTCCCTATATATACCCTCTGGCTAGGGTTTTCCCTGTGCGCTGCATAGTTATTCGATCTAGATCTAATTAAATCCCGAGCCCATCGTCGCCTCCGCCTCCCCGAACCCTCGTCAGCCGCCTCCCCGAGCCCCTCGCCGGCCGCCTCCGTCGAGCCCGTCGTCGCCTCCGCCTCCCTGAACCCTCGTCGGTCGCCTCCCTGAGCCCCTCGCCGGCCGCCTCCGTCGAGCCCGTCGTCGCCTCCGCCTCCCCGAACCCTCGTCGGCCGCCTTCCCGAGCCCCTCGCCGGCCGCCTCCGTCGAGCCCGTCGTCGCCTCCGCCTCCTCGAACCCTCGTCAACCGCCTCCCCAAGCCCCTCGCCGGCCGCCTCCGTCGAGCCCGTCGTCGCCTCCGCCTCCCCGAACCCTCGTCGACCGCCTCCCGAGCCCCTCGCCGGCCGCCTCCGTCGAGCCCCTCGCCGGCCACCTCCCCTCGATTACCGACTGCATTGTGAGCACTTTCTGTGATGGACTAGGGTTTTGAGTATTGTGAGCAGTTTCTGTGCTGGACTATGGTTTTGAGCATTGTGAGCATTGTTTACTGCAGTAGCTTAATTAGTTTGCTATTTGGTACATATTACATTGGTACATTGTTTACTGCAGTAGCTTAATTAGTTTGCTATTTGGTACATTGTTTACTGCAGTAGCTTAATTAGTTTGCTATTTGGTACATATTACATGGTACATTGTTTACTGCAGTAGCTTCGTTTAATTTGCTATTTGGTACATAATACATTGGTACATTGTTTACTGCAGTTGCTTAGTTTACATTGGTGCATATTACATTGCTTGTTGTGTTAGTATATAGTATTATAGTATATAGTATAGGCACATAACCCCTCTCTCTGTCCACATCACCCCCTCCCTTCTCCCCCTTCCCTCTACTCCTCTCCTCTCTTCCTAACATTGAGCATCATGTTTCACTTTTCTTGCTTCCTCATCTTATCATGTTTCACTTTTCTTGCTTCCTCATTTAGTAGCAGGACGGCCAAGATTAATCTTGTGCAACCCTACAATTTGAGAGCACAAATTAACCAATCAAGGACCACTCTAGTGTATATACCACATAGACCTTCAAGGGGCATGAAGCAAGTGACACACTCTAGTGTTCCCGTTCAATGAACCGGATACACTAGTTTGTGTCATTTGCTTCATATAACTTTGTTTAGAGACCTTGTAGTAATAGTATATGCCGACTACTGCCGAGATGTGATGTCCGCTCCCACAATCCTTCTTTTTCCTTCTTAATTTCAAGACAATTTTATTACAAAAGTGCAAAAAAAAGACATTCCCAGATTCTTCGTGAGCAGCCGACTTCTTCGGTGATTCTGAATCATCGCTACTGGCGTACGTGATCCAGAGACCAGAGATGAAGAAAAGGAGTGGGAAGAAGCAGAAGGATAGTCGCTCACCGAAGAAGTCGGCTATGTCGGCTGCTCACCGAATAATCTGGGAATGTCTTTTTTTGCACTTTTGTAGTAAAATTGCCTTGAATTTTGCGGGAAAAAGAAGGATTGTCGAAGTGGAGAATGTTGTGGATGAGGTTCCCAGATAAAGAAATCTTGCGATTGTTGCAAAAGATACATGGACCATTTGGGTGGAAAGATGAACTGTTTCGTCAGGCGCATGACGAAACAGTTCATCTTTCCACCCAAATGCTCCATGTATCTAGCCAAAAAACAGAAAATGAAGCAAGTGACCTACTCTAGTGTTTTCGTTCAATGAACCGGATACACTAGTTTAGGGGCTTTGCTATTTGGTTTATAGTATTAGCAACTAAAGTAGGTGCTAAGATAGTCACATCATCCCCTCTCTATGTCCATATCACCCCCCCCTACAAAGTGCAGACTCCAAGTGAGATATGGCTCCATTCCCTTGTACGCTGCTTGGGGCCAGGCATATTCGTCTGGTAACAGGGCCATGGTGCACGGTCAAGCTTTAGCGCCAGGCTTCGCAAAAGTTAATGTGGATGGTGTGTATGTCAATTTTGAGGTGGTCCCGCTACCAAAGCCCCCCAACGACGAGATCGTGACTCTAGGACAGGCCATTGGAACATTCATCCAGTGGCCCAAAAGCGACATCTTCCTAGAGGCTTCTTCACCGGTGGCAGGACCAGAGCAACATGCACTGGTGCCATCTCCATTACAAGACCAGTCGGTTCCACCACCGGATACTGCACTGGTGCCATCTCCATTACAAGACCAGTCAGTTCCACCACCGGATACTGCACTGGTGCCATCTCCATTACAAGACCAGTCGGTTCCACCACCGGATACTGCACCGATGCTATCTCCACGGGTCCTATTCTCGCCAGAGCAACTTGCACCGCTGCTACCTTCAAAGTCAACTGCCGTGAAGTCGAGCTATAGCCGAGGCAGCAAGGCCAGCAAGGGCAAAGCAAAGAAGACCAATGATGATATTCCGTACCTACCTTTGGCCCGCAAATTCGTGCTTGGCAAGCCGTTGCTCGAGCAAAAAGACCTCCAAAAGCTAACACATAGTTGCATGCAATTGCACACGTGGTATATGCAGCAGTCCAATAAGCCAGAGGGAGAACGGACCTCAAGTATCACTGTCAAATTCACGTTGGATGATTTCTACCACAATCTTCAAGAGTGTATGTTCGTGGTCGCCTTTGAGGATTTATTCGATCTGTTCACGCTCAACGCTCTTGACGTCTCAATCATTCGATGTTGGACGCTGTAAGTGTGTACAATCACAGTCTCCATTAATGTCATACCGATAAATGCCATATCTAATTTTTTGCTTTCGTGTGTATATATATAGACACATGCTGATTAAAGCTAGATCATCCAACTCATCAGCTGGTTTCTTGGACCCACACTTGGTCGCCAAGGAAACCATCGACCAGGATACACCCCTCGTCGAGAGGTACATTGCATCAGGACTGCTGGGTTGCCGCAATAAGGAATATGTACTTATGCCCTTCCATCAGAACTTTCATTGGATTTTAATAGTAATTGTACCAAAATGGAACAAGGTATATTTCCTTGATTCCCTAAGTAAGAATAAAATGGACTTCACAGTTGTCAGCCAAGTAATCGATAGGTAAGCACATATTCCCCATACATATCTACATTGTACTCTTTCTTTCCTTCCGAATGATTAAGGTTAACTTTTTCGAATTACGTAGGGCGTTCGCGAGGTACATTGAAATGGGAGGTGACTCGAAGCGCGGGGCCAAAGGCCTGCTGACACATGTTCAAGATTTTAAGGTATTCGCTATTTCACATTAATTAATCCTATGCAACAGTTGGTACTAATGCCTCTTGAAATAACACATTCCATTTTTTGCAGTGCCACCAGCAGCAGCCGGGCAACACATGTGGATACTACGTTTGCCAACATATGGAACTACTCCTCGATTCCTCGAGGCTCACCAATCCCAAGGTTTGTCACTCTTCCCATAATTACTTCATACTTATCACGTTACATATATACGCACATTGATATTCCTATCGACAGGCTGCGTCCATCCCGTCAACTGCATTGAAACAGTCTGATCTCGGAGGGGTTCGAGGAGAGTTAGCGTACTTTTTGCTGACTCAAGTCATAAAGCCAGGAGGACGGTTCCACTGCGCACCATGATTTCTTATTGGTCTTATCACTAAGTGCAAATACAGTGTAGATCTTTTGTAAATGTGCATTTGTTAATGGATATTTCATTTCAATTCAATTATTCGATTTGCGAAATGGATGCATGCTTTATGTTAGTGCGATGTCAATTGGATGTTTTATGTCTGTGAAATGTATCTGAAAGGAAATGAGATGTGTGAATTGTATGTTTTTGTCTGTGCTTATCTGCTTGTTTCAGAGGGCATGGCTAGCATTTCCTGAGGCTAGCCAATAACAAAAATATATGTAGGGGTCGAAGGGAATATCACAGACGGTTTTTGAGTAAAAACCGTCTGTGATTATCAGTATCACAGACCGTTTTTGAGTAAAAACCGTCTGTGATTATCAGCTATCACAGACGGTTTTTGAGTGAAAACCGTCTGTGATAGCTGATAATCACAGACGGTTTTTACTCAAAAACCGTCTGTGATACTTATTATCACAGATGGTTTTTTAGTAAAAACCGTCTGTGATTATCAGCTATCACAGACGGTTTTCACTCAAAAACCGTCTGTGATAACTGATAATCACAGACGGTTCGAAAACTGTCTGTGATGACCTTCGATTATCACTGACCCATAAATACAGACGATTCACAAAACCGTCTGTGATAGCTGATAATCACAGACGGTTCGAAAACTGTCTGTGATGACCTTCGATTATCACTGACCCATAAATACAGACGGTTCACAAAACCGTCTGTGATGACGTTTTCGAACCGTCTGTGATGACCTTTTCTGTAGAAGTGTTAGAATTAGTCTAGAAAAGCAGTTTAAGTGAAAACAAATATAGTTTATCAAAATGGTTTAATAGGTAGCTCACAGATGGGTGCAGGAGGGTTTTGGTTACTGGGTTTTACAATTTGCTGGGGTTATTCTAGTGCTGCCAATTGACTACAATTCCTCAGATAGTAAGTTAACAAAAATTATAACTCGAAATTCAACCATCCAATTAACATGATTAAATATTCTACAAAAAGCTAGTAATATTCTCTACAACTATCTAATAGATGCCATTTCAAAATTATGTCCATACAATACCTGAAATTATAGTAGAATAATATCCCAAATTAACCGATCTACTAATCAATCCCCTGACGAACAACTTGCAACCTCTCTCCTTAGTCTGGATTCTAATCTCTAATTAAAATTAGCGAAACAGAGAGCAATATCCATATCATTACCCCAGAGAAAAAACCAAACCACCACCTCTTCATCACTTTTCCTTTCTTTTTCCCTCCTGATCTTCCCTGCCATTGCTCTTTCTATCTCCCTACCAAATTCCTCCGCTGGCGCTGAGCAACCGTGTGACAAACCACCGGCGACGCTCCCGAGGCGAGGTTAGCACACGCATGTGCGCTGGCGGAGGAAACAAGCGATGACAACGAGCTTGATGGCATCACGCAGGACCACGTGGCAGTCAGTGCGCTCGCAACTTGCGGTGGCAAGCGGCATCGCGCCAACTCACGCGAGCGGACAACGCAATTGGATAGTGTGAAGACCCTCCGGGTGTAATACCACTGAACTGCAAAAGAGAGAATTAGGAAAGAAATGGACGGTTTTTGTCATCAGACCCATCGACTTTTAGAACGCCGAATAAGTAACACTCGCAGAGATTCCCATACCACCCAGGAACAGTCAGCACCGTCTAGAAAGCCGCGTAAAAGTAGCGCTCTCAGAGGTTCCTAGATCGTCCAGGGCTGGTCGGCACCGTCTCACGTTGTGGGTTTTCGTCATTCGACAGGAAATTCTATTCTTACCTGTTATTGATTTACCTGCCGCAGTAGAAGAGCACCAAATAGTATAGGGCTGCCATTGGACCAAAAAGCCCATAGTGCCATAACTAGCCAAGGCTAAAGGGGAGGGGCAGAAGCGGCATTTCATAGCGAGTGTGATAGCCATGCCTCTCAATTAGACAAGCCATCTCACCTACTCTAATATTCCAGCCACCCCCCATTTCATCACTTCTGCCACAGCCAGAAACAAGACTAGCGCCATCTCACTTTTCCTCCCTCAGCTGAGAGGAAGAGAGCAAGCTGGAGAAGGGCAAGAAGAGAGGAGACTCGAAGGAACCTTGAAGGGCAAGCACGAGAGGACAGCATCGACGATAGCAGAGGACGTCGGTGACTGCCGAACCCACACCAAGCCAACCCGTGAGCACAACCACCTTCCCTCCACAACCCCATAGCGCACAATAGCACACAAAAGTAGAAGTAGGGCATGCAGAGAATGGGAATGGCGGGCAACCCATCCCCGTCCTAGTAGCAGTAGGGGGCGGCCGGTCGGCTGCAAGCTGTGGCCGGCGAGCTCAAGCCGTAGGGAGTGGCCGAGGCCTGGGAGGCGGGCCGACCCCGCGGTGCCGCTTTGGCTGGGCAACGTGGGAGCCGGAGCCGAGGACGGAGGCACACAAGGCCAGAGGGGAGGTAGCCAACGGCAAGGCCGACCGGATCTGGCCCCGGCCGGCTAGCCTAGGAAGAGCCGCCGGCAGCGCGCCCCAGCTCCTCGAGCCGTAGCCCCTCCGCGCTACTGAGAGAGAGAGAGAGAGAGAAAGAGGGGCGTGGAGAAGGAGGAGTGGCCGGCGGATGCACGGGGCCGATGAGCACCTAGCACGGCCGTGTGTCGCCACATCACCTAGGGGAGCCCTCGGGCGTAGTCAGCGAGAGAGGAGGCGCGCGGAAGCCGACCGGGGGTGGCCCAGGGCCGGCGAGCCGAGCTCGACCACGCGCCGACACCGCATCGCCCGGAGCTACCGGCCGAGCGGCCGAGAGGAATGGAGGCGTCGCCGAAGGAGAGGGAGTGAGTGGAGGAGGCCGGATTGGCCGAAGGAAATGAGGAGAGAGAGGGCTCGGGTGAAGGGAAAAGAAAAGAAAAGGGAAAGGAAAAAAGAAGAGGAAGAGGCCGGGTAAGAAAGAAAGAAAAAGAAAGAAAAGAAAAGGGAAGAGAGGGGAAGAGAAAGAGAGAGAGAGAGAGAGAGGAGAAGAGGAAAGAAAAAAAGGAAAAAGGAAAGAAAAGAAAAGAGGAGAAAAAGAAAGATAAAAAAGAGGGGGGTTTTTTGTACCTACATGTCGGATCCTTAGCCCTGGGCATTTTACGCCAGAATCGGGATATGCGTGTAGAATCATCGTCGCCCATTTAATCTCTGGTTTTGTTATGATATGTTAAGTCAGATTTATTGCTTGTTCAGGTGGAGGTCTTGAGTCGACGTCGTCGTCACGTCGCTTCGCCCCGCTTGGTTAACAGGCAAGTACATGGTAGAGTGGTATACCAAAAGATTTATGAAAATATGTGATACTTGCATGATATGATGATGTTTATATGGAAATGCGATGTTTACATGACATGATGTTGCATGGTAAATGATGGTAATGATGATGAGGAAAGATAGGCAACGATGCTTACCTGCTAATGACGTTAATGATGAGCATGATTATAATAATGGACATATGCATTTGCATCATGTGAACTCAAGAGTTCGGCGCGGTGAGAAAGTCTCTAGCTACGAGTAAAGCTAGTTTACTAATCCGGAGCACTCTTGAGTAAGACTTACTTCGGTAGGCCTCCACGGGAGTGGAGAGACCCCCGTGCCGATATAGGCAGGCCTAAGATTTTGGGTGAACATCAATGGGTACGGTGTTCACTCGGCAATACCGATATATGCAATGTGATGAGCAAATGTGCATGTAGAGTAGGATTGCATGGCACTGATGAAATGAACATGACAATGCATGTGGAGTATGTTATGGTTAATTTGGAAACATGAGAATGTTGACATGTGCATGACATTGCATGCAGAGTATGTTATGGTTGGTTGTTTTGCTTACATGTTGGGTAGTGTTTATTGTTGTATTGTGTTCTTACTAAGTCATTGGACTCACCCTTGCTTTGTTATTTTATTTCTAGGTGACCGTTGAGGACGTCATGCACGGGCGGGTGTAGCACACGAATAACTTCACGTACTTGCAGCACCTCACATATCAGTTTTTGTTAGTATATGTAATTCCACTAGTAAGCTAGTTGCTTAGGAAGGTATGGTGTAAGTGCACTGCTTTATGAGTAAAGTAGAGTTTACTTAAAATGATTAGTAGGCGTTTAAAATGGTATTGTAATGCCATGATGGTAGTATTCTAGATCCAGAGGATGGGCGGGGTGTTACACCGGGCGCATGGCGGTCGTCAGTGTTGGCTTCCCACACACGTGCTGGTGATGGCTAGGGATTGGTTAACGGACGGCAATGGCAAGCAGTGGTGTGAGGGCAGAAAATGCTTCCAAGCGATGACAGCAAACGACCGATGCTGGTGGTGGACTGATCGCGCATGCTGACGGTGATGGACTGATCGCGCATGCTGACGTCAGTGACAGTCATGTCCCTGTCACTGACAGAAAAATGGACGTGAAAAAGTGCACTAAACATGTACAGATTCAACAATGTTAACCATAGCTAGCTACGAGTAACTATATCAACCCCTCTCTTGCCCATATGTGCATGCAGCAATGTGGCTGACGAGGTGGCCAAAACTAACCTATGTGCGCGTACAAATGCTTGTGGTTAACAATATGCATGTGTGCATCTGGCTTATAGGGAGATATCCTTTTTATTTCAATCAGTTCTCTTATGCAGGGAGAAGATCTCGATCGCAGAAGACCCTCGGCGGACCAGCCAATCTGGACGACCAGAAGCCCGCTCTACAGCATCCTCATCAGGTAATTTAATTCGTATATACTTGAGAGTCTCTTGCCAGCTTGTATTCAAGTTGAGACCAACTTGCCAGCATGTATTTATATATTTTCAAAAGATATATGTCCTTTGATGTATGCATGATTTACTTCCTACACACTATGACACTAAATACGGAAAGCCTGCCGGGACTAATATGGAATTTTCTTATATAGTTTATATTAGAGTATCTTAGAATTAGTCTATAAAAGCAGGTTATGTAAAACTAATATAGTTTATCAAAATGGTTTAATAGGTAGCTCACAGATGGGAGTAGCAGGGTTTTGGTTACCGGGTTCCACTTTACTGGTGGGTCATTCCAGTGCTGTAAATTGACTATAATTCCTCAGACAGCAAGTTTATAAAAATAATAACTCCAAATTTAACCATCCAATCAATATAATTAAATATTATACAGAAAACTAGTAATATTCTGTACAACTATCTAGTAGAAGATGCCATTTCAAAATTATGGTAAGTGGATCGATTGGACTTCGATTTCTTACTTGCCGTATGATATCAACAAACGGACATCTGCTGGCTTACTGCAGATTGGTTATTGATTAAAGTATTCAGTTAGAGATGGCATCAAATCGACATGATAATAATATAGGCAATCGATGAAACTGCGCTTCTTTTGTTGATGCATGCCTGGTAGATATGTGATTTTATGGTGTTTTCTCGTGTTTGTTAATCCTTTTCTATTTTTCTTTTAAGAGTGAGGGAGGTTCACCCCATTCCTAGTAGGCCAGCACGATTAAATCACATAAAATGACTTTTCGGCCATGGGAGTCGTCGCCGTCGCCCACCATCGTCCTGACACTTGTCTTGGCCTTCGCTTCCACTTCCTTTGTTTCTAATTCGTATTAAAATTTGTATGCAGTGCTGCAGTGTAGAACTTGGCCGTATTTGTAAATACAAATGATATATATAGTAGTCTATCAATTTGTGTTATTAATACCAAACTGTTGATTTCTAATTAGACGATTGAGATTCTCCGAAGGATCGTCTGAATAGAACTGGTGAATGTATAAACCCGTTAACATAAACCTTCGATCTTAATTAGTTGTAACCCTAGCTAGCGTTAGTCAACGTGATGGAGACGATTAGAACAACAATCGAGGATGCGTAGCTGGGACGGATGTTACATAGAGAGCATATAAATTAGTTAATTAGGACATCGCTAGGGGCGTACTCTGCTCATGATCATTACCATTAATTTCAGTTGTTCTTACTTCATTTTTATGTGTCATATGCATATATAAATCGAGTGGAACTGCCTTCTGCTTTTGCAAATCGATGCAATTTAACATGTCATCACGGGTTTGAATGCTAGTCACCGTTGATGTACTGCTGTATTGACTCAGTATATCTGCATCTAAATAAATAGAACTGCATTATGTGGTCCCAACAAGAAGGAAAGAGAACTCAACATCGATGCTCGCATGAAATTTTATCCGCTCTTATATCAATTATACATCCGTTGTGCCTTCATAATTATAGTTGCAGCGATCGTATACTGATTACTGAGCTCTTAATTATAGGTGCAGCGATCGGTGGACAAAATCAAGACAACGCGGGGAATTCGTCTAACCGGGGGCCGCGAATCTGCAAATGCTTATCACCAGGGTAAAACCTCAAATCGTAACAGACTCCCCACCCCTCTACGTGTATGTGTGTGTATGACTTTTCCATCAAATTTTTTAAATTCAATTTTTTATTCAAAAATTCGTGCTAAAATCCTCATAAATTCTTCGATTATCAGTGAAATCGGTCTAACCAGACCCCTGGATAAAATTTTCAAATTAGTTTTCAAAACCCTTATGGCCACAAGAAATTGACTAAGGTTCACAACCTAGTTCTTGGCCTCTATGATCATACCCATTCATATGTGGACTTTCGATCACACCTATGCATATGTGCGTGATTTGTTTATTCCTGAACAGTGAGCTTGTCTTTCCAGTTTAGTTATTTTTCTTAATAATAAATGTCTCCCTAGGATTGTCTGTCAAATGTAGTACTTCATGCTTTAATGTTTCTTGTGAACACTAAACAAGTATACAAATTCAACAAAGTTTACCCGCGCTTGCTGATATATGCATGCAACATCGTAGCTGACGATCGACGTGGCCAAAACTAACCTATGTGTGCATACAAATGTTTGTGGTTAACAGTACGCATGTGTGCATCTGGCTCATAGAGGGAGATCCTTTATATTTTCAATCAGTTTTCTCTTACGCAGGGAGTAAGGCTCTATCGCGGGAAAGCCCTGAGCCAACAACAACTGAACGTGGATGCCATGTTCTGCGTCACATCTCGCACAGCCCATCTGGACGACATGAACATGGCAGAGAAAGGAGCAGAGTGAGCAGAGATGGGGACAGAGAAAGGAGCAGAGGAGTGAGCAGAGATACGGGCAGAGATGGGAGCAGAGAATGGAGCTGAGTGAGTAGAGATGACAGCAGAAAAAGGAGCAGAGTGAGCAGACATGCGAGCAGAGAAAGGAGCAGAGATGGTGCAAGAGAAAGGAGCAGAGGAGAGAGCAGAGATGGGGGCAGAGATAGGAGCGGCGGAGTGAGCAGAGATGCAGGGGAAAGCAGGAACACCGATAGAGATGGTCATGGAAGAGAGGGGTGCCGAAGCCGAAGCTGGATGCCATGATTACGAAGGAAGCTGGGAGCGTGCAACTGAACATGACCGTGATCGCTACAGATAAGAGAGATATGACTATAATTTTCCCACATTAGCTTATGTTGCATTTGCCAATATTTTGTTCTGATTCGGCTATCATGCATCTGGAGAGCTGTGTTGTTTCTGGAACTGTTATTAACTGGGGACACGCATTACAGAGGGCCTGACAATCGATTCTATCTTCGAACGTTTGGCTACTGGTACATTTGATTAAATCGTGCAATACCGTTTGTTTTAAACCGTGCAATATCGTTTGCTTTTCTGTGAATACTTGTGACTGGTACCTATTTTGTGACTGCCAGCTTCACGTCATCTGTTTTGGCGTGCTAACCCGTAACGTGGGTTTTAATAATCTGTGCTGTTTTATCTAGGCCGGCAACGGAATGATAGTCGAGCTCTTAAGGAACATTACTGGGCGGATTCTTCAAACTCTTAAGCAGCTTTCTTTCTTGGGACTGTTGGTTAAAGATCATAGGAGCCGTGACTTCCTGTGGAGCGCTCCAAACAAAGGGTTGTGCTCCCACGAACACGTTTGCAACACTTTTGACGAAAGTTTGCAACAATCAAGGCCCCGTTCAGAACATAAGAATTTCATAGTAAATAGAAATCGAAAAAATAAAAAAAATACCTGCATTCAAAATGGAGATTTTAAAGAAAAGTCAGTTCAGTTGCTATAACGATAAAATTATGGATCTTGTACACAAGTCAGTAAGTCACCCAAAGCATCACCTTGACATCACCCGACTTCCATGAGTGTCGGAACCTCAGCCTCGACAGCCTAGTCACCAGTCTCCGTTGTCTGTCACTGCCCTTAAGTACCTACGTACACACATCATGCATCAAGATGGGAATGTTTTAGACTATGGGTCTATTCTTTAATGGGTTCTAAAAATAGTTTTTGGTTTTTGCTACAGTATCTAACTTTTAAACGGAGTATTTTCTCAAGACGGGGTCTACAAGCTGATTGTAGTACACGTTAAAAAGCTCAACATCTATATCAACCAAAATCACAAACGAGTATATCTCTCCGTAATCTCTGTCACAAACAGCTAAAATTCAAAAATTTCAGCCAAAAACCATTAAACTGCAGCCATATCAAACAAGCTTTATGACTTATGACTTATGGTAGCGGTTTATGACTTTTGGTTATTTCGTGAGAGAGAGAGTACACAATAAGAGAAACTTATATACGGTTTTTGCTGATATAGATGAAGTCGCTACAATGTGTAATACAATCAACTTGTAGATCTTATTTTGAAAAATATTTTATTTAAAAGTTAGTTACTATAGAAAAATCGAAAAACAGCTTTTAGAAACAAAAAGAAGAGCCCAGTACCATTTCGGAGCACAAGAATAACAAGAATTCATCAATGTATGCACTGATTATATGGTCATCGAATCAAGGAAACGTTTAAACGCTGCTCAAGACACTCATTTCAAAATTTTGACCACAGGCAGTGCTCTGCGTGCGTGTACTTCGCCCAAACGCAACTCTAAACCTTCCGTTCAATCCTTTTGTCACTCCGTGGCGCGGACGTAGGGCTGTCACTAGGTATCTGTTATCCTTATCTAAATCCATACTTACACTATTAGGTAAGATAATAAGATATAGATAAGAAATAAAATACCTATTTAGATTTAGATATAGAAAGAGTAAATGAAATCGTCTGCACGTGTGGCGAGAAAGAGATAAATTGATGCATCATATCAAGTGCATAACTGAAGTAACTGTTGCTCCCTTCTTTCTGACATTGCAAGTAATGCACATGGCAACTGAAAAGATAGCATGTGAGCAGATCAAAGCTGATATGAAGTACAGGACACCAGAGATCTGGTAGAATCAGTTTCATTACTATATTACAACTATTAAAGCATGACATCACCTAGATACAAAGCGTATACAACATGAAAATGGAGGTGAACCAAAAAAATCACCAAAGCAGCACTTATGAAGCCCTGCCAATGGTGCATTAGTAACACAATGCTCTCATGAATCAGACCAATGCTGCATTAGTAAGCCTTCAAGATCAACCCCTAGCAAGCTGGCCAAACTCTCCAATCTGAAAGTCCTACGAGTGTAAGGCAAGAATCTGTTACCGACATTCTCTGTCCAAACCATGTATAGAAATTAATACTGAATACACGCACCAGATTCTTATGCAAAATTCCAGATGTAGGATTTCAACCGTACAACAAAGTCAATTAAATAAATCTAGAGAATCCTATTATAACTACAGAAAGTGAAGAAAGGAAGTTGGTAAAAACAATAGAAATTTAGCTACTGTAATGATATCGAGATTAATATCTCTGGTTCTCTACGGAGATGCTCAATTGGTATCATGTCAGAATTTGTTGTCCCAGTATATACATAAATATTGGTGCAGAACATCATTTTAAAGGGTAATAAGATCATGTTGGTGCAGAACATCAAGACCCTTATTGTAACTACATAAAGAGAAGAAAGGAAGTTGATAAAAACAACAGAAGATAAGATGTTTTTGTTACTTACGTTAGGGATTTGAGAAGACAAATACTCCAATAGTGGAGATACCAATATATAGATAACCATATGGGCCACATGGGCCAATAGTAAGTGGGCCTTGATATACTTAACACTCCTCTTCAAACTCAAGGTGGAAGCGGAGGTTCTGAAGCATTGAGTTTGAGCAAGTGAAGCCGATGTTGCTCTCGAGTTTGTGCTTTAGTGAAAAAATCTGCCACTTGCAGTTCTGAGGGTACATACCGAAGAGCAATTGTTTTCTGATGACAATGAGACCGAGTAAAGAAGGCATCAACGCCAATATACTTGGTAAGTTCATGCTTCACTGGATCATTGGCAATCTGTATGGCTCCAGTATTGTCACATAGAAGAGGTGTAGGGACATCACAAAAAATACCAAAATCTGCTAACAACCATCGAAGCCATACAATCTCTGAAGTGGTAGTGGCAAGTGCTCGAAGTTCTGCCTCTGTACTAGAACGAGATACGACCGCTTGCTTCTCTTCTCTTTATTTCTTCTCCACCTACACTGTAAGTCACCACGCCTGGAATGGTGCGATGCTAGGCTCCGCTCCAGCTTTGCCACGCCTGGGATGGTGTGGCACCAGGATCCGCTCAGGCTTTGCTACGCCCGACGCCGGTGCACCAGCATCTAAGGCGGTTGGACTCCCTGCTCCTTCATCATGGGGGATGAGCTATTTGCGAGGATGGCATGCTACGGGGTAGTGTCAAGCCTGGTCTCACCCTTGCTCGGCATGTACATCGCCAACACATTCCTCGCCCAACTCTGCACCTCTACATCGGCTCCGCTCGCCTCTGTCAGACTTCGCATGGCCTCCATTGGGCTACGCACGGACGTCGCCTCCGTCAGCTCCTTACCCGAATCCGAACCTCCACGCAGGCTTCGCTCGCCTCCGTCGGACATCACATGGTCTTCGCTGGGCTACACGCGGACCCTGCCTCTGTCGGCTCCTTGCTTGACTTCGCACCTCTGCTCAGGGTCCTCTCACCTCCGCTGGGCTACGAGTGGATGCCGCCTCCATCGGCTCCTGGCCCAACTCCGCACCTCTGCGTGAGCTTCACTCAGCTCTGCTAGGCTTCACACGGTCTCCGTCAGACTTCATGTGGACATCCCCTCCGTCGGCTCCTCATTCGCTTTCCTCGACATGGTGGCTCCAGCTCCATCGGGGGACTTTGCCGCTC
Source organism: Dendrocalamus latiflorus (assembly GCA_017311315.1). Lineage (NCBI taxonomy): Eukaryota > Viridiplantae > Streptophyta > Magnoliopsida > Poales > Poaceae > Dendrocalamus > Dendrocalamus latiflorus. Next base: position 13,684,979 of record CM029657.1, on the reverse strand, counting down.
TCCTCGTAGGCATCACCTCGGAGGGGTGGCCTACCCCCAGCTTTGCCTTTACATGCCACCTGTGTCAAAGGTAGGACCTTGATGTGGCGGCTCTAGCTCTGCCTCTGCACGCTACCCGCGTCAGAGGTAGGACCTTGACATTGCGGCTTCGGCTCCACCTCTACGTACCGCCTACGTCGGAGGCATATCCTCGATGTGGTGGCTCTGGCTTGTCAGGTGACTTTGCTACCCTCCTTATAGGCGTCGCCTTGGCAGGTCCACCCGGCTTCGGTGTGGGACTTCGCCGCTAGCCTTGTAGGGATCACTTCAGCGGAATGGCACACCTTCGCCATGGGAACGGTCATCCAGCTTCCATACCTCTTCGTACACGATCGTTCGGCCGACCTACCTCCATGTATGTGGCAGATCCGGCTCCATCGAGGGACTTCGCCACCCTCCCTGTAGGCATCGCCTCGAAGGGGCGGCTACCCCTGGCTCTGCCCCTACGCACCACCCACATCAGATGCAGGACCTCGACATGGCAGCTCTGGCTCTGTTGGGAGACTTCACCGCCCTCCTCGTAGATATCGCCTCAAAGGGACGGCCCATCCCCGACTCTAACTCTACGCGCCGCCCGCGTCATAGGCACGACCTCGATATGGCGGCTCCAGCTCTACCTCTGCGTGCTGCTCGTGTCAGAGGCATATCCTTGACGCGGTGGCTCTGGCTACATCGGGGTTTTTGCCACCCTCCTTGTAGGCATCGGCTCGATGGGTCGACCCGGCTTCGGCATGGGACTTCGCCGCCCACCTAGTAGGCATCGCCTTGGCGGAGCAGCACGCCTTCGCCACAGGGAAAGGTTGTCCAGCCTCGCTACCTCTGTGTACATGGCGGCTCTGGCTCCATTGGGCGACTTCGCTGCCCTTCTCGTAGGCATCGCCTTGGAGGGGCGGCCCGCCCCGGCTCCCCCCTACGTGCTGTCGCGTTGGAGGCAGGACCTCAACGTGGCAGCTCTGGCTCTGTCTGGGGACTGCGCTACCCTCCTCATAGGCATCACCTTGGAGGGGTGGCCCACCCCTGGTTCCGCTTCTATGCGCTGCCTGTGTCGGAGGCACGACCTCAACGTGGTGGCTTTTGCTCCGTTCGAGGACTTCACCACCACAGCCTCGACCCCGGCTTTACCTTTACGTGCCACCTGCTTTAGAGGGGCTACCTCTATGGGAACAGCTACAACTTTATCAGTGAAAGGAGAGCCCTGTTACGAGATATTTAGAGTGTCCAGACCCCTAGGGCCTAGAGCAAGCAGTTACTTTGACTCGCCCCTTGGGGTCTCCGTGCTTGCTGTCGAGAAACGGGGGGCTGGGGCAGTTGGTTGTGTCAGCTCGCCCCTTCGAGGCTCCGTGCTTCCTATCGTGGGAGTATTGTTGTGGGGTTGCCTAGCTCATACGCTCATTGGGTTTAGCCACTGGGCCTTGAAACAAGCCCAATAGCATATTGCTGCGTATAAAAAGAAATGTACTGATTTACCCTCACCTTTTATAATTATTAAGGGGTGGGATAGGAATTTCTATCATATTCCATAAATCTATATAACCCCAAGAGGGGTACAAGATGGCCAGGTCCACTCATTTTACTCACCTGCTCTCTCTTAGTTTACTTTTTAGCTCTTTTAGTTACATATCCCAAAGAGGAAAGGGATACTCTATGTTGCCTATGCTACAACAGTGATCAAACATTTTAGAACATCTTTCACGGAATAGGTCTGAGAGATGGAGACCCAGTCGTGGCATTCAAACTTTTCTCACTCTTTCATGTAGACATTGGTAGCTAGAGTTGTTTTTGTAACACCCCTGTTTTTTAAAACAGGAACGTTGTTAACTTCCACAACAGCCCAGGAATTCAGTTATGGACAGAAGGAGTATCATGCCTGCTCATGAACATTTCAAAAGTCAATTTGTTTAAAATAAAGACCTAACGGTCAACTTTAACAGGTTTAAGGGCGTCCAAGCCCAAAATTTACTTACACTCAGAAGATCTAAAGAAAATTTTCACAGGAATGCTTGAGTGCGGTTGTAACCCTAACACGAAAACTTGTAGCATCCTTTCTTCATCTGATCTCTGTGTTGGGGAAAAATGAAGCAAGACTAAGTACAATCAACCATACTCAACAAGTCACATGGGGAAATGCTATATAACTACTTGCCAGGGATTTTCAAGGGATGAAGATATAGTGGTTTTATTAAAGTATTTGTGGATGCAATTTTATTTGTAAATACTTTAAAACACAAAAGAACAATAACTTCTTATGGAATTGGGGTTACAAAACTTGATTACCAAACTTCAACATTTTCAAATCATTTCCAAATCTACTTATACCTCGTTGTCAGAATCACCCATTAAACACAGCTTCATTTACCGGAAGCACGACGTATTCGAATACGATTAAGTTATAACTCTGCAGAGCTGCCCAACTTTACCCACAAGATTTCTTAACTCCCACGTCTGGGTTCAAGAAAACAAGGCTTTTCATTGCTCATCACTTTGTATATCCTCTACCTGATAGACTAGATACCCCCTGTCACGGAATACGGCGGCCTAACAGGGCGGAGCCTACCGTTGTGAAAGTATGGTTTTACCGTTTCCATACCACATTTTTACGCTTGCTGTTCCCTCTTCTGGAATAGTATATCATATCCTTATAGTAGATATTTAATCGATTTGAGCAGCTACTAAACCAGGTTTGACAAGTCAACGCTTGTGCTTGAGCGGTTACTATATTCTTTACTTAGCATAAGATTTCAGTCCTTACTTTTTATCAACCAGGTAACTATTCACAAATAAATATCCCAATGCACTGTGGCACTATCACTACTAGTGTAAAACAGTTGAATGTTCTAAACTACATGCTATTTTTTTATAGTAATTTATTATTACTAGGGCTTGTCAAGGTGAATATGGCCATCAAATAAAACAGAGCCTTTTCATGTGGTAGGGCATAACTAATATCATGTCATTCTAAACATTTATTGTATAAGAAATAACAATGCGTGAATAACATAATGAAAATACTGATAAATAAATAATTAAAGGAATGTAGGTTCAACATGATCAAAGACATGTGACTTGCCTCTTTGTCTATAATCTCCGATTATCTTACTATAGTCTTCAGATTGGATACTGATTTCTCTAATTCCCTTGTAGCTTTTCTATTGACCAACTCGTGTGATTCGAGTACTAGCGTGGAAGACAAATACAAATGAGTTCCTGCTTTGCATAATGCAAGCTAGGAACAAAACACGATAAAATAACCAAAAGACAAAGAGAAAAGGTTTGGATGGTCAGAGTCTAGGCAATGTTTTGTTTGGATGATTGGAGTTAGGAATTGGTTTGGAATGGTCGAGATAATCGAAATGGCTATATAGGTGAATATGGGTTTCGACAAATGGTTGCAGGCATGGATGGTATCAGGTTTTTGTGGTCAAAATATTATTTGGGTGGTTTAGAGCTTTATCAGAGTTTAAAATGACAGAATGGAGATGGGAATGGTGTAGATAGGTTCAAGACGATCAAAATGGGTGCATAAATATTTCTAAGGTTTCGGTGAATAGAGATGGCTTGAAGAGTATTTGAATTTGGGTTTGGAATGGTGTTTGAGCTAATTAGGATTTTATTGGTGTCTAATTTGACCAAATGGAGTAGAAATTAGACTTCGCAAGGGCAAAATAGTCAAAATGACTATAAATATGTTTTTCGGATTTTTGGATGAATAGTAACAGGTGTCTACTATTCATCACGGGTTGCACAGTTCACAGCGGGTTCTAGTACTGTTCACTATATGTTTTTTCTGTTTATACTTGGTTCATTTGTTACAGTACTGGGTTGGGACTATTCATCTTCCATCCTTGCGTGCGCACTGAAGCGATAGAACAAAGGATTTTTGCGACAGTGATTCCTGACGCCACAGTTAACTTCGGCAGAAACCAAGGGCATGGGTGGACTCATGGGACTGAGGAGAACCCATTTTGGGGCTCTGTGGTGGTCGGCGGGCAAAGAACGGTCGGCGGTGGTGGGGAGCGTTTGGGGGATTTTCATGCCGTAGTGATTCTCTGAGGCTCTAATTAATGGGATCATAAGTGATAGAGCATCCTTGGGGTGAGGGGATGACGATGGCATGGTCGGCTCAGGTTGTGAGGGTCTGTGGTGGCTTGCCCATTATGAGGTGGTGCGACCGTGCAGGAAGCTAGCTGCTGGTGGGCTACAAGACTTGGCAAGCTAGGACATTGCTTTGGAGGGCTTACTAGGAGTACAAGGATGCTACTGACCAAAGGAATTGAAAGGAAATTACCTGCACAAGGAGAATTGAATTGGCGGCTTACTTGGGGATTTTTGGAGGTCGACGGCGATGCGACGGTCATCGGAGCAATTGAGGTGTGGGTGGCTTACCCAAGCATCAGTACACTCAACGGAGGGGCTTGGGGGATTTTATAGAGGTTGTGAGGCTGTTTGGCACAGTCGCCCCCTTGCTTGGTTTGCGGCGCGTGGCCGAGACAGAGGCGCGGAAATTCTCGGTGATGGCGCTAGGTGTCAGGTCTTCTCGGGAGCTGCGTTGCGGTGGTCAAATGCACAGAGTTGTCAGGTCGGCTGAGTGAGAAGTCATGTGGGAGAGGTCGACCGTGAGAAAGGTGGTGTCGTAGCGGCAGTGATATTTTCGAACGGTGAACAATGTTGTCTCACTGTGTCACGGACAGATGGATGGGAAGGATGCTGCGACTGGAAATTGGGGGCTTGAATGGTGAAGAAAGGTGGTGAATCGAGTGAAGAATCAAATGAAATCAATTCTCAATGAAAATCAAAATTGTTTTCAAATTTTCGGTTTGTATCAGTTTTACTGAGCCCTCCCATTCCATGCAGCGCTAGCACGGAGCGTTCCAGCTCATCGCCCTCCAACCCCTGCGTGAGTGTCTCTTCTTCGCCAAGGGAACGCGAAATGCTCGCTAAATCATGCATCTAGAAGACGGAGAAGCACTTCGGCATGTCAAGAGCCATCAAATCCACATCTTGCAAAGCATTATCATCATTATTACACATAGTTGGAGCCAGTACCAAATTCCTTGCCTCTCTTTCATAGACTGACCCATTAAATTCCCCTTCTACCTTCAACAACCAATACAACCCCACCTCACACAATGCCAAACACTACGGGTGCAAACGGAGCGGATACGGACGGATATTGCTCATCCCGTATCCTTTTCCATATTTTTTGTCAGAGTCGGAGTCAGACACGGATAGTGCTGGATATGAATACGAATGCGGATATTCTCGGTCACGAATACGGAGCGAATACATGCCGCTCCGAATACGGTTAGTTTCAGTCACGAATATTTAATCGGATAATGCGCGAAAGCAAATTTCACATGGTGACAGAGACAAATTAAGCAAACTGAGATCTAATACGAGTGTACCGACGTTGCAATAGCCACCGAAACAAGCAATCTTATATAAATAAATGATGCTACATTTCAAGATGAGTCGGAGATCCCACCTGGCCGGTGGAGAGACTAGGTATCCGACTCCGTTTTCCGTATCCGGTAACTATCCGGTAACTATTCGGGTAACTATCTGGTAACTATCCGGAAAAATATCCGGATAGTTCCGTATCCGTCGGATAATGCTTTTTCCGAATCCGTTTCCGTATCTGACAAAAAATATTCGAATCCGTTTCCGTATCCGACAAAAACTTCATATATCTGAAAATTTACTCCAAATTGTATCCGAATTAAAACGGACGGACGGGCGGTCGGAAAATATCCGCTCCATTTGCACCCCTACCAAACACTACATTGCCATTTGGTCACCCCTCTACCGCCAAGAACAAGAAAACCAAAACATCCCTGTCCTCCAAAATAAACAATCAAGAGAGAAGCATACATCAATAGTGACACAAAGGCCCCTACATGATTGAAACAGACCTTGATGCCTTCTGGCCCTACTACCATCACAACCACTTCTCCCCTAGAGGCACTGGTACATGTCTATGGGCTGGCTCCATGTGCTGGCGCCAAAAATATCACAGGCACTGCTGGTTGCGATGCCCATGGTGGCTGGATTTGTAGTAGCACCGGTGGTGTTGGTGATTGAATTCACGCACAGCAGGATCTCACTTAGGGCACACAGCCTGCTCTCCAGCTCCATCTTCTGCGTTTGCAGCACTGAGTTTTGTGCCTGCACTGCCACAAGGTTTTGGGTGGTCACTCTCAGTGCCATGCTGAGCTGCTGGTTCTGGTTCTTCAGTTGGTTCACCTGTTTTTGTAACACAACATCCCTCTTAGCAATATGGATTAATTCTTTTGTTCATGTTTTTCATGTAGAAGATGTGGTGTTAGTTTAGTGAGGATTCAACCTATGATACTGCAACTCACGATGATAAATAAGATTTTTAGTGTTGTTGAAAGAATTAGGTAGGAAGCAGTGGGTGGAGCCTTTTGGAAAAGGCAGCACAATAATTGAGTTTGTTTTGAGCAGACATTTTCTAGTGGGCCTTTGTTTTCATCTGTTTTGCTTTTCACCTGCACACGAGTGCAAGCTCTCATAAATAATAAATTAGAATAAATATGACAACAAAAATAATAGAAACAGACCTATGCATGCATCACAAACTTTAGACTTCTGTGTACACATATGTGAGCACATATATATAACCTGCGAGGTGAGGTCGCTGAGGTGTTGTTGCTTCCGCATCCTAGTTCGCCGGGCCGACTCCCAGTTCGACTCCTTCCTCTGCTTCCTCTTCTTCTCCAGCCGGGCCTGGAGGTCCGGGTCGTTCCTTGACCCGGAACTCCGGGTCCCCTGGCTCGACCCAGACAAGGTCCCACTCGACATGGTCATCTCTCAAGAGCTTTTGTGTACCCACAACAATTTCACTCTCTCTTTATTTTTTCTTGTAAATATACCTTGTAGTGTTGGATGCCTTCCTTGCTTAATTATGTTGTATAAGGAAGGCTTAGCTGCAAAATACTACAACTACACAGAGCTTACTGAGAAGACATAGAACCAGTAGAGGAAGACAACGGAGAAGGACTGAACAAGCTGAGTGATTGCTGAGCCGACCATAAATCCGGAGAGGAGGTGCTCGGAGAAGACGAGCAACAACATCTACACAACCACTACGGCTTCTCTACTAGTCTATCATCAAGAACAGGAAACAAAGTACCCTTCTTTACCTTGCAAAATTTGTATTTGTTGTATATATGTATGCAAGGGGAAAATCGATGGCCAGAGAAAATTTTGGCAGAACCTCCACTTGGAAATTCAATTGATGTCAGAGAAAATTTTGGCAGAACCTCCCCTTGGAAGATTGATGGTTGAGAAGCAAAGGTTTGGAGGTTCAAGGAAAGATTGAGCTGAGGTGGCAGGTCTGTGCTTAATCTGTGCTCAAGTTGGTAGCAACAAATTTTGCTGGTAGTAGCAAGGAGAGATGTGAATATCTAAATGGCAAAAGGATCGAGCTCAGTGGAAGAAAAACCTAGCAAGGGAGTCAGGGAAGAGGAGGAAAGGGACTTGAGGCATGGAGGAGGGGGGCATTTATAGCAGAAAAATGGGAGATTTAGAGAGGAAAAAAAATTGTCAAATGGAATAGTAGTGGACGAGAAAAAGATATTAAAGTAGAGAGAGAGAGAGAGAGAGAGAGAGAGAGAGAGAGGAAGAGATGTGTTTGGAATCTTCTGTTGCGTTTGCTGGCAATGGGAGGAACAATGTCGTAATGTGGCAGCCTGATTTTTTATGCCCTTGGTTTGATTGCTCTTGACACCTGTGGTTTATGAACACTACTTTTGGAGTAGAAAAAATAGAGAATAATTAGGCTAGGAGTTATCTTGAGCACGAACGCTTGCCCCTACGGAAAGTTTGCGTCTTCTAGTGTGAACAAGGAGAAAACAAACTTCTTCCATTTTTTAGTGTTCTCAAGTAACCGTGTATTTCAAAATCTCATTAGTGGAATCATTAGTTGTACTGCTTCTTCAGGGCATCATTTGACATGGCACAGACCTCAAAACTTGAACTTTGCGCATTATTTTTTAGAAAAGTCTACTTTACACTCTTAAACTTAGGTACTCATCTAGAATCTAACCCTTAAGTGCAAAACCGGATGTTTGTGAACCTCTATGTTGCAAAACCGAGTAAATATCCTCCTAGGGCGGTTCCACCCCGATTTTGCGCCAGCTCAGATGACACGCAGCCCTGACGTGGCTTACGATCCATGTCACTGCAAGGGTTAAGAGGGATGGACGCGACGACCTTTGCGCCAGATCGATTGGAGATTTCATTCCCTTTCGGAACCCTAGCCCGCCCGGGCCGCCCCGAGCTGATGTGAAGGGCATGGCGAACTCACCAAGTGCTAGCTCTTGTGCGTTTGTGTCCTCCTCTAAAGCCAGGGGAAGGAGAATGCTGGGTAATAATATCTGATCAGCAAAAGTTATATATACTTCTCTACTTGTGGTGGTCGACAATTTGGTATACAAGTACTAATACATATTGTCATTTATAGGGGCTCCTCAATGTAGTGAAGAATTGGATTCTAGCTCAGACCAAGGCTGAGAGGAGGATGCAGACACGCAAGAGCTAGAGCTCGGCGAGCTCGCCATGCCCTTCGCACCAACTTGGGCCGGGCTAGGGTTCTGGAGAGGAACAAAATCCCCAATCAATCTAACCGAAGGCCATCGTGCCCATCCCTCTTATCCTTTGCACTGACTCGGATCGCAAACCACATTAGGACTGCTTGTCATACAAGGTGGCACAAAACGAGGGTGGAATTGACCTGGGAGGGAATTTGCCCGGTTTTGCATCATGGAGGTCCACGAAACGTCTAGTTTTGTACTTGAGGGTTGTATTCTAGATGAAGTCTTGAGTTCAAGGGTTTAAAATAGATTTATTCCATTTTTTATTACACCGTATTATTAGTCTCTCTCTCTGGAGATGAGGTCACACGATATAAGTGAAAGTGTAGTTATTTTAATATTTTTACTCTATATCTCTACTTTAATATGAAAAAAGTGATTGAGTAGTTATAGTATGTCCTTTAATAAGGGTATGTATTATCCAATGTCATTAATTTGTTTTCTTATATTTAGTGATTTCATGGCTTATATGTACGGTGGTTAGACTTATATTGTTGGACTGCGGGAGTATAAAATTTATAATCATATGAAAGAACTTATATGAATCTAGCGGTACCATTTTGATATATATCGTTGGACCAATTGTTTATTTTTACAGAGTTTTGAACTACTGAAATTTGTAAGTGCAAATGGAGCGAGCGATATACTAATAAGCAAGATATAATGTTTTTTGGGATTAAGTTGTGTTATTCAGTGTATAATTGCATAATAATATCTGTATAGAATTACTCGTTTCTACCTCGATCATGAGCTTGTGTGCCTCTCTTGTTCGTTTGTCTTTGGCCTCTACTGAGCAGAGGGGAATATTCATTCATCAGTAATGGACGAGAGTTCTATAGAGGTCAGCCAGATTGTGGAAAAATTGTGAAGATAATTCCAGAGTGCGCGAGAAGAAAATAGTGCCCCAATGCATGCCACATCACCACAACCCATTTAACAAGTGAAGAACTGCTAATACTTGAAGTATTTTTTGTCCTTACCATCTAAAATACCCATGATTGTTGCAAAAATAGTATGGCCATTCCTGTACTTCTTAGCGTACTGCTATATAAAAAACTAATGGAAAGTAGCTCCGATTTGTCAATTTTGTTGGCACCTCAATGTCTCCGGCCCTATATTTATTATGTTGAGAACAACATGGCATTCAGTTTCAGCAAAAAACCAAGCAACTCAGGAAGCCTTTCGGTGGATGAATTGTCCGAAATAAAACATCCTTTTTCTCCAGCCTCTATCATGCAAGAAACAAATTTGCTCAGGCGAAATTAGATTCACACTTTGCAATTAGTACAGACTTGAGGCAGGGTTCAGTTAACTGCATTTCCCCATTCCTGCATAGGCATATAACTTGTATGCACAGTCCTATAAGAGAAACGTAGTCCAGCTTAGTAAACTTAGGTCCTATGATAAGGAGCAAAGTCAATCCACTGAATCAAGACAATGTTGGCTGGATATCTAGGTCTGTAAGGAAATGTAATCAGTGGTTGCGTTGGATATGCGATCATCGCGGGATTCGGATTCTCTACCTCTGTGAAGTAAAATCATGGTGCTACAATAGCCTTTCCTCCCTAACTTTGATTCTTCCTACGCAAAAAGTAAAGGTCGCTATTTTCTTAGGGTAGAAAGAGGATGCACACAACTAAAGGCCGCGATTTGTTTGCGGTACTACTTTACCATTTGAGGTGAAACTGTTGATGCTCTGCATGTGTACAAGCCTATCTAAAGGAGTACAGAATCACACCCTGACTTTGCACCGTGCGATGGGAGTGCAGATCCAACCACCGTACCTCACCACCAGAATTAGGCATTGTTCTTTTTGGTTGAAGCTAATAATTTTTAGCTGTGAGTGATATTTTTATCTATATATTTTAAAATGATAAAAGATAGTAGAGATATCAGTGTGAATGACAGTTTTATACTCAAAAAATCATTTAGAAAGTCCGTTTTAAAATACTCATTTATTTTAACTCTGGAAGAAACTTTGGAAGAAGCGAAACGCAGGAGAACAGAGGCCTTAACCTCCTCTTACGAAGGCCCAAGCAAGAAACGGTGCACCGGCGGTCCTCTCATGGCTACGCCACCCGTCTCAAGCCAAAGACGGTGCTCCGGCGGTCTTCTGTTGGCTACGCAACCCGCCAAACTGGCACTGGAATCCGCCGTCTGCACACATTTATTCCAGCGAGCTCTTATCTTGTCGACCTTGAAGCAGGGGAAGGAAGCGACCGGTATCAACCTTCATCTTCGATATGTGGAGCGAGGGAGGAAAATCCTCAAGGGCACTATTATCGCTGTTGCAGAGCGCCGCCGTCAATAGCGGTATAGCTCCGGCGAGGCCGTCAAGAGTCGACGCTCCGAGCTTCTTTAAGATCCCATTCTGTGCATCGTTTTCTTGGAAGCTCAGAAGAACTTAATTGTAGTTTTTATTTTGCAGAAGTTCCTTTCTGTAAGTGGGAATGCAACTCACATTTCTACCGATACGACGGCAGCCGAAGTCCCTTCTGGGCCGATCTGCCTTTCGAAAAGATCATCGGAGGAAAAGATGTGCTCACTTTGATCAACCGGCTGCTGTAGGAGGGCCGAGCTTTAGCTCAGTTGTTGAAAGATCGTCGATGGCAATCAGAGGGGGTGAATGATTACAGCGTATAGCGGAATTTTTTTTTATTTTTTATCTTTTAAAGTGCAAAACCAGAAAAAACAAAAAACAAAAAATATTTTTTTTCTTGATTTTACTGTAGTAGTACTGTAGCACTGCACTGTTTACAGTAGCGACTAGAATATTTTCGATCGATCAGCGAGCGTCACGTTTTTGCTCAGTTTTCCAATTAATTTTTAATAAAAACTAATTCATGTATGTAAGAAATAAAAATACTTAGACCTAGATCAATGCATGGAGAAACTGTAGGACTCAAAAAACTAAGAAAAAAGATAATAGATACGAATTAAAAAACTCACAAACTTTAATGAAAAAAACGAAGAAACGTTATCCATCCATCCATCAGCACAACCCGTATTCACGCATGCACAATTGGATGGATAAAAGGATGCTTGATGGCTTCACGCGAGGACAAGCACGGACACGCAGACGACGGCTTGACAAAGTGATCGCTGCTGCTGGTCTCCGCACGGAACGAGGAAACGGCTTCGCTCGCCGACGGATAATCTTAGAACGCGTCGCCGAGATTTTTTTTTGTTTCAATAGATCTAAACTTTATTTCTGAATCATGGTGGCTACAAAATGCCCTCTCCTGACACTCCTAAACCCTAGCACGAAATTAGTCTCCCAAAAACCACAGAGTTGCCTCCAACCCCACCTCTATTTATAGTCTAGAGCCCAAAACCTGAGCTTACCCTAAGTCCGCGAGTTCTAATCCAATTCCAACACCAAAGGGACCCGAAACCCTTCCTAACACGGGTTTTTCCAAAATTCCAACTTTTCTAACTCGTCTCGTGTCGAAGCCTCCAGGACCACACCTCCCGTAGCATCTCCACGCATCATCCACCTTTAATCTCCATGCGCCCCAAGCATGAGCCTGACCATCTCGTGACCTCCTTGACCGTCTGAACCTCAGATCTCCCCATCCTAGTCCCGGTCCACCTCGTCACCGACCATGATCACCTCCATGCTCAACCTGCACATGCAAAGACCAAGAACATTCTTCCGGCACAAGTTCTTCCAAACTTGACCAACGTCAATCCGCACACACGCAACACAACTCGCATAACGCCGCTAAACAATATTATCAAATATTCATCATCAATTAACCATTGTCAATTATTCATCACCAAAATAACCTAGACCGAGCCACATGGTCTAACAGTTGTGAGTGTGCTGCGGTACGTTCACACTCACCGAGTGAATAAAGTACTTATATACGTTCATATTCAGTGAAAAAACTTATGTCTGTATTTCGTAAAGTCATACCTTTGTAAAATTTTTAAACATGTATTAAAGGATGTGTATATGTACATATGATAGTATAAGTTGGATGTGAATTGTGTTCCTGTACCTTAAAAAATGGCTGCAGAAGAGGAAAGACATTAGCGTGCCTTCAGAATGGCAAGGTAGAGGAAAACCTTGTCGGATCATCACTCGTGTCGTTTCGTGGAAATGATGCCAGCCTTTTCTAGAAGGATCGAGCATTGTCCTCTTCCTGTTTACTCGTACTTGGCTAGTGTTAACGATGTTCCCGGAGAAAATGTACATATTACAAATAAACTAGGAGAATATAAGAGAATTTTTAAATTTCTCTATTCTCTTATTTGCTCCTCTTTTTCCCTTCTTTTCTTGTTACATGTTGTTTCAATATATAGGCTAATACTCTCCTACTAGTATACCTATTCAGACTTCAAATTGGATACAACTTCAACTTGAGTTACATACGAAGACAGACTCTACTACGTCTTGGACTCGATGTCAAGATTATTTTTAACAATCTCCCCCTTAATCTTGACTTGACATACTATAGTTTTAATCTCAACGCATTATGAACTATCATCCACGCCTCCACATGAAGCTTTTCTACATGCAAGCTACGTGTAGGAACTCAACTCACCTGGTACGAGTCCATCTAGATACAAAGATTCTAAGACATTGATGGCAATCGGTCTTAACTATGACTTACTAAACTCATACTTGATACAGAACAGTGACACATCTCCTCAATTCCGATTCCTTTTCACCTTACTTGAGTTTGGACAGCGACACATCTTCTCAACGTCTCTGATTCAACTCATCATCAGAGCACTGTTAATTCATCATTGCTGAGTGTTTTAGTAACAAACGCTTTCTTCATCCTCGGCTTAGGCTATTTTGAAACAAAGTGCCCATCATCGTTATAATTAGGACCTAAATTATTCGAGACAAAGGCTAAATTTGTGCTAGACTTAAGGCCTTTTTTTATATAGCAAGAGAACATTTTGAGATCACTTTGGATGGCTCAGAGGGCACGCGTATATAGTGCATTCTACTTTGCTTCTTGCATCTAGAATCATGGCGTTAGTTCCGTGTATATAAATTCGATCAGAGCATATGTACTGTACGTTGTAGCTTTGCAAGTGGCACTAAACAGCTCGTATGGAAGCGGCCCGCTCACAAAAAATTAATTGAGTAAAAATCATCATCTCTTTGCTTAAGCTTGCGTGTTGTGATGGGACGCATGTGGTCAAGCAACACGCTGCATAATCGAACTCTTTTTTTCCCTTAGAAAAAAGGGGCAAAAGTATGTTAACTCGGATAATCTCGACGGTCAATCGGATGCGTGATGTCTGGTTGCCTGCATCTGCATGGTCGTCAATTTGCTTCAGCAGATTTTTCTTAGAGCAGGTACAATAAAGTTTAGTCAGCAGACTATAGCAAATATAATATCAACCAAATCTTACGTGGCAGAGAGAGAAAGGAAGAGAGAGAAGGAAGCTGGCTACTAAATTACAGCTAGCTATAGCACGTAAAAATATGCATTTCACTCTCTTACACGTGGGGTCAAATAGTTATTGTAATAGCTACCTTATTGTATGAACTATTTTTTTGAAGGCTATAGATGAAATAGATAAGTGTTATAGCTATTAGTTGGCTATACTATTGTACTTGCTCTTATGCAGTAGTACTAGCAGTTGATTAGCACAGAAAACATGCATCCGTGCTAGCTGCTAACAACCCATGCTCATGTTGACCCAAACCTCCCATTCTCAGCATTATATTAGTAAGAAAAATTATGGGCATCCACACGTGCATAAGCCCATCATTAATGTGGTACCAAGTTTGTGCCAACTCCCTCACTTACGCAAGAAAACAGCCCCCCTTGAACTAAAATTTGTTGTGGACTATTTCCTCGATCTTAGCATGTAAGACCTCGAGATTTTCACTCATTTCGAATATTTGATCTTTACACTTGTTGCCTTGGTTGATGTGCCTTATCAACTCATCCTGATGACTATATTGGAAAGCCCGAGAGATAGAGCTGGAAGAACTTGCTAGCTAAGGCTGCAGCAACAACCTTGCAAGTGTGACTACATATAGCTAGACCATACACACCTTCAACCTTCAAGATATAACAGTAAATTGAAGAATATATATATATCCGACCTTCCTCTGTTCCTAGATAGATGTACGAATATATATATATATATATATATATATATATATATATATATATATATATATATATATATATATATATATATATATATATATATATATATATATATATGTGTGTGTGTGTGTGTGTGTGTGTGTGTACACACACATAGGAATCCTCTTTTCTACACCCGGTATAATTACACCATATATCGTATCTCACAACGTAGAGAATATCTCGCGTAACGGGGATATGTATCAGTGGCGGATCTAGGATTTCAATCATGAGGGTACGGATCAAAATGATATAGTTCATCGACATTGACATTGACATAATTCGATCACTAAACGATGATAAAATAGTTGCGATTATATATAGATGGAAGTATGGAACAAGTTACATGTTTCCATTACAAGTTTCCAACTAAATCTTGATCAATGTCATTGAGTTGATTTGGAGTGGACGAAGATACCTTTTGTGCTTTCTGTTTCTGAGCATGAGCATTCTATAGAGATGCAAGATCATTATTCCTCTTCATGCTGCTTGATGTTCTGCAATTATAAAATTAAATACATACTGATTACTGAGTACTCTAGGGATGAATATTTTCTAAGAAAATAATTGGCCAAACTAGAACTAATATTCCTCAAACTAGAACTATTGATTATTGAACTAATATGATTGATTGGAACAGAACAAGACTGAATTTTACCCTCTGCAACTTGTCAGTTCCTGGCTTGCCGCTTGCACCTACGACCAGCAAAGTGGCGTAGGAACTAGGAGGGCCGGAGGGATCATCAGCGCAGAGATCGTAGGAAGCAGGAGCGCCCCGGTCGTCAGTATGACAGTACGTCGACGAGGTCACGAGGGTTTCCGAGTTCCGACGGGGCTGAGGAAGGAAGCTGAGGGGATCGATTTCTCGTCGTTTCGTCTTCGGCAAATTTCCTATATATGTACGTGCAATTTAGATTTTAGAATTGGCTGTTGTTGGGCCTAGAAAGGAACGAAGGTAGAGTGCTGGTGCTGTTGTATAGGCTGAGCAGACTAGCAATTGTATTTAACAATGTATTATACATATACAAGGTATTAAAGGGTATATATACTTGTATTTTTCCAGAAATTTTGGGGGTACAGCTGTACCCCCATGCACCTACTGTGCATCCGCCCCTGATATGTATGTGTAGTATATGAGTATTTAAGACTATCTAGGTGATATTAACAATTTTCCAATGTGATATGTACATTTTTCGACATGCTCCTTTTTATGTGTATATATGAAGATATTTACAAAATACGCTAAAAACTATGGACCCCTTGCAAATTTTTTTTCATGTTGTTGACATTGAAATATCTTATAATTAGTATACAAGTATATCCAAAGTGATAAAGGAGTATTTCAAGTTCGTTTAGGTGGTATATTAGAGGTGGGTGTAATTACTCCTGGGAGTAAAAGATATTTTTCATATATCACTGCTACACAAAACCGTATTATAGACGGTTCAGAAACATCATCACAGACGGTTTTGTGAGCCGTCTGAATTTATGAGTCAGTAATGATATGAGTTCATCATAGACGGCTTTCGAACCGTCTGTGGTGTAAATATTACAGACGGTTTTTAACTAGAACCGTCTATGATATCTACGGTTATAGTTAAAAACCGTTTGTGATATCTAGCACAGACAGTCTTTAGTTAAAAACCGTTTGTGCTATTCTCTTCTACCCCTAAATCTATTTCTATTTATTGGCTAGCCTCAGGAAATGCTAGCCATGCTCTCTGAAATAAGCAGATCAACATATATATGCATACATCCAATTCACATCCCAATTCATTTCACAAACATAAAACATCCATTTCGCAAATCAATTAATAGAAATGAAAACAAGCAAATATAGTACACATTTTATTTTTATTAAGATTAGAGCCTACAATTACAATATCCCAAAACAACAAATAGGTTGCCCATCTAGCTAACACAACAAGAGCAGAGAAAAGTAAAGATCCTCTATGTTTAGGCCTTCTCACCCCTGATGCGGTGCACGAGCTGGATGTCTTTGACGCCCACCATCGTCGACGTTGATTGAGCGCTGCCTTGTGCATCGTCTGCTTCGTGGGTCTATTATGGTATGGGTCAAGGAGGAGGAGGAGAACAGCAAGGAGGAGAACAGAAAGGAGGCTAGGTTCTGGTGATAATTTATAGGGGAGGCAGTACGAAATTTCTAGGCATGGGGACGAGAGGCGGAGCTACGATCCGTGGGGTGAGGATTGGTGTATTTCTATTGGCTAGGATTGGGTTAAGGAGGATCGATAGGCCCAGCGGTTAGATCTAGAACCATCTGTGATGAATGAATATCACAGACGGTTCTATATGCCAACCGTCTGTGAATTAGAGCACAAAATTTTATAAACCGATGCAATACAAACAACTAGTCTGAAAAGATAAAATAACAAAGTTTTATATGGCTTATATATACTCATTTGAAAGGATTCGATGAGATATACAACTTTTCAGTTGAAGCAAAATCCAAATTCTGAAAGGAAAACCAAGAAAAAGGGCAAAAACAGAAACAAAAAACTTGCAACGTAGGTTTAGGTGCAAAGATGGCCGATTTTTTGGGTCTTGGAGGGTGACCAGCAAAAGTTGTCATTTTTTGGATCGGGCTCATCGTTAGCTTTCCAACGAGCACAAGAATGTTGAAAACGGACACCGTATGCAAAAGTTATGCCCGTTTTACTGAAAGTGTCTCAAAACTGAATCCTAATCGGACTCAGGAAGGAAATTATGAAATTTTGGGAAATTGTAAGGAGGGAAACATATCACAGACGATCTTTAATACGAACCGTCTGTGACAACTTCATTATCATAGACAGTTTTTAATAAAAACCGTATGTGAAGTATCACAGACGGTTCTAGATAAGAACCGTCTGTGATGTTTGCCATCATCACAGGCGGTTCTTATCTAGAACCGTCTGTGATACTTCACATACGGTTTTTATTAAAAAAATCGTCTGTGAAAATACCACATACGGTTATTCGTATGAATCGTTTGTGATACTTGCAGCACAGACGGTTCCTAGGAACCGATTATAATATAAGCGTCTAGTTTAGCCTCTTTTGTATATGTATATGTATATGTATATGTATATGTATGTATGTATATGTCCAGCTAGAATACTCTTTCGGTGCCTAAATACATGTATTTCGAGCATTGATACACTCTCCAAAGCATACATGTATCCATTATTTTGTTTTTCTAATTATATATTAGTGAAAATTATAAAAATATGATATGAAAGTATTTTTTTAATGAAAAATCTACTAATATCACTTTCATATGATAAATCTAAATACTTTTGTGTATATTAGTGGTCAAAGTTTAAATACTTTGACTACATGTATTCTAAAATGAAGACTATTTAGGAAGTGAGGGACTAACATTTCTTTTTGAAACCAAGGGCAAAAACTCGAACATTCAATGCAAGGAGAAGATAGATACATTGGTCTTGAAGGGGCTACATCAAATGCCCCAACACTGCCTTCAAATGGGGTGACACCAACAATGGGAAGGAGTCTCAAACTAGAATTCCTACCAAAGCACCAACAACACCGAATAGGCATGCACCTTGCGGAGGGAAAAAAAAGCCACCCCCAACAAATAACGAAGCCTAGGGCAAGCTATCCATGAGGCGAGGCATAAAGCTAGGAACTAGGACTCTTGTAGGCGCTTGAGATACAGCCATCAATACTAGGATGCTCACCACAACAACAGTCACACCATAGCTTAGCAAAATACCATAGCCATGCCAATTACTACGCCAACACTATACAACACCAGATGGCAACCATCAGCATGACAAGCCGCAACGAGAGCACTGACCATAGCTAGCACAACGCAATAGGATGGTGGCAACCACCAACAAGACAAGCCACAATGAGAGCACTAACTATAGCTAGCACAACACAGCAGGATGGTCGGTAAGACAGCTTTAAGCAGGAGAGGGGATGGCCCCTCCACTCACACCATGATGAAAGGGATGACAAGTAGAACCAGTGTCCACATGACACACTAAAATGACGGCGTGCCTCAAGCAAGGACTTGGACCAACTGCGCTCATGGGGCCTACACCATGATCGACCTGCTCCAGGAGAGGGGAAGTCGCTTCTAAAAACCGTGTTAGCCTACCATGCACCATGTCATCTTCATTCAAGATGACGCCTCAGTTCAGATGATGTTGCATGTATTCATATTACCATTGTAGCATGTATTCACATTACCATTGTTACATGTATTCATATTAGCTTCACCATTGTATATATCCCTGTATATCAATGAATCAGTCAATTACTTCATTTCTACGAGCCTTCATGGTATCAGAACCCCAGGTTCATACCTAGCTCTGCTCGTTTTCTACTACGCTGCCCCCAGGAGGAGCATCTCCACTCTTGGGGGCGGCCATCTCCTCGCTGATTTGGCGTGGACGGCGCAACTATGCCAAATCTGGCTACCTCTAGCCTCCCCGCCATTGGATCTGGCGCCGCTGACGCCAAGCCCTAGGGAGCCGCCTCAGATCTGGGCTCCCCGCCATCTTCGCGTCATCTTCCAGCCGCCTCCCGCTCAGATTCAATGACTCCGTGCTCAGTCTGGCTTCCTCTCTGCTGTTATGCCGCGTTGGGCCATCTTCTCCTCCGGTCGTCATTGCCCGTCGTAGTGCGCCCATGTTGTTTCCCGCGCCAGCGTCCAACACCACTGTCACCCGCTCTGGTGGATCTTGGGTCACTGGATCCCATGTACCATCGCCAGGTTGAACGTCGCTGGCTCTTGTATCCACGTGCCTTACCTGCACTGCCACCTACCCGCGCCGTTGCCTCAAGGCCGTAGCGCCTACGGCCTCCACTTCGTCCTGCCTAGCCTTGCCCATCCTGCTCTGGCTTCTCCCTCGGCTCTTTAACTCTCTCAGATTGCATTACCCACCGAGCCTCCTCTGCGAGCACCTTTTTCTCCCACCCATCACCCTTCTTCCTCTTATCTAGCTATGGGCGACTCTGACGGACTTCTCGGTCTGCGCCCCACTGGTGTACTGCGGTGACCTCTACCAGTTTTAGTGGCTAGTCATTGCTTTCTTCTTGCTTGCCTCCCCTTGCTCTTTCCTCCCCTTTCTTCTCCCCATCAGCATTGGCGAGGGCTGAGCCAGACTTGCCGACGGCCATCCACCTGCTTCCTTCTTATTTGTCGCTGCTCCTCCTCCTCTTCTTCCACCTCAAAGCCACCACTCTTCTCCTCTATCACACCCTTCCCCCTTTCCTTCTGTAGGCACCACCCGCCCTATCCACTATCTCCGGCTGCCTGCCTCACCGCTGGCTACCTCCATAGTTGCCACCTCACATACTCTACTCACTCCTCCCCCTACTTCTCTATCTCTCTCCCCTCCCCTCTACTTGCGTTGTCGGCGTGATCTATTGATATTGGGGACTACCACCATTGACCTTTCTTCTCCGCCCCCAAAGCTTCGCCCCTGTCTTCATCGGCGTTAGCAGGCATCGGCTTGCTAACCCCCTTTCCCGATGGTGACCTTTATGGAATTCTACTCCAGTTTGAACGTCCGACCCGCTCTGATTCCAACTGCAAGGGAGTGTTAGCCTACCATGCACCATGCCATCTGCATTCAAGATGACGCCTTGGTTGATGGTGACGTCTCGGTTTAAGATGGTGATGCATGTATTCACATTGCCATTGCTGCATGTATTGACATTAGCATCACCATTGCGTGTGTTTGTGTATCCCTGTATATCAATAAATCAGTCATGTGATTCATTTCTATGATCCTTCAAACCAAAGTGTTCAAATCTATTTTTGGTTTCTCTAAATAGAAGTCGAAACCTAAAGCCGATTTGGACGTGCCTTAAGCATGTGTCATTACTTTGTTGTTGTCAAAACGGAAAGCAAACATAAAAGGAGCCAAAAGTTTCGAAGAAAAACAGTAGAAAATCAGAAAAGAAGATTAAGACTGAATCCACTTGGTTTCGACCTACACCGGCTACACGTGCATATCGTCTGAAATATTAACTCTTCGAGAAAAACATCGCATTAGCTAGCATCACGGCTATCGGTGGCGCCTTTGTCTTTTAGCGACTTGTCGTGGCTCGTCAATATTCTAAGAAATTTATTTTGGACAAAAAAGAGAGAGAGAAACTGTGGATGTAGATGCATTGGTGCACAGCTCACAGCTGCACATGCATAATAGTTTAACCTGTCCTAGAGGAAGTACGCCGCATTCATTGACTTTTCTCAAATTTCATTGAAAAGCAAATCCACTTGCGAAACCAAATTAAAATACAAGCAAACGTACAGCAGGGGAAAAAATATATGCTCATCAACACAACAAATAAACAAGAAATTAGATGTAACGCCCCCGTTTCCAGGGGCGCGTACGGACACGGCATTCCGCAACTATCCACGTATGAACAGTTATGGAGTGTCGCGCAAGAGTATACCATTGCATGCTTACAACAAAAGTCCAGCATATATTTCATATATGGAATAACATCCAGTTTTGACAGCGGGGCGTGCAAGCCCAAAGCATATTTACATTACAAAAAGCTCCAGGATCCGCTTGAGCGCGGAAAGCATATTTACATTACAAAAAGCTCCAGGATCCGCTTGAGCGCGGCGAAGACCTAAAGCCACGGGTCCTCGTCGAAGAAGAGATACTCCGGGGCTTCCTCAACGGGGAGACCTTCACCTTCGTCTTGATCCTCTAAAGAGTGGATTAAGCAAGCCGTGAGCCAAACAACCGGCTCAGCAAGCCCCAAAGGGACTCTATCTTACTACATGCACGGATTTACAATGGAAGGGAGTATACTTGGTTTATTACATTGAGTGGATGCAGTTTTATTTGCAAACATTTTAGTAAAACAGACCCAAAACTACTTCTTAAGATCTCAGGGGTTTTTCAACAAAAGTTAATTAACCAACTAATCAAGTTAAAGCATTTACAAAACTACTTAAGCTTTGCTGCTGGAATCACCCAAGTGACACAGCTCCATTAACCGGGAGCACGGCGTATTCGAATACCATTTATTTGACTCTGCAGAGTTTGCTCAGCTTTACCCACACGATCCCTTAACTCCCGCTAAAGAGTTAAGAAAGCTAGGTCGTTTCACTGCTCAACTCTTTATATAAGCTCTACCCGGTAGAATCCACTCGGGTCTGGCTCACACACACCCACAAAAAGAGAAAACAAACGTACGCTTTGAGTGAACTCTACCGTTGTTAGGTACCCGCAGCACGGCCTGCCTAACCTCACTGCTAATCCTCCTCCTCCTCCACACCTGTAGAGTTTCAATCGAGTTGAGCAGCTAATAGACCAGTGTTGACAAGTCAACTCCTGTGGTTGAGCGATCACTGTGACATTTGCTCAGCGTAAGGGTTTCAGTCCTTAAATTTTCACATGGTCCGCAACCTCACCAGGCCCGCGACCCAACCTAGGGTAAGCGGTGGGCGAAAACCGTCTTGCGGCGCACCACAACCCCCCTTTAC
>CM029657.1:13310725-13662620 GCA_017311315.1 Dendrocalamus latiflorus | reverse complement strand
CTTAACTTCAATCCTAGGGTAAGAGATGGGCGAAGACCGTCTCGTGGCTCTTCCCCATCCCTTACCCTACCTTGTGCACATCGGCACTCTCCGCTCTAGGGCACGGTGTCCCATACCACCCTACCCTAGAGTCGGGTTTGCAAATCCTATTGGTCCGTAGCCATAACCTTATTAGTGTAAGACTTTGCATGATAATAATAGCCTACAGCTATCTAGATTAACAGATAATTATTTCTAGGGGTACAAAGGCATGGCTACAAGTTTAACATGGCATTTGTTGGTGGTAGGTTTAACTACATAACATGTCATTCTAAACATTTTATTTTACTTTAAACTAACATTTCAGAACTAGCTCAATGCAAATAACATAGTAACATAATTAAACATCATGGGATACAATATGATCAAAGGATTTGGGACTAGCCGTCAATCTGGATGATTTCAGCTAGCTCGAACGAAGAAACACCTGGATCCTGAGCCTGCACTTGAACCTCCAGGATCTCCGACACTAGCGCAAACACATAAAATAATTAAATCCAGCTTGAGACTAATCAAGCGAGGAAAAATAAACTATTTAAAAAGGAGTAAAATGCATAAATCTCCAAACGGGGAATTTTAGAAATTTATCTGGGATGATTTTGGTGGAATGGAGGTCACAAATGGGTCCATGATAATATTTGGAGCAAAGTGGTGAAATTTGGGAATTTTTGGGATTTTTCGAGATTTTCTAGAATTTATTTGGATTTTTCTGATTTCCGGAAATTGATAAATCACTGGAAATATCAATGAACAGTAACGGGCCGGCCTCGGAGTAACAGTGCAGCCTGGCACTGTGCGTCTCGCGCGGCCGAAGGCCAGCGCGGCCCACGCGGTCCACGCGCGCGCACGCGGGGAGAGGCGAGGCAGGCCGGGGCTTCGGCCCACGCTCGCGCGCGCCCACCTCGCTCGGATGGCCGACGTGCGGATCCCGTGGACGGCTGAGATGGCGAGGAGGTGAGCGGAGGGATGGTGCGCGGGGTGAAGATCAGACGGCAGGGAAACGACGAGAGCGGGCGAAGCGGTACGACTGGATCGGACGGCTGGGGTTAGAAAGCAACGGAGAGATGAACGGAGGAGGGATGGCCACGTCGCGGGGAGGGAGTCATCTTCCTCCTCCAGCCGCTACAGTGCCACTGAGACAGAGCTACGGCGGCGGCGGTCTGGGAGCACGGAGGGTCGCCAGCGGCGATCAGGGGCACCGACGGGTGTGGCTCGACAAGGGGGTTCCATTTTGGGGCTTAGGAGGGTGAGGGGATCAAAGGAGAGAGCGGGAGAGAGAAGGGGGTGGTTCGGCTTTTTGGTGGCGGCGGGGGTTGCCGGCGGCGAGAGTGTCCAATCAGCTGCGAGTACACGGACAGGGGACCAAAGGGCTCACAATGGCGGTGGCGGTGGAAGCTGGAGAGCAGCAGGGGAGTCTGGCCACGGGGAGGGTGCGGCGGCCGGAAGGGAGTCTCGACGGCGGCGTTCCACGGGGCTTCACCTGGCCAGAGAAGTGCACCAAAAGGATTAGCACACTGGGGAGAAGCTCTGGAGGAATGCAATCGGAAAATGGGGGCGGAGAGGAGGAGATTGCTTTTCGGGGGGTCGCCGGCGCAGGGGACGGCAATGGCAGAGCTACAGGCGGCGGGGCTTCAATTGGCGGCTCAGGGAGGTGGCTGGGAGTGGTGGGGAGTGAAGGGGAGCAGTGGGGAAGCTTGGGAAGCAAAGGAAACAAGGGGGCAGGGGGAGAGGGTTTTATACCCGCGCGGAGGGAGGAGGATCCTTCGGGGAGAAGGCAACGGGAGGGCTCCGGGGTCGACAGGAAGACCGGGGAGTTGGTAAGCATCTTCTCCGCGCAGGGGGGGTGACGCACGGTCCTGTAGCGGCTTAATGGCAAGGCGACAGGAAGGGGAGCAGGTGAGCTCGGGCGTGGGCGAGGGAGCGTTCCCGCGCGGCGGAGGGGACAAGCGGCGGCTGACAGGTGGGGCCGGAGCAGAGGCGGCGACGCGGCGCGAGGGCGTCCACTCCTTCGGACCGAGGCTGTCGGGACAGCGCGGCGGTCCCAAGCCAGGGGCGGCGCGGGCGCAGCGCACGTGTGTGCGCGGGGAGAAGGCGGGGAGCAGGGAAGGCGCCAGCGGGGAAGGGGAAGGCGCCTGCGGGAAGGAAACGGAGGGAGGTGCCGGGGAGCGGGAGAAGCGGAAAAGGGGCGGGGCGGTGCTGAGGAGTGAGGGAGGCGGAAAGAAGCGGGGCGCCGGAGGGAGAGGGGAGGTGCCCAGCCGAAAGAGGAAAGCGGCGGCGGGGAAAACACCCAAAAATGCAGCCAAAACACAAAAAATCTTTAGGGTTTGAAATTTTGGGGTTTTTCATTAGAGATGCAAGGGGAAAGGCTATTTGTTTGTTTGTAACTGCATAAACTTCGGCAAACACAAACAAACTACCATAGGATAACTTTACCACTTAAATATCCTCTGCTCTGTCCTATCGATTGATACCTGATAACTAGAGGGAGCTTTGTTCTTGAATCTGGGACCATTGGACCAAGATGGCAGTCATAAGGAAAGCATGGAACAAGTGTCCAATATAATACATTCTTACCAAACAATACCATAAAGGCAACTAGTCTTAGTCTTAAGAGAGCATACAAACAATGTGCATGAACAAAACATAGCACACATATACTGTTAGTAAGTTAACTTCCACAGTTTTTCTACAAACTTTCTAAAGTTGTAAAGCAGATAATGGAAGTAAAGGTTACTACAGGGTCAATGCATCCAACTTCAAGACCGAATGCTTGCAGCTTAAGTTATTAACTAGGATTGTACCCGCAATGTTGTGGAATAATCCTATTCTCTATTTGCAATTTAGTGTTGGGAAAATTCATGTTATCAAAATTTATGGTTCTATAGAAATGGGGTGAAAATGGATCCTGATTCAGTCAAATTATCCGGCTACTGAATCTGGATTTATCGAATTCGGATACTTAATATCCGAATCCGAATAAAAAATGGATTTGAATTCGAATGTTGCAGTAGCGAAGTCTTGAATATCGAATACAAATCTTGTATGGCCTGATGCGGATTCAGAGTTGGATATTCGAATAAGATCTGGATTCAGTAGATATAATAGCAGCATTTAGCTAATACGTATTCTTTTACATTTGACTTCCAAATTGAGCATATTATATATGCATTTCGATCATCTCAACGAGCCTATCGCCATGATGGACCCTAATTTTGCATTTCATGTTTTTCATTTTGGCACGTCCCCTAATAAAGCTTTTTGCATGCTCTTGTAGCCAAATTTGATATGTTTATAACCGATTTATTTGCAATATATCTAGAATTAGTTAGGATTAGTGGCAAAATGATACCAATGATCAATGATTACATGATAAACTAGAGAAGAAGGGGCTTAAATATTACTATAAAACCGGTGTCAATTTGCTAAACTTCATTGTGCCATAGGATATGAAGCTGTCCTCATAAGCTGTATTATACAAATACATGAGATGAATTATTCATTTGTTGTTGTCAATATTTAATACGAAGTTACATATTAGAGTTAGCTATTTATCAATTTAGAAAGTTGAAACAATTCAGTGTCATATTTTAAATAGGAGAGGCCATGAATAATTATTGAAATCCAAAAATAGTTGAATCCGTTTCGATTTTGAGTATAATCTGATCTAAATTCGTATCCGGCATTTGTTTGGTCCGTATTCGTGTACGATGTTTGTTTGATTCGTATTTGAATTCAAGAAAAAAAATATAGATGTGAATATGATTTAAACACTATCCAATCCGTTTTCACCCTACGTAGAAAATATGTAGATGTTTATAAATATATGTTGTAGATGTATGCTCTATTGAGTGTCCCTTATTAGTGAATTTGTGTTCGTTGGATTGGAATCGTATGACAACGGGCTAATGTGATGATGTGTCACTCTTTTATTCTTTGTTTTGCACCGAACTTTAATAGAGATAAAAGATTTGGAATCCTGTGGTATGAAATACTATCTTTTTTTTCAAACAACGTACCTTGAGGGGAAAAGAAAGAAACTATGCTTTACTGGCTAGCTGTACTAGAGAGCGGTTCATAATTTTAGGTTTTACAGGAATATTCGATCAAATAAGGATTTGGAGGGTTGATATAACAAAATTACAATCTAGGGTTAAATCAATAAAAATTACACTACTAGCTAGAGGAGTTTAATTGCACAAAATCAAGTAATATAGGGGTACACATGTCGTGCAATCTTGCCATTGAACAACTTGTACACTGTGGAACCATATAAAAAATGGAGATTGTAGTAATGTTGGATTGGATATTACTAAAAAAAAGTAATTAGTGTTTATATGAGATGCAGTTGATTAGCCACTTTCACATGGCACTCAAGGATTATGGATGGTGAAAATGAAAGCACATGTAGAGCTTTGCTCTCCGATGTGACGAAAAGATATTTTACTTCTACTGGGCCCTCGTTTTGCACCAAGTGATGTACCCTTTCCCGTGAATTTGCAAAAAAGAAAAAAGAAGTTTATTTGGCTCCGGAGAACGGGGCCCTAGGTAAGACTAACCCTAGCTCCGATCCTAAGGTAGGATGACGTGGACCGTTACTAACACTGTAATAATGGCCCTGATCAACTCGGCTTCGGCTTCTGGCAATCAAGTGGATTACTCCAGCAGCCCACGAGCAAATTGGCCCATAGATGCAAAAACACCCTCTGTGTTCGTAGTCAAGAAAGCCTCCAGAGAGAGAGAGAGACAGAGAGAGAGAGAGAGAGATTTGCCACTATTTCGTCAATCTATCCAGCAATCTATCCACTCAAGCTTTCTTTACTTGACTCTCATTAGTATGAGGAGTACTATTTGTGTTGCATGAAAAATATTTATGCAATGTTCGTTTCTCCATTTCTTGCAACTCTACGAGTCGATAAATGACAATAGATAAAACTAAAATACCATATCAAATTGCGCAAATTAAAAAGTAGATTTATACTTTATACCTTACGGTCACTGCCTCTAATCCCTCGTTATCTCTTAATGTTGAGCCGCAATCCGCAGCCACAAGTCTCCCTCAATTGGTACCTATAATATATTTAAAAAGAACTTCATTCAAACCATACCATTGCCATTGATTTCAATAAAAAGGATTGGATACAATACTGCAATTGCATACATGATGAAATCCCAACCGCCACCTTCCTCAATCTCCCCATTCCCTAAATCCCCTCCCGACCGGCTGGTTTTTCCCAATCCCGTGGTCACCCCCCATCCCCTAGATCCCAATGCCCCTCCAATCCCCCCAATCACCTCAACCCCTCCCGGCTCCCAGCTGGCCTTCCCATTTCCCTAATCCTCGATGGCTGGCAGCTCCCACTCCCTAATCCCCCTATCACCCTCTAGCCTCCCTCCCCTCAGTCCCTTCCTGGCTTCCTCTCCTCTCCTACGCGAGCTCTGGCCTCCAGGTGACCGTCTTCGGCCACCTCTCCTTCCTGCTCGGTAGCCTCTGTTTGTCGGCTCCCCAGATTGGCAGATTTGGCGGTAGAAGTTGGCACTTGGCGCCTCATCAACTATGCCGCTGTGGGCTGTCGGCTGCCTGCCATTGCCTGCTCAGGAAGCTCTGCGCCAGGTGCCCCACTGGCCATTTAGCCTACTTAGGCTCCACCACTCCACGCCGGCGCCGGGCACCCCACCACTCCAAGCGGGAGCCAACTGCCGTCCGCTCGCCGCCACTCGCCAAGACACCACTGTCGTCGCCCGTCTATGGCCAAGACACCAACCATAGCCACATGAGCTTAGGGATTGAAATTTGGTGGGGGCTTGCTGTTGTGCCGTGCTGCCAAAAGTCTTAAAGCGAATTGGATGGGCTTCAACTTCGAACGTTCGGTATTTACTTTTGGACATTGGTGGGCTTGCTATTGTCTGCTGGTGACTGGACTTGATTATTAGTGATTGGGCTCACTGGGCATTGGGGCTTGCCGGCTTGGGCAATATTTGTGTTGTGTCTTCCTCTTCCAGTCTTCCTCATTACTCCCTCCATCCAAGTCGATGAGTGACAATGACGACCGGCTGGCCATGGCGCAGTGGCGCCCCAGTCGGAGGTAGGGGGTGCTCACTCTCCGGCTGAATTAAAAAAAAAACAGAGATACAGTAGGATATACGAAAGGTCCAAAATTTTGGCACAATTTGATGGGGGAAGTTGCAAAGGAGAATAGTAGATCAGGGCCTAACTGGGCCAACTATGAACACTTGGATAATATGGAAGGTTAGGGTAATTTGATCCTGGTCCTCTAAAACTAAGCCTCGTGGTATTTTAAGAAACTACTAGACAGATGAATGAGAATCAATGTGATCGTTCCAATCAGTACCACAGTCGCAGCAGCGTCTCTACCGAGGTCCACACGTCTAGGGATAGAATGCCACGCATCGATGTGCTAGCACCAGCGTGCACGACAGGGGTTATGAGAGGTGGCAGCTAGGGTTTCAATAGGTGTGTCTCGGGATACCTCCCTTTATATAATCTCCAATCGGATTCTTATTCGATACGACTATATATTGTATCCAACTCGTAAAGCCTCAGACTGGATCTTTATCTAATACAAGTAGAGATCGTATCTCACTCGGAGAACCTCCAATTGGATCTAATATGAGTAGAGATCGTATCCCACTTAGAGTCTATCATCTGGACCCTTATTGTTCTGACCCATTAGGTGTGTGACCCTTTAGGTTCTGTGTATTTGTCCATGTGCTGAAAATCTCATTATCCATAAGACAGTAGCAGTCCCTAGTAGGACATAACGATTCTCAAATACACATAAAGATCATGTTGGATGAGCCTATATAGTGCTTATGTACTGATTCCTTTGCCTCATGATTCCAGATCATACTTAAGACAAGAAGCGTGCCATCCTATGATACCTCGATCCTTCACTCGAACTTGTAATGGATTACACAGTTGTGATTGACTCCTCAACTATATTCGGCATGGCCATGCACTTCCTTAATATAACCACATCGAGGAGTCCAAAGATATTTCTCTCGTTTCTAGGAGGGGCAAATTCCATCTTGATTGCTCACATTCCTCCACATGTTTCATAGTAAACCTGAAAGCCACCTTTATGACTACCCAATTATGAAGTAGTGTATGGTAACCCTGAATAAACTATTACACATGTAGAAAAATATGACAATCTCAGATCTAAAGATCCTACATGCATTATTGGGTTGTGGCCCCCACTTTCAACCATTTGGTCCGCTGGGCTAAAAGGCCCATTTACCATTTGAAATGGCATTGGTACCCCAAGTGTAAAGAGCCCTAGCAGGGGTATTCCTATAATCAGGCCTTAAGGCCACGTATATATAACCCTATGTAAGGAATGAGCAAGGCAGACTAATAATTTCCATTAGCCACCCCACTTGCAGTGTGTATCAAGTCTCTAGGCAGCCTCTAGTGATCTCCCAGAGCCCCTGCCTATTGTTTGGCCCGTAGCCACAATAGTTGGTGCCATCTGTGGGGTTCGGCGCCCAAGCCATGAGCTTGAAGGACAATGGCCCCAAAAAAGTGGGGATGGAGGCCAAGCAGAAGAAAAGCACAGTGGTGGCAACCACCGATACTGGGACACAGGGGCTGGTGGTCGAGGGCCCCCACCCTTGTGGCAGTGACACCTCTGTACCGCCAGTGATGAGCAATGAATGGCGACGTGAGGAGCCCCACGATCAGAGGGCGCACTTACGGAGGCCCCTAGCAACATCCCTAACACCCGCACTAGCACATCTAATGACCCCGACGCTCCTGCCGTCATCACCAATAACCCCGCCATGCACGTCAACACATCCAACGACGCTAGCACTCCTGTCATCATCACCAATGACCCCACCATGCATTCTGATGCATCCGATTACCCCAGCACTCATGTCGTCATCACCAATGACCTTGCTGCGCTTGCGACATTGCCATCGACCTCGTCACTCTTGCCATCAGCACACAGTGATCGGACGATGCCTTGGTGGTGGTCCTCAGAACACTGCAGCATGAGCTAGCAGATCTACGGAGCACCATGTGTGGGATACAAGAGGCTTAGAGTCAGCAAATGCCCACAACAATGGTGGTAGAGGTCGCCGCAGAAAGGGTGGATAGCCGTGAAGCCCATGCCGGAGTGCACAACACACTTTAGCAAGTGAACCTAGAGTCCCCTTTATTCGCCAGCCTACAGCAATGCGCATGGTTGGAGTACTTCAAGATGCCTATGGTGGAACCATATAAGAGTAACATAGACCCTCGTGAATTGCTGCACATCTATGAAATGGCCATCGAAGCCATGAGGGTGACAATTTGACGAAGGCTAAGGGATTGCCGCTCGCCCTTCAAGGATAGCGCTCTCTTGGTTCTTCACAATCACACCCAGCTCTGTGTACGCATGAGAGCAACTCTGGGACCGGATGCACAATAACTTTCAAGGAAACTACATTCAGTAGGTAGACGCTGACCAGCTCTTTGCAGTCAAGTAGAAGTCATATGAGAACCTACGAGAATACTTCAGGCACTTTGCGAAGGTCCGTTGCCAAGTCAAAGACATCAATGAGACTATATGAATGGTGGCTAAGCTCTTTGATAAGATGGAGAAATTCGCCAGAGCCAAAGAGGACACCCAGCGACACGATGGTGGTACCTATATAGTGAAGCCCCCCTCAAGCCTTCAAAGGAGAGCTCTGCCTACAAGCAACGAAAGGGCCAACAATTCAGATACATCCTCGACATTGACGGAGGCGGAAAAAGCAGCAGTGCCCTTGCCGCCCGAGGGCACGAGCAGAGAAGATGCGGAAGGGGCTGAGGCCGCGTTGATGGATGTTAGAAGGGACTTGAAGGGCTACGGGTAGGCTACGCTAGCGCAAATTAATAAAAATTTTACCCGTAAACCAAGATCACTGCAGTTATAGATCACAGAATTACCACTAGACGCGCAGGTGCGGAATTGATGCAGCACGTTGGGGTAGAGTAGTCGTACTACGTCGATGCAGCACGTCGGGGCAGAGTAGTCGTACTACTTCCTCGTCCTCGTCGTGGCGTCCAACGTACAGCTCCTCTCTTGCGGTTCGTCCAAACGCTACAGATGCAGCGCCTCCACAGGTATCCACATGTGCGGGAGGAAGCGACGCACGCCGGACTACTAGATCCGCGCGAGCGACTTGGGCGTGGGAGGGGTGGCGGCCAGGGTTTGAGGAAGTCACGAAAAACTCATCCCTTAATCCTGTGCCCCTTGCCCTCCTTTTATAGACGTCCTTACAATGGGCTTCTACGAATAGAGGCCCATTAGGACTCAATGCCCAGTCTAATTCGGATCCAATCCGAATTAGGCTTCAGCCCTTAAGAGTGTGACCCTATAGGTTCACGTATGTTTAGACATGACGCGAGTACACATACTTGGTCAATAGTTGGTAGCGGCCTCTAGCAAGACGTGCCAACTCCTAAACATACACAAAGATCATATCGGACGAACCATCACAACTTTATGTACATGCCAATCCCTTTGCCTCACGATATTTGGTCGAGCTCCAAGCTGACCACTCTTTCTCGATCCTGTGATCCGGAATCCCTTACTAGGTTAACTCTTAACCTTAAGTAGCATGGCCATGCATTTCTGGATCTGATCACTCGAGGGGCCCAGAGATATCTCTCTCAGGTAGAGAGGGGCAAATCCCATCTCGACTGACCTTGCCTCGCAGCATGCTTCATGACAAAACCCGAAAGCTACCTTTATAACTACCCAATTACGGAGTAGCGTTTGATAGCCCCTAAGTAGGTCGATTCACATCTCAAGTACATGCGACAATCTCAGGTCTAAGGACAAGGCGTACACATTGTGTAGAGAGAGAACCATAAGTATAATTGTTATGTCTCATGTTGGGTCGGTCCAACCCCATGTTCTAAACATGTGTCCACATTATTGGTTTGACATCTCCATGTCTATGACCTGTGAAACATGGTCATCAACCGATATATGTGCTAATCCATTATTCACGTGTGTCCACACATGAACTTCGACTAGGGACAACTTTAGAATAACCATACAAGTAAAGAGTTTCACAAACAAGTCACATACTTGTTAATCAACACAAAGGCAATATTCAAGGAACATTTATTAAATCATGGATACAACGAAATATCATCATCTCTATGATTGCCTCTAGGGCATATTTCCAACAGTCTCCCACTTGCACTAGAGTCAATCTAGAAGATATCTAATACCCATAGCTCTTGTGTGTGCCTCATGCTTAGGCTGTGGGAGAGGCTTCGTCAAAGGATCTGAAATATTCAAATCCGTGTGTATTTTGCATATCTTTAAATCTCCTCGATTGAGGATCTCTCGAATGAGATGAAACTGCCGCAGTATGTGTTTGTTCTTTTGGTGATTCCTTGGCTCCTTGGCTTGCACAATGGCCCCACTGTTATCACAGTAAAGATCCAGAGGACTGCACGCACTAGGAACCACACCTAGTTCAGTTATGAACTTCCTTATCCAAACACCTTCCTTTGCTGCTTCAGAAGCCGCAATGTACTCGGCCTCCATTGTAGAGTCAGCAACAGTCTCCTGCTTGGAACTCTTCCAACTGACCGCACCACCGTTCAAAATGAACACAAAACCCGATTGCGATTTGTAATCGTCTTTGTCGGTTTGGAAGCTTGCATCGGTGTAACCATTTACAGCGAGCTCTTCCTCACCTCCGTAGACTAGGAACACATCCTTAGTTCTTCTCAAATACTTGAGGATGTTTTTAACCGCTGTCCAGTGACTCTCACCGGGATCAGCCTGGTATCTGCTCGTAACACTTAGAGCATAGGAAACATCTGGGCGAGTACATATCATAGCATACATGATAGATCCAATGGCCGAAGCATATGGAATCTTACTCATGCGATCTCGCTCATCAGTTGTCGAAGGACACTGAGTCTTGCCAAGATTTATGCCATGAGACATGGGCAAGAACCCTTTCTTTGCCTCCTCCATGTTGAACCGTTTCAACACTTTGTCAATGTAAGTACTCTGGCTTAATCCTATTAGCCTTTTTGATCTATCTCTATAGATCTTAATACCCAAAATATATGCCGCTTCCCCTAAGTCCTTCATTGAAAAACTATTTTTCAGTGAGGTCTTAACGGACTCGAGCATAGGAATATCATTTCCAATCAGTAATATGTCATCTACATATAAGATTAGAAATACGAGCGAGCTCCCACTTGCCTTCTTGTAAACGCAAGATTCTTCTTCGTTTTTGATGAAGCCAAACCCTTTGACCACTTCATCAAAACGAATGTTCCAACTCCGAGATGCTTGCTTCAATCCATAAATGGATTTTTGAAGTTTGCATACTTTTCTAGCATTGATTGGATCGACAAAACCCTCGGGCTGTATCATATACACGTCCTCGGTTAAATTTCCATTAAGGAAAGCCGTTTTGACATCCATCTGCCATATCTCATAGTCGAAATATGCAGCAATAGCTAGAATGATCCGTATAGATTTAAGCATCGCTACAGGCGAGAAGGTCTCATCGTAGTCAACTCCTTGAACTTGCCGAAAACCTTTTGCGACAAGTCGAGCTTTATGGATATGAACATTTCCATCCATATCAATCTTCTTTTTATAGATCCATTTGCACTCTATGGTTTTAACACCATCAGGCGGGTCAACCAAGTTCCAAACTTGATTGTCTCCCATGGATGCTATCCCGGATCTCATGGCACTATGCCATTTCTCAGAGTCTGGGTCCATCATTGCTTCCGCATAGGTCGTAGGCTCATCATTGTCTAACAATAACATATCTCGCGTATTGCGGAGCCTTTCCGACCTTCGTGGTGGTGGTGCTTCCTTTGCCATGGGTTCCTCAACTTGTTCTGCCACGTGGGCATCATTCGTCAAGTCTTCCCCGATTGGTTCATCTTGAACCTCTTCAAGCTGCACCGTTCTTCCACTTGTCTCCCTGTTGAGAAACTCTTTCTCTAGGAAAACACCACTTCGAGCGACAAACACTTTGCCCTCTAGTCAGTTGTAGAAGTAATATCCAAAGGTTTCCTTCGGATATCCCACGAAAATGCATTTATCCGACTTGGGTGTGAGCTTGTCCGACTGTAATCGCTTGACAAACGCCTCACATCCCCAAATCTTTAGAAAAGACAAACTGTGACTCTTCCCAGTCCATATCTCATATGGTGTCTTAACTACGGATTTAGACGGTACTTTATTAAGTGTGAAAGCTGCTGTTTCTAGAGCGTAACCCCAAAATGATAATGGTAGATCTGACTGGCTCATCATCGATCGAACCATGTCCAACAAGGTCCGATTACGCCGCTCGGATACCCCGTTTCTTTGAGGCGTTCCGGGCGGTGTTAGCTGTGGAACAATTCCGCAACTCTTCAGATGATTGCTAAATTCATGACTCAAATACTCGCCACCACGATCAGATCGCAGAGCCTTAATTTTCTTGGCACGTTGATTTTCAACCTCATTCTGGAACTCTTTGAACTTTTCAAAAGTTTCAGACTTATGCTTCATTAAGTAGACATAGCCATATCTACTAAAATCATCAGTGAAAGTTATGAAGTAATGAAATCCACCTCTAGCAGTCGTGCTCATTGGTCCACATACATCAGTATGTATGATTTCCAACAAGTCTGATGCCCTCTCAAAAGAACCTTTGAAAGGTGACTTGGTCATCTTGCCAAGCAAACAAGCTTCACATGTCTCGTATGATTCAAAATCAAACGAAGTTAGAAGACCATCATCATGGAGTTTCTTCATGCGCTTTTCACTTATGTGACCCAAACGACAATGCCAAACATAGGTGGGATTCAAATCATTAGGTCGAAGTCTTTTAGCATTTATGTTAAAGATGGGCGCATCATCAAGATTTAAAATAAATAACCCATTCACAATGGGCGCAAAAGCCACAAACATTTCATTTTTAGAGATCAAACAACCATTGTCTTTACTTGCAAATGAATAACCATCTCTCATCAAACATGAGGGGGATAAAATGTTTCGACTCATACTAGGAACATAATAACAATTATTCAATTCCATAATAAATCTTGAAGGAAGCTGAAGTTGCATGGTGCCGACGGTCAACGCAGCAACCCTTGCTTTATTTCCGACGCGAAAATCAACTTCACCTCTTGCGACTCCTCTACTTCTTATTAGCCCTTGCATCGAGTTGCAAATGTGAGCAACTGATCCGGTATCAAATACCCAAGAGTTAATAGGAGAATCAGCAAGATAAATGTCTAAAACATTTATGACAAGTGTACCATGGGTGGAAGTCTTACTTCCAGCCTTCTTCTTGCATTCCTCGGAATCCATGTACTTCTTGCAGTTTCTCTTCCAGTGGCCAGTTTCTTTACAATAGAAGCATACTGTCTCAGCTCCCGGTCCAGCATTGGGCTTAGGCGTTGGCTTCGAGATCATATCTTTAACCTTGCCCTTATTCTTTGCCCATGGCTTCTTACCCTTTTTCTTGAAGCTAGACTTGTTCTGCACAGCCATCACATGGCTAGGCCCTGCACACATCTTAATGTCACTCTCTGCTGTTTTGAGCATCCCACAAAGCTCATTAAGGCCCTTTTCCACCCCATGCATATGGTAGTTCGAAATGAAATGTCCATAGCTAGGTGGAAGAGACGCCAAAATGAAATCAGTTGCCAACTCTTGGCCAATTGGAAAACCAAGTTTATCCAAAGTCTGACTGTAACCAACCATTTTGATCACATGTGGGCCTACAGGTGCACCTTCTGTTAACTTGCATTCCAGAAAAGCCTTAGAGACATTGAACCGTTCAGTCCTGGCCTGTGTCTGGAACATGTCCTTAAGCGCCATGATCATATCATACGCTTCCTGATCCTCAAACCGCTTTTGAAGGTCAGGTTCCATGCATGCAAGCATAAGACAGCTAACCTCAAGAGAATCATCACATGCTTTCTTGTAGGCAGTTTTAACAGCTGCAGCCGCATTGTTAGCAGGCTCTTCTGGGATTGGGGTGTCCAGAACGTTTTCCTTTTTATCTGCCCTGAGAACAATTCTCAGGTTACGGACCCAGTCCAAATAGTTTGTTCCATTTAATTTTTCTTTCTCAAGAATCGATCGCAAAGCAAAAGGGTGTGCGCGGCTGCTAGATGCCATTGATCTACAATAGGAAATGCAAAATACTAAGACAAATAGAACCATGTTAGAGTAAACTGTATTAAACAAATTTAATAGAATGTACTCCCACTAAAATCAACATCCCTCTATTGATTCTTAGCGATTCAAGATCCGCAATTACCGAGTCTACTAGTGAGCTTTTGCATCACCGCTAGGAGACAAGGTAATTCGGTAAGCAACACCTTACTAATCATATCTATATATGACTCTTGTTGTTGGGTGACATCTCTATGCCCCGGCGCCCAACCTTTATGCCCCAAGGCCCATAACCTTTATGATAACCTTGTTAAGTTCACCAACCCTTATGCATGTATGTATCCGATACAAACCCATCTAGTCAAGGAAAGTCGATGGTGCCCTAATTTTATAGACCCACCATCAATTTACAAGACATGGGATGGTGCAGAGTTTAGTTGGGAGGGCATATGTTTAACTTAACATTTTGTGAGGGATCGTTATACTTCTACCATTCAAACATGCATAGGAGTAAAACAAACAGGAATAGCATTCACACAGTTGTGACTCAGTATGGCCCATTTTCTCATGGTGATCTCCATCGCCATAGAATCTGTCCACCATGATGATCTCCATCTCCATGGTTAATGTGTGCCATCCCTCCAAGTGATGTGTCCTCCGAGTACTAATATAAGCTATTACTCATAACAGCTAGTAATAAAATACATGGATACAAGGAATCATCACAAGTCGGCACGCAGGCCGTTAATACAATACTTTGACAACACAATGGCTCCAGCCGTGTTGCCGAACCCACGACACGCAGGTCATGAAAATATTACAAACATGCATCACATACACATTAGGCCATACTGGTCACATACATCCTGCAAAAACAAGTTATGCATAGAATCGCAATCTACCGGATAAGGGGGTCGAGGGGGTTTCCCCCCGCGGGGTTCGAAGGGGCAGCGCCCCTCGCGGTATCATATTTACCCCAAATCTATGCAATTTTTACTTAGGATTTTGATCGGCAAATCATATTTACCCCAAATCGACTATTGTTCCGATTCGACCAATTTGCATTGATCTTCGCGTGCCGCAACCGGTTTTACGTGTCACTGTCTACCCCGATGGTGATTCCGACCGGTAGGGGTATGTTGTGGCACGACCTTAGCAGCATAATCACGGAATATCGATTATTAATCTAGGTTTCGATTCGACCAATCATATTGATCTTCGCATTCCGCAATCGGTTTTACGTGTCATTGTCTACCCCGATGGTGATTCCGACCGGTAGGGGTATGTTGTGGCACGACCTTAGCAGCATGATCACGGAAACCAGATCTATCCATTACCAGAACTATACAATCGATCACATCGATCATAACGACTTACATATCGCCATATGCAAATCACCCGAACCTATAACATGACAGCAATGGCTCTGATACCACTGAAGGGCTACGGGTAGGCTACGCTAGCGCAAATTAATAAAAATTTTACCCGTAAACCAAGATCACTGCAGTTATAGATCACGGAATTACCACTAGACGCGCAGGTGCGGAATTGATGCAGCACGTCAGGGTAGAGTAGTCGTACTACGTCGATGCAGCATGTCGGGGCAGAGTAGTCGTACTACTTCCTCGTCCTCGTCGCGGCGTCCAACGTACAACTCCTCTCTTGCGGTTCGTCCAAACGCTACAGATGCAGCGCCTCCACAGGTATCCACACGTGCGGGAGGAAGCGACGCACGCCGGACTACTAGATCCGCGCGAGCGACTTGGGCGTGGGAGGGGTGGCGGCCAGGGTTTGAGGAAGTCACGAAAAACTCATCCCTTAATCCTGTGCCCCTTGCCCTCCTTTTATAGACGTCCTTACAATGGGCTTCTACGAATAGAGGCCCATTAGGACTC
Organism: Dendrocalamus latiflorus; assembly: GCA_017311315.1. NCBI lineage: Eukaryota > Viridiplantae > Streptophyta > Magnoliopsida > Poales > Poaceae > Dendrocalamus > Dendrocalamus latiflorus. Next base: position 13,646,536 of record CM029657.1, on the reverse strand, counting down.
AATGCCCAGTCTAATTCGGATCCAATCCGAATTAGGCTTCAGCCCTTAAGAGTGTGACCCTATAGGTTCACGTATATTTAGACATGACGCGAGTACACATACTTGGTCAATAGTTGGTAGCGGCCTCTAGCAAGACGTGCCAACTCCTAAACATACACAAAGATCATATCGGACGAACCATCACAACTTTATGTACATGCCAATCCCTTTGCCTCACGATATTTGGTCGAGCTCCAAGCTGACCACTCTTTCTCGATCCTGTGATCCGGAATCCCTTACTAGGTTAACTCTTAACCTTAAGTAGCATGGCCATGCATTTCTGGATCCGATCACTCGAGGGGCCCAGAGATATCTCTCTCAGGTAGAGAGGGGCAAATCCCATCTCGACTGACCATGCCTCGCAGCATGCTTCATGACAAAACCCGAAAGCTACCTTTATAACTACCCAATTACGGAGTAGCGTTTGATAGCCCCTAAGTAGGTCGATTCACATCTCAAGTACATGCGACAATCTCAGGTCTAAGGACAAGGCGTACACATTGTGTAGAGAGAGAACCATAAGTATAATTGTTATGTCTCATGTTGGGTCGGTCCAACCCCATGTTCTAAACATGTGTCCACATTATTGGTTTGACATCTCCATGTCTATGACCTGTGAAACATGGTCATCAACCGATACATGTGCTAATCCATTATTCACGTGTGTCCACACATGAACTTCGACTAGGGACAACTTTAGAATAACCATACAAGTAAAGAGTTTCACAAACAAGTCAAATACTTGTTAATCAACACAAAGGCAATATTCAAGGAACATTTATTAAATCATGGATACAACGAAATATCATCATCTCTATGATTGCCTCTAGGGCATATTTCCAACAGGACTATGGTGTGAGGTCCATGGGTGGGGGACTTCTCACCCGAGACAACCGCACCATCATAATGCTCTATGAAAGCATCGCCAGGGAATGAACCCTCCACACAAGGGTGCCAGTAGTAGCACATGTGCAACAACCCACGAAGAGACAGCTCATCAACAATGACCCTACTGCCTTGCGCATACAAGCCCCTGACAGCGGACCACAACAGGTGAACAACGTCATCAGGGGGTTTGTCCCTAGAGTTCTCCTCCAAAAGGCAGCGGAGAGCGTACACTCGCCAGTTGCACCACGTAGCCACATACCCCATGTAGCTACCCCCGAGCTGGGCATAGGCTCACCTTCACAACAGCAGACGCGACAGGAGTAGACTTCCCTCACCATGATCCATTGGTGGTGCAAGCAAGCATTGCATGATGCGATGTCAAGCGAGTTCTTGCGGACGGAAGTATTTCAACGAACATCTTGTTCACCATTGCCTTCGAGCAGATGGGCATCCCCTAGAGCAGCTAGTTGCCCTGAGCGTCCCAAGGCTTTGGGGGGCAACCGTTAATTGCCCTAGGCCAAGTGGCGCTCGAAGCATCCTTTGGCCAAGGCGAGCAAGCAAGAAGAGAGGTGGTCACTTTTAACATCATTGACCTTCCTTACCCATACAATGCCATCCTCGGCAGGGCAACACTCAACGCTTTTGGAGTGCTATCCCACCATAATTACCTCTGCATGAAGCTCCTAGGTCCAAAAGGAATCATGATAGTGCTCGGAGATTAGGACCTCGCCTATCAAATAAAGCTAGGCGTGCGAGGTCCCCTCCACAAGGTGCATGCCATCAACCAGTCCACTGCAACACCCACACCGCCATCACCTTCAGCGTCGAAGTGGACACCCAAGACTAAGCCAAAGGGAAAGGTCAGAAGGGTCCCGCTTGACGTGGTGAACACCTTGCGACAGGTCTCCATCGAGGAGGGTCTTACTTTGAAAGCAAAGCAGAGACTCCTGGAGGTCCTTCGCAACAATGTGGACATCTTCACATGGTCCCCCACCAACATCACGGGAGTGGACCACTCCATCATCGAGCATAGGCTGGCGGTATTTCCCAATACCAAGCCTGTCAGTAAGAAGATAAGGTGCATGTCCCTGGAGTGCCAAGAGGCTGTGAAGGTAGAGGTTGCCAAACTAGTCGCCTCTGACATTATCCAAGAAATACATTATCCGGACTGGCTTGCCAATTTGGTGATAGCCAAGAAGGCCAACAGTGTGTGGCGCATGCGCGTCGACTTTACGAACCTCAACAGGGTGTGCCCAAAGGACAATTACCCACTTTCATGAATTGAACAATTGGTGGATGCCGCAGCAGGGTGTGAGCTAATGAGCTTCCTGGACATGTACTCTGGCTACCAGCAAATTCGCATGGCCAAGGAGGATGAGGTAAAAACGAGCTTCATAGTCCTGGAAAGGACTTACTACTTCGTTAGAATGCCCTTCGGCCTCAACAATGCGGGAGGCACCTTCACCAGACTGGTCGCACTTGCCCTTGCCTCCCAGCTCGGGTGAAACATCGAAGCCTATGTTGATGATGTCGTGGTCAAAAGCGTGAGGGTCGTGTCTCACGGAGTGGACCTCCAAGAAATTTTCAACAACCTTTGCCGAGCTGGCATCAAGTTAAACCCCAATAAATACGTCTTCGGAGTGCGAGCAGGAAGGCTACTCGGTTTTTTGGTGTTGGGCCAGGGAATCAAGGCAAACCTAGAAAAGATTGATGCAGTACTTTCCATGGAGCTGTCGAAGACAACCCAGGAGGTCCAGAGGCTGACAGGCCACCTCGCCGCCCTTAGCCACTTCTTGTCTAGGGTTGCGAGGTGGGGCCTCCAATTCTTCAAAACCCTGCGGCTGCCATGGCTTCCATTGGAATGAAGACTATGCGCACGCCTTCACGAGTTAAAAAAACACCTTGCCACGCTTCTTATGTTGGTGTGCCAATAACCAGAGGCTTCGCTTTTACTTTACATGGCAGCCACACCATCCGCTGTAAGAGTAGTACTTGTCTTGGAGGAGGGGAACGCTCAGTGGCCAGTGTACTTCGTGTCGGAGGTACTCCAGGGAGCCAAGATGCACTACACTGAGTTACAGAAACTCTACAAAACAAAGAATCGACCAGCCGCATTGGGAAATGGACAACTGAGCCGCATCGGGAGATTGGAGTAATGTTGGATTGGAAATTACTAAGAAAAGTAATTAGTGTTTATATGAGATGAAGTTGATTAGCCACTTAGACATAGTACTCAAGGATTATGGATGGTGAAAATGAAAGCACTTGTAGAGCTTTGCTCTCCGGAATGACGAAAAGATGTTTTACTTCTACTGGCCCTCGTTTTGCAGCTTAGTTAGTACCAAGTGATGTACCCTTTCCCGTGAATTTGCAAAAAAGAAAAAGGAAGTTTATTTGGCCAAGGTAAGACTAATCCTAGCTCCGATCCTAAGGTAGGATGACGTGGGCCGTTATTAACACTGTAATACGTAACAATCAAGTGGATAACTCCAGTGGCCCACGAGCACATTGGCCCATGGATGCAAAAACACCCTCTGTTTTCATAGTCAAGCTCGAGCAGACACACTGTTTAAATAACCTACAAGGTTAAAAGTTACCAAGCTTAATGACATCATTAGCTCGAGCAGACAACATAAATAGAAATTGGAAATAATTAAAGCCTCTAGAGAGACAGAGAGAGAGAGATTTGCCACTATTTCGTCAATCTATCCAGAAATAGGTGTTAATACCATCACTACCATGTATACAACCTCTTGAATAATCTCCACTCCAAGCGAAAAATCTGGAAAATATATATGTTGGGCGATTACACAGGAATCATGCTTAGCTTATATCGAGATTACACATTAAGAGCTAGTCACCAGGTTTAACGGCATGTTTAGAACGCATGAAGCTCACAAAGCTCTCAGTAATTTTGACAGCGTAAACAGACCCATTAAGGTGCATTTGGTTGGGCCAATTACGCCTAACACAACTCGACAGGAAACCACATATACCAATTAAGAAAATAGAGATACGCTTGGATAATACGAAATGTCCAAAATTTTTGGCAAAATTCGGTGGGGGAAGTTGCAAAGGAGAATAGTAGATCAGGGCCTAACTGGGCCAACTATGAACACTTGGATAATACGGAAGGTCAGGGTAATTTGATTCTGGTCCTCTAAAACTGAACCTGGTATCTTAAGAAACTACTAAACAGATGAATGAGAATTAACATTCTGATCGGCACTGCAGTCGCAGTAGCGTCTCTATCGAGTTTCACACATCCATAGATGGAATGCCGTGCATCGGTGTGCTAGCACCAGCATGCACGGTAGGGGCTATGAGAGATGACGGCTAGGGTTTCAATAGGTGTGTCTTGAGATACCTCCCTTTATATAACCTTCAATCGGATCCTTATCCAATACCATCCAACTTATAAAGTCTCAGGTTGGATCTTTATCTAATACGAATAGAGATCGTATCTTACTTGGAGAACCTCCAACTAGATCTAATATGAGTAGATATCATATCGCACTCAGAGTCTATCATCTTGATTCTTATCGTTTTGACTTGTTAAGTGTGTGACCCTATAGATTCATGTGTATTTAGCTATGGGCCGATACTTATTTCTGGTCATTTTCGATCCATAAGTCAGTAGCGGTCCCTAGCTAGCAAAACATAATGATTCTCAAATATACATAAAGATTATATCAGATGAACCTACATAGTGCTCATGTACCGATTCCTTTACCTCATGATACTAGATCGAACTTAAGATGAGAAACGTGACATTCTATGATAGCTCGATCCTTCACTCGAACTTAGCAAAGGCCACAAGTCAGGGACTTCAACTGCCCAATGGTGTGTTTCATGAGGTAATAGCCACCGCAGCCATCCCATAGGATCGCATCGATCCTACCCCAGTCCTCCGCATTGTCCATGATGACAATTGGAGGGTGCCCATCGTCGTGTTCTTATGAGGAGCTAAGGAGCTAGATGACCCGCAAGATCTGCGGCGGATGTAGCAGCGAACGAGAGGCTTTTACCTACTCGACAGTGTATTGTATAAGTGAGTGGTGTGTGCCTCAATCCTGCGGTGTCTCTCGCACCATGAGGGACTTGAACACCTCACTGAAATCCACACTAGCTTATTTGGCTCGAACATCGCACTGAGGGCCCTTGTTGGAAAAGCATTTAGGCAGGGCTTCTACTAGCCCACTGTGGCCTCCGACGCATAGGAACTCATCAGATGATGCTAGGGTAGCCAATGGATGGGAAGGATGGTTCACAACCTCCAACCCAACTTCAGCCAATCCTCTCGGTTTGGCCATTGGCGCGATGGGGGCTCGACATTGTTGGCCCACTGCTGCGGGCCCCTTGGGACCTAAACTTTGTCATAGTCTCCTACGAGTACTTCTTGAGGTGGCCGCCCAAGCCAGGGTTACTTCTGTGGCTGCACAAAGATTCCTTTGGCTAGCTCTATGAATCATAAAGCATTGGGAGCTTTAAGCATCTTGAGCTACTCTATGGAGTATAAATAAGAGTGCGAAACCCATAGACTCCACGCCAACTCTGTAGAGTATAAAACATTGGGAGCTTTAAGTGTCCTAGGCCACTCTACGGAGTATAAATAAGAGCGCAGAGCCCATAGACTCCGCACCAACTCTATGGAGTTTAAATAAGAGTGTAGAGCCCATGGACCCCGCGCGAGCACACAGGTGCCACATCGACTCTGGTCAAACCCATGAAGTATTTAAGAAAGTGCATGACTCCTACCACCGCATTTAGGGATACAATTCTAACGGTTGGAGGCAGGTAATGCACAACCCCTACCACTGCGTTTAGGGATATAGTTCCCAATGTCGGAGGTAGGTAGTGCATGACCCTACCACCATGTTTAGGGATACAGTTCCTAAGGTGGGGGATAGGTAGTGCATGACCCCATTTAGGGATACAGTTCCCAAGGTTGGAGGCAGGCAATGCATGACCCCTACCACCATGTTTAGGGATACAACTCCCAGGGTCGGAGGTAGGAGTGGACATGCCACAGTCTTTGTCCTAACCGTTGACTTCGTCAATGCCCACCCTTGGGTGGGGAACAGAGCGCAGGTGTAACCGACCTTGTCCTTACCACTGACTTCGTCGACGCCTATCCGAAGGGTGGGGGATGGAGCATGTGTGTAACCGACCTCATCATAACCATTGGCTTCATCGACGCCAGTCTGAAGGGTAGGGGACAGAGCACATGTGTAACCGACCTCGTCCTAACCGTTGACTTCGTCAATGCCCATTCGAAGGATAGGGGATAGAGCACAAGTGTAACCAACCTCGTCCTAACCGTCGGCTTCATCGATGCCAGTCCAAAGGGTGGAGGATGGAGTGCGTGTGTATTAGTCTTGACATAGTTCCGAAGGATGGAGGACAGAGCACATGCGCATCGGTCTTCATCCTAACTGTCGACTTCGTCAACACCCACCCGAAGGATAGGGGATGGAGCATATGCATATCAGTCTTTGTCCTAATCGCTGACTTTGTTGATGTTGTTCCAAAGGGTGGGGGATGGAGCACGCATGTATTGGCTTTCGTCCTAAACTCTGACTTCCTTGATGCAGTTCCGAAGGGTGGGGGATAGAGTGCATGTGTATTGGATTTTGTCCTAACCGCCGACTTCTTCGACATCCATCTGAAGGGTGGGGGATGGAACACACATGTATTGGTCTTCGTCTTAACTACTGACTTCGTCAACGCCCGTCTAAAGGTAGGGGATAGAGCACACACATAATTGACCTCGTGCTAACTGCCAACTCTGTCCATGCCCGTCTAAAGGTAGGGGATAGAGCATGTGTGTATCAGCTACAACCGCTAGCCCAGTCAATCACACCGACTTTGGCACTAGTACTAAGACTCGAACCTAAGAAGCCCCTCAACAAAATGAGCGCGAGTCATGCAACCGCAGTGGCACTAATATAAATCACATCTGTTGGAAAACAATCCTTACAAGGAGCGTGCGCAGTATGCGGGATGGCATAGGAAATGCCCTACTCTTCATCTGAACTCTCGATTTTTACATACTCCCTAGTTGGGATGTGTGGGTCTGCACGCTAGTCCTCCCAGAAACGCAATGACTCCTCTGCCCATCCCCTGTGCCAAAGTCACTGATGGAGGAGCCGGTTTGATATGAAGAGTTGATCCTCTTCAAGTGCCTACTCTCGACATAGTGGGAGAAATGAGATAGCCATAGCATGGGCAATCCAAATTTTTTTATTTACAAAACAATGAGTACATGACCTGAAGATAGTTGGTACCCCATACAAAAGTGAAACAAATCACACAACACAAACACACACCACCCAGTGTGTTCACAAACAAAAGCATCAACGTCACACCTGGTGATCGATGGATTGGCCATCGACTGCAGGATCACCATCTTTGGTTCATCACAAGACATCACCGAGTCACGTCTCGAGGTCCATCTTTGTGCCCAGAGTCCACTTCAGGGTGATCTTCATCGCATCATCACCAACGTATCCCCATATGCATTCGTGGAAGGTGTGGGCGGAGCAGTGTGTAGGATCAGAAATGGCAACAGGGGGGGTGAATGGTGCCTTCAAAAATCGCCCCGAAGTATCCACACAAATCTTCTTCTCCGATAGCTATAGCAACTATGAAGAGAGAAGAGAATCATTCACTTAAAGCCAAAAACATCTTTGCCAAAAGCAGACCAAGGGCTTAAAAGATTTGAAAGGAAATACTTGAAATAGAACAAACTGCAGAGAACAAGGACTGAGAGACTAAAAGAGAATTACTAGCTGCAGTGATAACTATCGGCACAAGAAAGGAAAAACAACCAAACTGCAGCTGCCGAACTCGAGACTTCACTCTGAAATTTTCGCCAGCAAAGAAATCAGAAATCAGCTGCTGCTAACTGAACACAATGCATTTTTTTAACTAAAAACTGCTAGCCAAAAAAAATGAAGGAATACAATATATAACAGTCGGCAAGCAAAGAACATACAAGCTGTAGTCAGCCGACAACAGGTTTTCTAAAGGAGTACAGGCTGCAGTTGAAAGCAAAGTAATTAGTCACAGCCGAACAAACTACAGACAGTCGATCACAGGAAGTGCTGAATTAAACTAAAGGAACATTACTGCAAAAAAGGAAAAGCAGAAAATGCAGAGAAAAGAAGTTCAGAGGGAAGACGGCAGTAGCAGGTCTGACTGCAGCATTTCGGCCAGACCATCTTCAGAGTTTTACCCAAAATTCTTGCAAGGTTTTGACCGAACTAGCTACAGGAACGTTAAGCTTCACAGGAGACTTAATCTTGACTTCAACCGAAACAGCAAAGACCCAAAAACAGAAAACTGGAGCAGCAGGCAGATGGTAAAAAGAAATGAATGATGCCGAGAGACTCTACTAGCTGCATACTGCAGACCGAATTAGCAGGAAGTAACTAAAAAATTCAGACTAGGCAGAAATGGGACAGCACCCGAAAGACAAAAAAATAACCCCATACAGTAAAAACTGCAGGAGGACCTTAATACATAGAATTGGATTTCAAACCAAATAGACAAATTAACCTCAGGAGGAAGAAAAATCAGACAAAGATCAACTAAAATTGCAAATCCTGATTTTGCCTGAAAGAGGTCTGTAGGAAGAACTGAAATCCAAATTTCTTGAGTTTCTTGACTTCTTTCTCCATAAACTTTTGAAAACAGCAGGGAAATGATCAAGCAACTAGAAAGCACAAATTTGAGGACATCATTTGAAGGAAAAATAAAAGCTTCAAGTGTGCTCTGCCATGAAACCCTAGAAATGCAAAAACAGGGGAAGGTTCATGCTTTTGCTCTTGGGGATTGAATGGCCAAATGGTCTTGAGGTTTTCCCATCACAGAGCAATTCGATTGGCAGCTAAACAACCAATGAATCACTCAAAGCAAAGAATTCAGAGAGAAGAGCTAAATGCAGAACTAAAAATCCAGGCACAGAAAGAACCCAAATAAACAAGACATCTCAAGCAAATAGTTCTCATATTGAATCACATAGATGAATGATTACAGGAGGAATACAATCAACTACGTCCCCATACACGATTGAATATGAGGAAGAACACAGACAGGAGCCTTAGCTCACAACCCTACTCATTTCTTGCTTCAGCTCACTTGCTTGCTGCCTCTCCCTCACCACATTGGCTAAATAGAGCAGCTCACACACACAAGTAGCAAATCAAGAAGTGGCATACTACCTCCACTCGCTCTCCTCACATCCACATGATGAAATAGGAAGTCAAACCACTCACAATCATATTTTGGAGGGAGAACCACCCACTCCACTCATTTTCTTGAGTCAATTTACCAAATTGCCCTCAAGCACCTTCCCGGAAGCTTCCCGCAATCGGTATCCTGTCCGTCTGGACCTCGACTCCTCCCTGAGTCTAGTCCAGGTACATCATATCATTATAAGCATAAGTAAAAGGTACTCAACCCTAGAATACCCAAAACAAACTCAAACTCTCTAACACAACCATCAATTACTCATCACAAACATGGGGATACCTCCACATGGTCTCTCAATCTCCCCCTTGATGAGTATATTGACAAACACAGAAAAGCGTAAAGTTAAGTTTGTTTGAAGAGTCATACAAATTCCAAGAGAAAGAAAATGATGCTAATGACCATGTAGACAAAAGGAGCAAAAGAAAGAGCAAGTTTTCCTTGAAAGCTCCCAAAACGTGGCTTTTTCTCCAATATTCTCCCCTAGTAGAGCCATGAAGATTATCCAAAGTGACCCTTAAGTATTACACCAAGCCATAACGCATATGAAAGCTATCACTATCATAACAAGATATAATCAAGCCAAGCCACATAAGTAACAATCTGAATATTAGGTGAATTTCTTAGCATGCCAAGCCATTCAAGATCAAAGTCTAGCTAGAGGTATCCAAGGATGATGCAAGCCATGTCAATAATCTAAGTGGAACCAAGAAGCTAGTATTGAGTCAATTTAGAGTGCTACAAGTTCAAGAATGAATCATTTGTTCAAGTACTTGATTCTTTTTGAAGTTAAGCAAATTTAGCACATTTGACATATTTTTCTTTTAAAACTCATGGTCGTTTCCAACCAAAGTTTTAGTCATGTGCTAGATCTCAAGTCTTATGCGACTATTCCAAGCAAGAAGCTTAAGGAGATGATCTTGGTCATCCAAAACTCCCCTGAGTTCATGCCTAGTGCAATGGCAAGCAGTCTCATGGGAAAGAATTGGTGAGATCAGTTCTTTCGCACATAAAAGAGATTTTTTTGCTTTTACTGAATTTAGTGCAAGAACAATAAGTTATAAAGAACTAGCATAGCTCAATCTAAAGCTCAATAAAGATTCAAGACTCAACTTAGCCTATTTGACATGGCATGAATCATAAAAGGATAACTAAAGACAGACTAGTCTCAAGAGCTAACATGACATGTTTTAATTCAAGTTGAGCAGTTTTCATAAACTCATCATGGCAAAGGCTTGACGACACATGTAAAGTCATGATAAATCTAGTAAGTAAGCACAAATCATGGCAAGATGTAATGCGTTGTAAACATGTAAAATAAGGATAATAGTCAAGGCTCCATGTAGTTATATTACAATGCAGAAAGCTAAAATGCAAGAAAATCCAGCTCCCCCTAAACATGTGATGCACTTTTAGTTCAAGTTGAGTTATGTCAATATTAAGCTCCAGAAGCTCCCAAATGAATTCCCCCTAAACCAAAGCTAGAAACTGAGAAGCTGGCAAAGAAATCAGAAAAGGCAGTCCTTAAAGCATAGACAAGATATAGAGGATACTATGGCTCAGACTGACTCTCATCTACCCCATATGACACTAGGACTATCAACTACTCGTCTAACACACTAAGGAGCAAACACGTTCCCTGTCTACCCAAGGGTGGCCCAACCCTTGCTAGAACCTATAAGAAGTGAGTGAGCTTAACCTAGTGAGAAAAGAGACAACTAATAAACATCATCCTAGATCACAAGATGAGAGGAAGAAATCTAAGCAGCTAGACAAGAGAAGAACTCTAATCTATGCTAAGGACTAACCCAAATGCACCCAAATGCAATGTAACAAAATGAGAACAGGAGCATAATAAACAAGATAAAGCAGTAAAGCACAAAGCTCCCCCTCACTACAGTTCATAAGGACAAACCACCCCAAGCTCTCCCTGCAAGGCTGAAAACATAGAGCTATCCAAAGGCTTGGTAAAAATATCAGCCAACTGGTGGTCACTCTCCACAAATTGGAGCACTATGTCACCTTTCTCCACATGGTCTCTAAGGAAGTGATATCTAATATCAATGTGCTTGGTCCAGGAGTGTTGCACTGGGTTCTTGGCAATGTTAATAGCAGAAGTGTTATCACAAAAGAGTGGAACACTGTGTATAACTAACCCAAAGTCCCGCAGGGTCAAAGCCATCCAAAGTACCTGACTGCAACAACTGGCGGAAGCAACGTACTTAGCCTCTGCGGTGGACTGTGCAACACCAGACTGCTTCCTAGAAGACCAAGAAACAAGAGAAGTACCAATGAATTGGCAGGTACCAGAAGTGCTCTTCCTATCTATCCTACAGCTAGCAAAGTCTGCGTCCGAGAAGGCTCTCAAGGAAAGACAGGAAGAGGAAGAGTACCAGATACCATAGTCAATGGTAGCTCGAAGGTGCCGAAGGATGCGTTTCACCGCCTGGCGGTGAGATACGCGAGGAGAAGCCTGAAACCAAGCACAAAGACACACAGAGAAGTGTTTGTCTGGTCTCGCGGCAGTGAGGTATAAGAGAGAGCCAATCATACTCCTGTACTCTTTTTGATCAACTGGCTCGCCATCCTCATCTGGGTCAAGTGAAGCTGTGGATGCCATAGGAGTTGACACTGGCTTACCATCACTCATGTCAAAGCGTCTCAGGAGGTCACGAGTGTATTTTCCTTGATGCAAGAATGTACCCTCCCGAGTCTGCTTGATCTGGAAGCCAAGGAAGAATGTCAACTCACCCATCATGCTCATCTCAAACTCGGTGCTCATGCCATCCGAGAACTGTGAAACAAGAGCATGAGAAGAGCCGCCAAAGATGATATCATCCACATAAATCTGGATGAGTAGAAGGTCAGTGCCATGCCTACGAATGAACAAGGTCTTATCTACCTTACCCATCTCAAAACCATGACTCAACAAATAGGACTTAAGCCACTCATACCAAGCTCTAGGGGCCTGCTTAAGTCCATACAAGGCTTTGGAAAGCTTGTAGACATGGTTTGGGTATTTGGGGTTCTTGAAACCTGGAGGTTGTCTAACATAGACCTCTTCCTCAATAAACCCATTGAGGAAGGCACTCTTGACATCCATCTAGTAAAGCTTGAAACCCTTAGAAGCTGCGAAAGCAAGCAGGATTCTAATGGCCTCAAGCCTAGCTACAGGGGCAAAGGTCTCGTCAAAATCCAGACCCTTAACTTAGGAGAAACCTTGAGCTACCAGTCTAGCCTTGTTTCGAATGACTACCCCATCCTCACTCTGCTTGTTCTTGAACACCCACTTAGTACCAATGACATTATGACCTCTAGGGGGCTCAACAAGCGACCAACCTTGTTTCTCTCAAAGTTTTCTAACTCTTCATGCATGGCATTGACCCAAGACTCATCAGAAAGAGCATGACTAACATCCTTGGGCTCAAAGGTGGCAACAAAGGCAGAATGGAGACAGAATTGAGACATGCCAGACTTTGAGCGAGTGACTCGATTAAAGAGGTCTCCAATCATCTGCTCTGAATGATGGTCTTTTTGGATATTTCGGGGAGGTCCTGGATGAGAAGAAAAAGTGGCCTCTACCTCATGAGCTGATGAGGTAGGAACAGAGCCAGCTCCAGAAGAAGCAGAAGGCATGGGCTGATCACCTCGAGGTGCGGTGGTGGAAGCAGGCACCTCAAGAGGAGGAGGAATTGGATCAGGTAGAGAACCCTCATCTCCATACTCCTCATCATCCACGAAGATGGTCTCGGATTGCTCTAAAGAACCTGAGATATGAGGCCTAGTCCCTGGACTGGCCTCATCGAAGGTCACCTCACAGGTCTCTACCATTTTACTAGACTCGTAGTTCCAGACCTGATAAGCCCACGAAGAAGTTGAGTAACCTAGAAAGATAACATCACAAGAATGTGACTCAAACTTATCTAGGTTCCCAGACTTTAGAATAAAGCACTTGCAACCAAATACATGAAAATGAGATACACTGGGCTTTCGCCCATATCTCAACTCATAAGAGGTGCGATGCAAGTGTGCCCTGAGAAAAACTCTGTTCAAAACATGGCACGCGGTGGCTATAGCCTCAGCCCAAAACTTCCTCGGTGTAGAGTACTCATCAAGCATCGTCCTGGCCATCTCGACCAGGGTACGGTTCTTCCTCTCCACAACGCCATTCTGCTGAGGGACGTATGGAGAAGTAGGAATTCTTGAACTTCGTGCCATTGTCACTTCGGATCACTCATAAGGCACTCGGGAGCTTAATAGAAAACTTACTAAACAAACCCCGAAAGTGGGTAAATGTCTCATCCTTCGAGGCTAAGAAAAACACCCAAGAATACCTCGAGAAGTCATCAACCACGATAAGAACATACCACTTCCCTCTTGCTGACTGTACTCGAGCTGGTCCAACTGTGTCCATATGGAGCAGCTGTCCTGGTGCATCGGTCATAGTCACTGTGATCGGAGGGTGAGAAGCGGCAACCATCCTGCTGTGCCGGCATGGAGCGCAAACTAGATATTTGACCATCTTGAGTTTCGGCAGACCATGAATGAGATCGTGGCCACTAACTAGGGTCAAATGGTCAAATCCAATATGACAAAGTCTCCTATGCTAGAAAGTAAGGTCACGGGATTCAGAAGCAACTAAACACCTGAGAGGATCACCAGAAGACTCGACAAAATCAGCATAAAAAATCCTCCCATATCTACAAATCCCGCAAACCAGACTACCCGAAGAATCAAGAATTTTGCAAGCATTTTGAGAGACCATGTGGAGGTGACCACATGCTCGTGATGAGTAATTGACAAGTATGTTGGAAAGATTGAGTTTGGTTTGTGTGGTTCATGCCACGTCGGCACTTGGCGCAGTCAGGTTTGGTTAGATGGACTTGAGGCGTATTCTTCTTCCCGATTGAGCTTTTGAGTCATTTCATGCTTGAGTATGATTCATTGATGCTATTTGTGATTACATATGTCGAGCAGTGCTATGTGATGTGTTTCTTGGCTGTGATGGCTGCAGGACGTCGAGGCGGAGTCGTGGTGAGGTACAGGGTGACCGGACTAGGCACGAGCGGTGCCAAGGTCAGAACGGTCGTAGTGTGTCGAAGACGGCGAGGACTCGAGGTGGTTGCGAGGCTTGGAAGACAAGAGATGCAGAAGCTTCCCGGCATAACGGGTTGGAGATCCGTTAGCCAAAGGCTATAAATAGGAGAGAGTTCCTGGTTGTATGCATAGATTCTAGGGGTTGTTAGGGTTTTGCTTTAGTCAAAATGGCCTTTGGAGAGGTTGTTTTACTTTAGGGCTTTAGTGGTTGAGAGAGGTAGAGTGCTGTTGGCGTGTGTCTCCTCTCTGTGTGTTTTCCCGTGCTCCTCTCCAAGCATGTAGTGTTCTCAAATTCTTGATCTTGTGAGAGGGAGGGGCTGAGTTGATGCCCATATCAAGCGCGTATGGAGATGTAGAGATTGTAATCCTTTGTAATCGTGTATCTCTCATCCTCAATATCAATCTGAGATGGCTTTGTTTGAGTTTGATTGAGTTCTTGTCTCTCTGTTGGTTTTTGCTTCTCGATGCTCTCTCTGCTTGATTTCTTAGATTTCTGTTTTTGGGTTGTTTCTTGCTAAGGAGGTGCAAAATGGATTGCTCTGTGATGGAATTGTATTTCTAGATCCTTTGGTCAGCTAGTTCCAAGAGCAGAATGATTGAATCAAGAGAATCCATTTCTTTTCAGCATGTGCCTTGTTCTTCCTCTGTGTTCTTGTTTTAGGGTTTAGTGCTATTTTTGTTTTCCCTTGGAATATTATGCCCAAATTTGATTCTCAGAATCCCAAGGCTATTCCCTTGCTAATCCTTGAGTTTCATGATCAAAGACTCAAAGGTTAGATGGGAATTTGGTTTTTGGTGCAACTCTCTATACTTTTTCAGTTTTGGGCACAAATATGAAATTCTTGTTTTTGAGTTTGTTTCCCTCATTTCCCGGGGCTCTATTTGCTATTTAAGTCATAGTCTTGCAGTTCTGGGCTGAGAAAAACCAGTGGCAAATCCCAATTTCTCAGCTGTGCAGAGATTATAGTTTTTCTGTTAACCAGTGGCAAATCCCAATTTCTCAGCTGTGTAGAGATTACAGTTTTTCTGTTTTCGGGCTCTGCTGGTTCTGCTGTCGATCAGGCTAATCGGTCAGACTGGCTACCTGAGACCGGTTAGACCGGACCCAGCCAGTCAGACCGGCCCACACACGGCGGTCAGACCGGCGGTGTGCAGGCGGTCAGACCGGCCGTAGCACACCGGTCTGACCGACCAGGTAATTTTGCAGCCAATGCTCTTTGTTCGTTGAGTTGTCTTGGTGTTTTGGTTTAGCAGATATTGCCTCTTTCTCTGGAAATTCGAGTGTCTAGTGTGCCTAACTTGTTTCTTCATAGCATTTGTTGCTATCGGAGAAGGATTTCTTTTTGGGTACTTGAAAGGGAAAAATTGATTTGACGACATTCACCCCCCTCTGTCGTCGAGTTCGATCCTACACGTTTTTCTTAAAGCTCACCTCGAAACCGTCATCAGTAAGCTGAGAAACAGAAAGCAAATTATACTGCAGCTTAGTCACTAAGGCAACATCTTTTAAAATAAATGAATCATTAATGTGCACAGTACCTTTAGCGATGACGCGCCCAGACGAAGCGTCTCCAAAGGTGATAGTCTCATCACCTGAAGCACGGGCTAGGGAAGAGAACCAACAAGAATCTCCGGTCATGTGTCCAGAACACCCGGAGTCTACAAGCCATACCTTTCCCTTCCCAGCCCGGCAAACCTGAGTCAAACAGAGAGAGATGGCTCAGCACTTGGATAAATCAAAAGAGATTTTGGAACCCAATACTGAGTCACACATCAAGCAGAAGAAGTAGCCACACACGACTGACCTCTAGCTACCCTACGCTCTCTATCGCTCAAAGAGCCAGAAGGTCTACGTGAAGACCTGAAGCTGTTGTTGGACTTGACTACTATGGTGGAGTGAGTCAAGGCACCAGCAACATGCTAATCACGCAGTGGGCAACCTCAACAGGGGAAACGAGATCCACCCTTAGAATGGCGGAAGTCATGACTAGAGGCATATCGAGGACGAAAACCAGAAAACTCAGAAAAACCAAGTCTTCGATGCTGCCCAAACTCATCAAGCTGAACAGTTCTAGACCTCATGTTGGTCTTATGAGCACTCAAGGTCTGGGCTGACCCTGAATATGCCTAATAGCCTCAACACGGTCTCTACGCGCGATCTTGGTGCGCCTGAAGCATCTCTCGATCGAATGTCCATCTGAGAGACCATGTGGTCGTGACCCCATGTGGGTGATGAGTAATTGACTTTGGTTTACGAGAGTCGAGTTTGGTTTGAGTGGTTCGGACCATGTCGTTGCGTGGTGCAATGGACTCGGTCGGACTTGGTCAAACTTGGTCAAAGTGGCTAGAATGCATATTATGTTGACTTGACAGGTTTGGACTTCATCATGGGTATGTATGATGTTATTTATGCTTTGATGTATCGAGCGGTGCTATTTGATGTGTTTCTTGGTTGTGATGACTACAGGACGTCGAAGCGGAGTCGTGGTGAGACACAAGGTGACCGGACTAGGCACAGGGAGGTGTCGAGGTCAGAACGGTCGGATGTGTCGAAGACAGCGGAGATTCGATGTGGTAGCGAGTCGTGGACGACAAGGAACGCGGAAGCTTCCCGGAAGGTGCAGAAGGGGCGAAACGGGAATTTTGCAAGGCTGTATAGGCGGGAGACGGTTCCGTTCGGGTTTAGCCGGCGTAACGGGTTGGAGACCCGTTAGCAAAGGGCTATAAATAGATGTGAGGGGCTGCATGCCTCCACATGGCTTTGGGAGAGAGTTAGGGTTTGATCAAGTCAAAAGAGTCTTTAGAGGGTTGTTTAGCTTTGGCTCTTTAGTGGTTGGGGGAGGCAGGTTTCTGTTTGGGCTTGTCTCCTCACGTTTATCCCCTCTATGTGTTCTTGTGTACTCCCTTCTCAAGCATGTAGAGAGGAGAGGGATTGAGAGGGAGAGGAGAGGATTGAGTGGAGAGTCTAGTAATCATTTCCATTGTTCAAATGTCCATGGTATCATGACACCTATGTAATCCATGTGGTTCAAGTAATGGAAATCTGAAGATTTGTTTCGTGCTCTCTCTCTGTTCTTCGTTTCCTCCTTTTGGCGATTTCATGATTTTTTGTTGTTTTGTGTTCTTGCTTGCTGGGGAGTACCAAAATGGGTTGCTCTGTGATGGAATTGCATTTCTAGACCCTTTGGCCAGCTTAAATCCTAGAGCCAAGTGTTTAATTTCAGATTTGGGTTTTGAGCCTCCCTGTTCTTGTTTTGCATTTCTAGGGTTTTAGTGCTGTTCTTGATTCCCTTGTTGAGATGGCTTGAAATTTGGCATGGAGAGCCCAGAGGCTATCTAATAGCTATCCTCAAAGTTCGTGGCCTAAGGATCAACGGTTGGGGAGTAATTTGATTTTTGGGTTAGCTCGGGTAACATTTCAGATTTTTCCAATAATCTGAAATTCATGTTTTTAGGTTTGATTTCTTTTTTCCCTAGAGCCTCCTTTCTATTTAGAATATAGTTGTGGTGCTCAGGGACCAAAAGAATGGGAGAAATCGAGCTTATTTCTTATTTTTCGAAGATCTGATTTCAGACCCCAGGTTCAGTTTTTTTAGTGCTCTCTCGGGTTCCCTGGAGACAGGGGAGCGGTCAGACCGGCGGCTGAAGCCCGGTCAGACTGGCCTGGTATCAGCGGTCAGACCGGCCTGGTACCGGCGGTCAGACCGGCCTAGCCCCGGCGGTCTGACCGGCCCTGCCACCTTGGATTGGTGATTTCTCTCTCCATTGGTTTTGCTTTAGTGCATTTTGTTATGTGTCTTCATCTGTAAGCTTTGGTCTCCAGAGAGCATACTTTTTCATAGCTCCTCATAGCTATAGGAGAAGAGTAGTTTTGAGGTGGGTATTTGTCTTGGGGTCAAGTTTTAAAGGGTCGACATTCACCCCCCTCTGTCGTCATTTCGGTCCTACAATTGGTATCAGAGCCGGTTAGCTCTTTTCAATAGATCTTAATCGGTCTCAAGAGCCATGGCGACGGACAAGTACTTAACCAAGCCTCTGATCTTTGATGGCATTGATTATCCGTTCTGGAAGAGCCGGATGGAGACCTACATCCAGGCCCAAGGATATGCCATCTGGAGGAATGTCAAGGTGCTATTCGTTGTTCCTGCCGATGAGAACATCAACGCTGGTAACATGCCTGATGTTGAGGCAAACGCTAAGGCGAGGAACATCATTATCCAAGGCCTGAGTCGTAGCGAGTTTGACTGCATATCTCATCTTTCGTCTGTCTTCGATGTCTGGAGACACTCGATGCTTACCATGAGGGCACCACCCAGATAAAGATGGTGCGACAGGACCAGTTCAAGCGAGATTACAAAAGCTTGAAATGCTCGCTGGCGAGTCTCTAGATGAGTACTTTGCGCGTTTCCACAAGATCCTGAGCAACCTCCGAGCGGTCGGTCTCACATACCCCGACTCGGATAACGCTCGGCAAATGCTCGCTGTACTCGATCTTCGAGTCTGGGAGATGAAGGTGACTACCATCAAGGACACTACGGACCTCTCAACTTTGACTCTTGATGCGCTGTACTCGCGTCTCAAGACTCACTAGTTTGACATTGTCTCTCGCAAGTCGAAGTCACAGTCGATGGCTCTAGTCACCGATCCCATGTTGGCTTCTGGATTTTCTCCCAATTCGCTTTGTGGTTTCTCCCTAGCTGCTCTCTGTGACGTAACAGATGATCAGTTAGAGCGGCTAGAGGATGAACAGCTGGCCCTCCTAGCTCGGAAGTTCTCCCATGCTTACAAGAGGAGGAGGGACAGAAAGAGAGGCGGACCAGTCATTTGCTTCGAGTGTGGTGGCCCCAATCACATTCGGGCAAACTGCCCCAAACTGGAGAAGAGCAAGGCTAACTTCGACGGTTCGAGCAAGAACGACTACCTCGACAAGAACTGCAACAAAAAGCCCCCAGCACAACCTCAAGGCAAGAAGAAGTTCCGCGACTTTGGGAAGGCCAAGAAGCTGTTCCATCGAGTCCTCGCGGCTTTCGACGACCTCGACCTCAGCTAGGTGGAGAGATGGAGCGACGACGACGGGACGGGTGATCAAGACCCCAAGGGCGGCAACGACTACTCCGGCATGTGCTTCATGGCCCTCGAGGGCGAACTGAGCGACAGCGAGCTGTACTCCGACTCGGACGAGGTATGCCCTTCCTACGATCAACTCAATCATGCTTTTCTCAAGTTAGGTGGTTTTCATGCTAGAGCTAGGGCTAGGTGTACTGAGCTAGAGAAGGAGGTAGATAGACTATCACAGGAGCTTACTTCACTTACATCTGCTCCCTCCCGTGATGATTGCGATACATGCTGTGCCTTGTTGGGTGATATGGAGAAATTAAGGACCTCTCATGATAGTTTGTCTTCTGAGCTTGATATGCTTAAGGTGGAGAATGTTAGTCTTCTTGCTGAGATACTCTTGCACCTCATGTAAGGATAAGAACAATGCTTTTAGAGGTCTTTATACCATGCTCCTTGATCTGCCTGAGTCATGTGAAAATTGCAATAATTTGAAATTGAACCTAAAGAAGGTAGATCATAAAATTTCTGAGTTGTATGGTTGGTTGCTTGAGCCAGTTGCTTCATGCTCGAACTGTCCTAGATTAACTGTTGAACTTGAATCTGTTTCCAAGCAGTTTCAAGAAATGATTGACCATAATAAGAAATTGGCTAATTATGCTTCTAAGGACCCTGTTAGCTCACCATGCAAAAATTGTGATAAACTAAAAATTGACTTGATTACATTGGAAGAAAAATGTGTGAAGCTAACTAAGGACTTATTAGAGAAGCCACAATCTTGTTGTGATGTGTGTGCTGGTGAGGGGGAGAAGCCCCAGGGTAAGGCAGAGATGCCTAGCGATGTGAACCAACTGGCTAGCAGTAGGACTGTTCCTTCAGAGTCGGCTGTGCGTGCACAAGCCATCCTTTCCTCTGCTGTTGGTTCATCTTCTGCTCCCTTACCTCCTGCTGTCTCTTCTTCCCCCTGCTCTTCTTGCACCTCTCTTTCGGGAGTGTCAGTACCTTATGAACACTCTCGAGAGATTTGTAGGCGGCAAGAAGAAGCTCAATCTTATTCTAGACCAATCCAAAATCTGCAGATTCAATCAAGGTCTAGGATATGATTTCTATGAGGACATTAGGAAGCATCCACCTGCTATTCTCAGACCCATAGTAGGAGGTGTGATCGAGGTTGAGCCCAGATCTGATGAGGTGAAACTCAAGTTGGCAGGCTATGTCCAAGGGATTTCTGACAGCAAGGTGATTTCACCTGTTGCTTCAGCCTCTCAGATGGCGAAGCCTCCTCGTGCTACTTCTACCTCTTAGAAGGTGAAGTATCACTGCACCTTCTGTCAGAAGGATGGACATCTGATCAATCGATGTTTCAGGCACGCCAAGATCGCACGTAGAAACCGTGTTGAGTATTTTAGGCGTATTCAGGGTCAGCCCCAGACCTTGAGTGCACCTAAGACCAACACGAGGTCTAGGGTCGTTTCAGCTGATGAGTTTGGGCAGCATTGAGGACTTGGTTTTTCCGAGTTCTCTGGTTTTCATCCTCGTGCTGCTCCGGGTCATGACTTCCGCTGTCCTGAGGGTAGATCTCGTTCCCCCGTCGAGATAGCTACCCGCGGCGTGATCAGCATGTTGCCGGGATTCCGACTCGCTCTCCCGTAGCAGTCGGACCTCGCAACAGCTTCAGGTCTGCTCACGGACCTTCTGCTTCTTTGAGTCACAGAGAGCATAGGGTAGATAGAGGTCAGTCGTGCTTGACTACTTCATCTGCTCGACGTGTTATTCAGTATTGGGTGCCAAAATCGCTTTTGATTTATCCCAGTACTGAGACTTTACTCTCTTGTTGACTCAGGTTCGCCGAGCTAGGAAGGGAGATGTTTGGCTCGTAGACTCTGGTTGTTCTCGTCATATGACCGGAGACTCACGTTGGTTCTCTTCCTTAGCCCGTGCTCCAGGTGTTGAGACGATCACCTTCGGAGACGCCTCGTCTGGGCGCGTCATAGCCAAAGGTACTGTGCGCGTTAATGCCTCCTTTGTTCTTAAGATGTTGCCTTGGTTAGTAAGCTACAGTACAATTTGCTTTCCGTTTCTCAGCTTACCGATGACGGTTTCGAGGTGAGCTTCAAGAAAAACAATTGCAAAATTCTTGATTCTTCGGGTAGTCTGGTTTGCGGGATTTCTCGTTACGGGAGGATCTTTCGTGCTGATTTTTCTGAGTCTTCTGGCAATCCTCTCAGGTGTTTAGTTGCTTCTGATTCCCGCGACCTCACTTTCTGGCATAGGAGACTTGGTCATATTGGATTTGACCATTTGACCTGAGTTAGTGGCCACGACCTCATTCGTGGTCTACCGAAACTCAAGATGGTCAAAGATCTGGTTTGTGCTCTATGCTGGCACGGCAAGATGGTTGCCGCTTCACATCCTCCGATCACTGTGACCATGACCGATGCACCGGGACAGTTGCTCCACATGGACACTGTTGGACCAGCTCGAGTGCAGTCGGCCGGAGGGAAGTGGTATGTCCTTGTCGTGGTTGATGACTTCTCGAGGTATTCTTGGGTGTTTTTCTTGGCCTCGAAGGATGAGACGTTTACCCATTTCTGAGGTTTGTTCAGTAGGCTTTCTGTTGAGCTCCCGGGTGCCTTACGAGCGATCCGCAGTGACAATGGCACGAAGTTCAAGAATTCCTACTTGAGAGCTCCTGTGGTGAGACAGGTGTAGAGCACCAGTTCTCTTCTCCGCACGTCCCACAGCAGATTGGCGTCGTGGAGAGGAAGAACCGTACCTTGGTCGAGATGGCCAGGACGATGCTCGATGAGTACTCTACACCGAGGAAGTTTTGGTCTGAGGCTATAGCCACCGCTTGCCATGTTTCCAATCGAGTTTTTCTTCGGGCACACTTGCACCGCACTTCTTATGAGTTGAGATATGGGCGAAAGCCCAGTGTATCTCATTTTCGTGTGTTTGGTTGCAAGTGCTTTATCTTGAAGTCTGGGAACCTAGATAAGTTCGAGTCACGTTCTTGTGATGGGATCTTTCTAGGTTACTCGACTTCTTCGCGGGCTTATAGGATCTGGAACTGCGAGTCTAGTAAAATGGTAGAAACCTGTGAGGTGACCTTCGATGAGGCCAGTCCGGGGACTAGGCCCGATATCTCAGGTTCCTTAGAGCAGTCCAAGACCATCTTCGTGGACGATGAGGAGGATGGAGATGAGGGTTGTTTACCCGATCCAGTTTCTCCTCCCCTTGAGGTGCCTCCTTCTTCCACTGTACCTCGGGGAGATCAGCCCATGCCTTCGGTTTCCTCTGGAGCTAGTGGCTCTGTTCCTACCTCTTCTGCACGTGAGGTAGAGGCCACTTCTTCATCTCATCCTGGACCTCCTCGGTATATCCAAAAAGCTCATCCTTCTGAGCAGATCATTGGAGACCTTTTTGAGCATGTCACACGCTCTAAGTCTGGATTGTCACAGTTCTATCTCCATTCTGCTTTCATTGCCTCCTTTGAGCCCAAGGATGTTTCTCATGCTCTTTCAGATGAGTCTTGGGTCAATGCCATGCATGAAGAGCTAGAGAATTTTGAAAGAAACAAGGTCTGGTCGCTTGTTGAGCCCCCGTGAGGTCACAATATCATTGGGACCAAGTGGGTGTTCAAGAACAAACAGAGCGAGGATGGAGTGGTTATTCGAAACAAGGCTAGACTGGTAGCTCAGGGTTATCCCGGGTTGAGGGTCTTGATTTTGAGGAGACCTTTGCCCCTGTAGCTAGACTTGAAGCCATTAGAATTCTGCTTGCCTTTGCAGCTTCTAAGGGTTTCAAGTTTTACCAGATGGACGTCAAGAGTGTTTTCCTTAATGGATTCATTGAGGAAGAAGTCTATGTGGGACAGCCTCCTGGTTTCGAAAACCCCAAATACCCTAACCATGTCTTCAAGCTTTCCAAAGCTTTGTATGGACTTAACCAGGCCCCTAGAGCTTGGTATGAGAGGCTTAAGTCCTACTTGCTGAGTCATGATTTTGAGATGGGTAAAGTGGATAAGACCTTGTTCATTCGCCGGCATGGCATTGATCTTCTGCTCGTCTAGATTTATGTGGACGACATCATCTTTGGCGGCTCTTCCCATGATCTCGTTTCACAGTTCTCGGATGTCATGAGCACCGAGTTTGAGATAAGCATGATGGGTGTGTTGACATTCTTCCTTGGCTTCCAAATCAAGCAGACTCGGGAGGGTACCTTCTTGCATCAGGGCAAGTACACTCGTGACCTCCTGAGACGCTTCGATATGTCTGATGGTAAGCCAGTGTCGACTCCCATGGCATCTTCTGCCACTCTTGATCCAGACGAGGTCAGTGAGCCCGCTTCATCAGAAAGAGTATCGGAGTATGATCGGCTCCCTCCTGTACCTCACCGCCTCGAGACCGGACATACACTTCTCTGTGTGTCTTTGTGCCCGGTTTCAGGCTTCTCCTCGCGTATCTCACCGCCAGGCGGTGAAGCGCATTCTTCGGTACCTTCGAGCTACCATTGACTATGGTATCTGGTACTCTTCCTCTTTCTGTCTTTCCTTGAGAGCCTTCTCGGATGCAGACTTTGCCAGCTGTAGGATAGATAGGAAGAGCACCTCTGGCACATGCCAATTCATTGGCACTTCTCTTGTCTCTTGGTCTTCAAGGAAGCAGTCCGGAGTTGCACAGTCCACCACAGAGGCCGAGTACGTAGCTGCCGGTAGTTGCTGCAGCCAGGTGCTTTGGATGGTCTCGACCCTGCGAGACTTTGGGTTAGTTATCGACAGTGTTCCACTCTTTTGTGATAACACTTCTGCGATTAACATTGCTAAGAACCCAGTGCAGCATTCCCGGACCAAGCATATTGATATTCGCCATCACTTCCTTAGAGACCATGTAGAGAAGGGTGACATCGTGCTCCAGTTTGTGGAGAATGACCACCAGTTGGCTGACATCTTTACCAAGCCATTGGATAGCTCTAGGTTTTCAGCTCTGCGGGGAGAGCTTGGGGTGGTTTGTCCTTATGGGCTGTTGTGAGGGGGAGCTTTGTGCTTTACTGCTTTATTATATTGATTATGCTCTTGCTCTTTCTTGTTGCGTTGCATTCAGGGTGCATTAGGTTAGTCCTTCTAGCATAGGTTAGAGTATTTCTCTAGTCTAGTTGCTTAGAAGTCTTCCTCTCATCTTGTGATCTAGGGTTCTGCTCTGTTAGCCGCTTCTCCTGTTTCACTAGGTTGAGCCCACTCACTACTTTTAGGTTCTAGCAAGGGTCGGGCCACCCTTGGGTAGACAGGTTACGTGTTTGCTCCTTAGTGTGCTAGATTACCGGTCATATGGGGTAGATGAGAGTCAGTCTTAGCCATAGCTACCTCTATATCTTTTCTATGCTTTAAGGACTGCCAATTCTGATTTTCTTTGCCAGCTTCTCAATTTATTTGCTTTGGTTCAGGGGGAGTTCATTTGGGAGCTTCTGGAACTTAATATTGATTTAACTCAACTTGAACTAAAAGCTGCATCTAATGTTGAGGGGGAGCTGGATTGTCCTTGCATTTTCAGCATTCTGCATTGTAATATAACTTCTTGGAGCCTTGATTATTATCCGTTTATGACATGTTTACAATGCACTACTCTTGCCATGACTTGTGCTTAAGTTGCTAGATTTATCATGACTTCATATGTGTAGACCAGCTTTTGCCATGATAAGTTAATTAAAATTGCTCAACTTACATTGAAACTTTTCATGCTAGCTATCGAGATTAGTCTTGCTTTAGTTATCCTTTTATGATTCATGCCATGTCAACTAGGCTGAGTTGAGTCTTGAATCTTTGTTGAGCCTTTAGATTGAGCTATGTTAGTTCTTGATGAATACATGAGTTAGTACAATATTAAAAAAATGCAAAAAGATCTCTTTTGTGCGAAAAAACTGATCTCACCAATTCTTTCTCATGAGACTGCTTGTCATTGCACTTGACATGAACTCAGGGGGAGTTTTGGATGACCAAGATCATCTCCTTAAGCTTCTTGCTTGGAATGGTCGCATAAGGCTTAAGATCTAGCACATGATTAAAATGTTGGTTGGAAACGACCATAAGCTTTAAAAGAAAAATCATGACAAATGTGCTCAATTTGCTTAATCACAAAAAGAACCAAGTACTTGAACCATTGTTTCATTCTTTGTTCCGCTTAGACTATTGACATGGCACGCATCATCCTTGGATACCTTTTGTTAGACTTTGATCATGGATGACTTGACATGCTCACAAATTGCACTACATTTCAGATTGTCATCTATTTAGTCTAGCTGTTTTATATATACATTGTCATGATCTAGATAGCATTCTATTGAGTTATGGCTTGATGTAGTACTTAATGGTCATTTTGGATAATCTTCACGCTCTAATTGCTTAAAATAAACAACCTTCAGCCATTTCATCCAATATCATGTCATATTCTCGCCTTTGCATCTTTGATGTGTTTATTGCCAAAAGGGGGAGAATAGTGGAGAAAAAGCCATTTTGAGGCTTTCTTGGAGCTTTGAGGAAAACTTGCTCTTTCTTGTACTCCTTTGTCAACAAGGTCATTAGCTTCATTCTCTTCTTCTGGACCATGTTAGGCTTTTCAAAACAAACTCAACTTCTGCCTTTTCTGGGTTTGTCAATATACTCATCAAGGGGGAGATTGAGAGACCATGTGGTCGTGACCCCATGTGGGTGATGCGTAATTGACTTCGGTTTAGGAGAGTCGAGTTTGGTTTGAGTGGTTTGGACCATGTCGTTGCGTGGTGCAATGGACTCGGTCGGACTTGGTCAAACTTGGTCAAAGTGGCTAGAATGCATATTATGTTGACTTGACAGGTTTGGACTTCATCATGGGTAAGTATGATGTTATTTATGCTTTGATGTATCGAGCAGTGCTATTTGATGTGTTTCTTGGTTGTGATGACTACAGGACATCGAAGCGGAGTCGTGGTGAGACACAAGGTGACCGGACTAGGCACAGGGAGGTGTCGAGGTCAGAACGGTCGAATGTGTCGAAGACAGCAGAGATTCGATGTGGTTGCGAGTCGTGGACGACAAGGAACACGGAAGCTTCCCGGAAGGTGCAGAAGGGGCGAAACAGGAATTTCGCAAGGCTGCACAGGCGGGAGACGGTTCCGTTCGGGGTTAGCCGGCGTAACGGGTTGGAGACCCGTTAGCAAAGGGCTTTAAATAGAGGTGAGGGGCTGCATGCCTCCACATGGCTTTGGGAGAGAGTTAGGGTTTGATCAAGTCAAAAGAGTCTTTAGAGGGTTGTTTAGCTTTGGCTCTTTAGTGGTTGGGGGAGGCAGGTTTCTATTTGGGCTTGTCTCCTCACGTTCATCCCCTCTGTGTGTTCTTGTGTACTCCCTTCTCAAGCATGTAGAGAGGAGAGGGATTGAGTGGGAGAGGAGAGGATTGAGTGGAGAGTCTAGTAATCATTTCCATGGTTCGAATGTCCATGGTATCGTGACTCCTCTGTAATCCATGTGGTTCAAGTAATGGAAATCTGAAGATTTGCTTCGTGCTATCTCTTTGTTCTTTGTTTCCTCCTTTTGGTGATTTCATGATTTTTGTTGTTTTGTGTTCTTGCTTGCTGGGGAGTACCAAAATAGGTTGCTCTGTGATGGAATTGCATTTCTAGACCCTTTGGTCAGCTTAAATCCTAGAGCCAAGTGTTTAATTTCAGATTTGGGTTTTGAGCCTCCCTGTTCTTGTTTTGCATTTCTAGGGTTTTAGTGCTGTTCTTGATTCCCTTGTTGAGATGGCTTGAAATTTGGCATGGAGAGTCCAAAGGCTATCTAATAGCTATCCTCAAAGTTCCGTGCCAAAGGATCAACGGTTGGGGAGTAATTTGATTTTTGGGTTAGCTCGGGTAAAATTTCAGATTTTTCCAATAATCTGAAATTCATGTTTTTAGGTTTGATTTCTTTGTTCCCTAGAGCCTCCTTTCTATTTAGAATATAGTTGTGGTGCTCAGGGACCAAAAGAATGGGAGAAATCGACCTTATTTCTTATTTTTCGAAGATCTGATTTCAGTGCCCAAGTTTAGTTTTTTCAGTGCTCTCTCGGGTTCCCTGGAGACAGGGGAGCGTTCAGACCGGCGGCTGACTCCCGGTCAGACCGGCCTGGTACCGGCGGTCAGACCGGCCTAGCTTCTGAAGTCGAAGATTCACAGGAGCAGGAGGGAGAAGCTCAAGTTCAGGCCCAGCCCGCCGAAGAATACAAGTTAATCGAAATCGTAATCCCGCAAGGCAAGTCACACATATTTTTGATCATGTTGAACCTACGTTTCCGCTATTTATTTATTTATCAGTATTTTTATTATGTTATTTGTGCACTGTTATTTTTGTTTACAATAAATGCTTAGAATGACATGATACTAGTTATATCCAACCACCTGAAAAAGCCTAGTCTAAGTTTGATGGCCATATTCACTTTGAAAGACCTAGTAATATTAAATATAATAATATGAAATCATGGTAGTTTAGAGAATCAATAACATCTTGCGTTAATAAAAGATTTGGTATTTATTTGGGAAGTGGTTCTAGGGTAAGCGAGGATTGTTGGATCCCGTGACCTTAACCTAGGGTGAAGGCAAATGTTACAAATCAATGGGAGTGTTAAAGCACTGGACAGATTTGTAGAAGGGAATTTGCCACCGGTGAAAATAAGGACTAGACCCTTATGCCGAGTAAAGAACAAAGTGATCGCCCAACCACAAGCGTTGATACGTCAAACCTGGTCTAGTAACTGCTCAAATTCGATTGAACCTCTACATACGCAAGGTGGAGGCAAAGTGTGAGTCCATACGGAAGGGAGTTGAGAAGAGCCGTATGGAAGTTGGCGCCGTTGTGAATTTTATTGTTGTTGATTTGATTACCAGATGTTCACACAATAGTAGGCTGAGATAAGTCAGGTGTTGGCCTGAGCTTGTTGAGGAAACCTACTAGGTGGAGGCTATATAAAGAATTGAGAAGTGAACAGCCTTGTTTCCTTTACTCTTTAGCGGGAGTTAAGGAATCTTGTGGGCAAAGCAAGGCAGCTCTGCAGAGTCATGATTAATGGTATTCGAATACGCCGTGCTTCCGGTAAATGAAGCTGTGTTTAACGGGTGATTCCGGCAACAAGGCATAAGTAGATTTGGAAAGGATCTGGTAATGTTGGTGGTCTGGTAATTGAACCTTGAAAACCCCCTGAAGTTTATAAAAAGATATGATTTATGTTTAAAACCTGTTTACAACTAAAACTGCATCCACATAAAAAATATAAACTTTTTCCCCATCACTTGATGTACCCTGCATGTAGTTTAATAGCAATCTCTGTGTGACTTGTTGAGTACGGTAGTTGTACTCATACTTGCTAAAAACATTAACAGAAATAGTCGTCAACAAGGAGGCAAATGAAGGCAAAAGGGCGGAGCTCTCCAATGTCGAGGATTCGTGGAATTAGGGTCGTCCTCCGCTCAGGCGTGCTTGTGGCGTTCTTTTGTTTGTAAGTTATCTAAGGGCCGCTTGCCCTTCTGTAAAACTTGGCTTCTATGCCTTTATATTGTAATAAAGCTGGCTTTTATCTTAAGCATGTGTTGGCAATGTTATACACTCGATGGATGTACTCGCAGCTGAACAATCCTTGGCAGTTGCGAGGGTTTCATAATACTCCCAGAAATGGGGGTGTTACAATATTGGGGGAAAATTTTCCAGAAAGATCAGGCGTGGCGGAAAATAACTTCGATGTGGCACAGACGTTTAGCCAGCCCTAGGTTCCACATGCTAGCGGCTAGCCTCACATTTGATGTTCGTTTCGAATTTTTACATTTTGAAGTGTCGCCGACTTGATTTTCCATTCAGAATCTATTGAAATTAATTAAAAACATCTTAAATCTGAGCCATTCGAACCTCCAGTGGCTCACACAAAATTCGAATTTTATCACCCAAATTAAAGAAAAGGGCTCAACACAAAACTCAAATTTTAGCACCCAAATTAAAGAAGGGCTCAAATTGGATACCTCCTCATTATCACTAACAAACGCTAGACGCTATCTGGACACACACACCCTCACGGCAACATCCAGAAAAAGACTAGCAGAGCAATGCGTAATGTAGAAAACATGGAGCAGAGGCAAAACAGAGCTTGCGGTGCAAAGAACTGCTACACCTTTTCTGGGTTTCTCTTCTTTATATAAGAAAACTCAATCTGATTACAGGATCAAAACAAATCAACTCTTTCTAGACTTATCTATCTGCTAAACAAGGAAATCTATATGCTAAACACGAAAAGAAATCAAACCGATTTTTATCTCTGCATGGAAACAAATCGGACTTAAAACAGAAACTAAGCAACATACCGTAACAAGATTATTTTCATCAGCGCAGAGAAGCGGTGGCGTGGAGGCGTCGGTCAGAGTTGGCTGCTTGGCATGAAGAAGAAGAGAGGTGAGAGATGGGGAAGTGCTGGAGAGATGGGGAAGAGGCTTGGCATGAAAAGAGAGAAGTGCTGGAGAGAGAGAGATAGTCGTCAGTGGAGGGAGAAAAGAAAGAAGAGGAAGAAGAAAGAGAGAGGTGCTGGAGGAAGAAAAGAAGTAAAGAGGAAGAAGAGAAATGGGAGGAAGAAGAAAGAGAGGTGCAAGGCGTCGGATGAAGAAAAGAAAGGAGCAAGAAAAGAGAAAAGCGCAGTCGGTATAGGAAGAAAAGAAAATGGAGAAGAGGGAGAGAGGAAGGAGCTGTCGGTGGAAGAACAAGAGGAGAAAGTGTAACATCCTGATTTTCTATAGGGTCCAAGATACTACCACCACATATTTACCATTTTAAAGATGTGTTGCTAATCCAACTTTTTAGCAGCACCTCTCCTTTGGTTTTTGATTACCCATAGGGAGACCACAACAAATAAATATAGAATAATCGCAACAGGCCAACTGACTTTATATTGTACAAACCATAACATAAACAAGTTTTGGGTTCCACAACCATGTGAGACCCACCATCGCGGCTCGCTAGCAAACTAAACCAAATGGCGAGCCACCAAAACTTAACACTAGATAAAACATAAAAGCTCAGTGTACGGTTGAACTGTTATTTCATATGTGCAGTGCCAAAAGGACTATTCCCATTCCATGCATGTCACCATCATTCACCTCAAAAAAACGACAAAGTAAGGGTGAGTCCAGAGACTCACCAAGCACACAATAAAACAGTAACATCACTTTAGCAATTCAAACAATTTCACGAACTGTGAGCTGTAAATCCACTCTATGACTGTAAACTGTAAGACAAGTCTGTAATTGCCGGACCCGAATTTTTCAATCCAAGTCCACTGTGTTTTATTGCACTATTCCCTGGATCAGTAGATAGTGCACACAGTAACATTGCTGAATCATACACATACATCGCAAAATATTACATGCCAGAAAGGTATTTTCCCATATTGGGTGATAGTTCACATAGGGGCCACATTGGCTAACAGTTACATCACATTAAAGCAGCAGAATAGAAGCAAAAGTGAAACCATTGCCACAGGCAAGTGACCGGAGGGTAATTGTGTACCATGCATATTACCCAAGATTGGATAATATATATGCACACAATCTCCATCTAGTCCTTTTGTCTATGTTTCAAAATTCGTAATAAGCGTCCTAGTTGTTGTCATCGCCTCCTCCGGCATTTATAGGAGCCTCTTCATGCTCATAGTGCTCCTGAGTCCCTGTCTCTGTTTGATATTTGCGAGTGTGAGCACAAACCACCGTGCTCGCAAGCCAACACACAGAATGCAAATATTTATATCATGCATGGCTCGACAAAGGAAAGGCATAGGGTTATTTTGTTTTGCCAAAGAGTGCTTTTGAATACAATTACTTAAAATTCCCTATGACCTAGCAGGTTTGAAATCACATTTTTAAACCATTCGTTGTAATAATCCATGTAATCATTGTTTTCCATATTTATGGCATCCCACCATATCCCATTCTTGGCATCACACCAAGTGTTGCATATGACATCGCACCATACGCTTATTGTTGGCATCACACCAACGAATCTTATGGCATCGCACCATAAGTTACCTCTTGGCATCACACCAAGGGTTACGTATTGTCACATCCCAAAATTTGCATTCTGGAAAAACTTAATTTCAGATTAATTATTTTAAAGTATTTGGATTTTATTTGGCTTTTATCTGATTTTCTGGATTTTCTGGAGTTTAAAACCTATTTTTAAAATTTAAAAAGTAATTTAAAGTATGAAAATTAAATACCAACATTAGTTGGAAATAATTTTATTTAGTCCAAAATATGTCCAGGAGCTTCTGTGGATTTTTCTGGAATTTTTGGAGGTATTTTCATATTTTTCTGAGGCCTAAATAATTTCCTAGCCTATTCTGAAAATTAAAATCAAATTCCAAAAATAAAAATCCCTTCCCCCCCTCGGCGCGCGTTCGAGCCCCCGGCTCTGCACGCTGAGGTTGAGCCTTTTCTTCGTTAGTTAATCCAACTTTGTTATGCCCTCCATTGAAGTTGAATGCCATGTACTTTTGTAAACCTAGAAATTTCCTTTGTCTTAATAATGTGATTATTATTAAACCTTTGATAAATAATAGAATGGTAGTTTAATGCTTAGTCATACTAATTAATACCTTTGGAATCTTGAAAATGGGAAATTATGATTTATTACCATACCCTTGTGTTTTGAAATATAGTGGTGATTGGAGTTGCCACTGTTCTTTTAAAATAAAGCAAAATGTGGAAATTGGTTTAGATTAGGGTGGATAGTTGGTTTGGGTTGGTGCAGTAACCACGAGATCTTGTAAAGTGTATGTTCCACCCTAGTCAATTAAGAACCGACACTTGTGTTTGTCCAGACTAAGCACTACCGTACAACCCTAAGTCTATATGGGTACGACCTAGCTGATTAACTCATGATAGTCTAGTTTAAGTGCCACCAGTGGAAAGTGAGTGCCAGGGATTTACTGGTTATTCACAGTGAAGGACAGGGATTTACTGTACTCATATGGCGCAAGAGAGGGCTTTGGATTGGGCAGATTTAACCCTTCTGCGGTGAAACCTCAACGGGTGGTGTCTAGATAGTCTAGAGTGA
Source organism: Dendrocalamus latiflorus (assembly GCA_017311315.1). Taxonomy (NCBI): domain Eukaryota; kingdom Viridiplantae; phylum Streptophyta; class Magnoliopsida; order Poales; family Poaceae; genus Dendrocalamus; species Dendrocalamus latiflorus. The sequence continues at coordinate 13,614,109 of CM029657.1, read as the reverse complement.
GGTAAAGGCTTTGCGATATTTTATCTGTGTCTCATGCCAAAGGAAGCGTGGTGACTGTTAAGATAATTTATCTCTTAGGGGTAAAGTTGTACAACCTCTGCAGAGTGTAAAACTATTCGAATAGCCGTGCCCACGGTCAAGGGCGGGCAAGGAATGCATTCACATGGTAGATTTTTGGTTTTGGTTTTAAAATCAAAGTTTTTGTGTTCCGAGAGTGGAGGGAACTCTCGGAAGGGTATCCTGGCAGTTGGAGCCAGAGAGGGTGGATGTAACCCGCAGTATTCATCTTGATGAGTTAGAATTGTTTAAGCTAGTGTTGGTAGATGGAACCTTCACTAAAGAATTATTGATAGTTTCTGTTAAAATATCTACTTTATTAAATTGATGCCTTCTAAAATATTTAGTAATAATTGAAATTTAAAATGTTGCTTTGTGCAAAAGAACCATATAGCCTTCCTTTGTCAAGCCTTGCATCTATTGCATTTTTCCCAAGACTTGCGGAGTACTTTATGTACTCACATGCTGCACTCAAAAACAATATTCCGAAGAATACGAAGCTCAAGAGGGAGACTACGACTACTTCGCTTGTGGATTCGACAAAGGATTCCCGGAGTACTAGGTAGCGCTTCCCTAGTCAATTGCCTGTGGCGTATTGATGGGTCTTCACCGAGTTTATCATTTGCTTCCGCTGTGTTTTATGTGTGCGAGGTCTTGAAACCTCACTTGTAATAATGAGACCTTTCGGTCAGTACTCGCTATTATTGTAATAAATCGTTGATGGTGATGTAATCATTTCTGTTTCACTGTGAGCACTAGCTTTGATCTGGGACTAGTGCAGTAATACACAGAGGGTCCGGGTTTGGTAATCCGGGGGCCCGACAGAGATGGTATCAGAGCCAATTTGACTGTAGGACGTGACCTAGATTAGGAATGGCAAACCATAAGGACTTATATTTATGAAAAGAGTATATTAAAAACATATAAGCCTCTTTGCTTCTACTCTTTTCTTACTTAGTATCTCGTTCTTGTCTCTATATTCCCTTGATAAAACTTTTTACTAATCTTCTCTTTTATTTTCAACTTTGTAGATGGCCGGTTCAACCTCCGCTGCCCGTGGGACTATTACTCTCATGGTGAGGATGTTGGAGCATTCGCTAGCCTCCTTCGACAGCTTATGCAGTGTCTGGAGTACCGTCAGCTGCCCATTTTCAGGGGGTGGAAGACGCGGATTCTGGATTGAGACTCTTGGTCGATGGAGGTATACCTGTTTGCACGGGATGGGGAATTCGACTCCCACACATACCCCATCAAGCATCCCCGGTCCCGCTGCTTTGATGCTGTCCAAGATGCAGCACGCCTTGCCATAGATGACTTGTGCCATATGCACAAGGATGCTGTGCATCAGTCACCCATTTGCTTCTTCATCAACCCTCGAGCAGGACAGAGGTATCCAGATCCCTTTGATATTCCAGCTGACGATCCTCGACTGTCGCACCAAGTGCAGCTCACGCAGGCGATGGCAGTCACTTATGCTAGAGCTTTGGAGGAGATTGGACAGCTTCGTATGCTTCTCACTTCCAGCTATCAGCACTCCGACACCCTTCGTGTACAGCTTCTTCAGAGCCAGGCAGCAGAGTTCGAGCTGGGACGTCTCAAAGCTGCAGCTGACTACATGCCGTCTTCACCCGTACCAATCGCCGTCCCCAACAACCAGGCGCCGACTCGACGGTCGGGACTCCGCACCATGCTCACTGAGCGCAAGAAGGTGCGACGCCCCAGTCCGCCACCCGTCATCACCCTCAAGAAGCGCAAACCTTCTCATTCCCGCACGCGTTCGACTGTCTCCAGTCATAACTGCTCCCGTGCTTCGGCCGCTTGTGATTGTTCATGGCATCACATAAATGAGCGCGAGGAACCAGAGGAGGAACCAGAAGAAGAACCCGAGGACCCTGAGGAGCGCATCATTGTAGAGGATTAGTAGTCTTTTGAGTCAGTAGTATCCCAAATAAATGTCCACGTCTTTAGAACGCTTTATTATATTTTGGTGTGTTAGATGGACTGTACCAAGCCTATGCGCACTTGTGGTACAGCCATTCTTAAAACTAATTTTATTTTAATATAAGGTCTTCTTCTTCTAAGTTGATTTCTTGTTTCTTCCTTGTGTGTTGGTTTGGGATGTGGCTTAGTCTCCCCTAAATCTCTTACCTTTGCTATTTCCCTCTTACCTTCTGGTAACCTGGAACCACTTAAGATGGTGAACACAAGGAGCAACCCTGGCAACAGCTGTGACGCCAACAATCAGCCAGACAACAACATTCCACCACCTCCTGCTCAAGCCCCCAGCTTAGAACAGATGATGGCCATGCAGCTGCAACTACTCCAAGCCCTAGCTCAAAACCAAGTGCAGCAAGCTCCTCAGGCACCCAACCAAGCTCCACAGTCTAAGTTGGGAGAATTTATGAGGACAAGGCCTCCTACTTTTGCTGGTTCAGTGGATCCCTTGGAGGCAGACGATTGGATCAAGGATGTGGAAAGGAAGTTGATCTTAGCTCAGTGCAGTGACAACGAAAAGGTGTTGTATGCTGCTCACCAACTCAAAGGAATTGCTGCTAACTGGTGGGAAAACTACCGCGCCGCCCATCAAAATGCACAAACCATCACTTGGGATGAGTTTGTTGAGGCTTTCCGCACTGCGCATATTCCTACGGGAATAATGGAAATGAAGAAAAGGGAATTTTACCAACTGCAGCAAGGAAACCTCAGTGTTTCCGAATACCTGAACAAGTTCACCCAACTGTCCAGGTATGCATCAGAAGAGGTAACATCAGAGGCAACAAAGATTTGGAGGTTCATGCAGGGACTTGATCCTAACCTCAATGTGCAGCTGGTGTCCAATGATTACCCAACTTTCCAACATATGGTGAACAAGGCATTTGTTCAGGAAGATGCTCAACGTCAACTATATGAAACTAGAAAGAGGAAGTTTCAAGCTCAGCAGGGCGCAAGCAGTTCTCGCTTTCGTCCCAATCCACCTCAGTTTCATAGACCCTCGGAACCAAGTGTGCCCAGGACGCCATTCACAGGACCCCGTCCAAATCCGCAAGTCCCCCGGATAGGCAATGGTGGCCAACCACAGCAGAACCGGACTTCAGCAGCAGGAGTGCAGTGTTTCAACTGCAAGAACATGGGGCACTATGCCAGCAACTGTCCCTAGAAGTGCCCAGCTGTGACCCCAGTTCGTTTCAACTTGGGGACTACGCCGGCACGAGCTCCAAATGCAGGTCAAGGCCGTGGGGCACCTCAAACTCCAAGGACTCCGCAGGCAATGAGCAGAGGACATCTTAATCATGTGACCACGGAAGCAGCCCAAGATGCACCCGACGTAGTTCTGGGTAAGTTCCTTGTCAACTCAGTACCTGCATCAGCATTATTTGACTCTGGAGCTTCGCATTCTTTTGTGTCAAAAGATTTTGTTGAAAGATACCATTGGGATGTGCGTAAGCTAAAGAACCCTATGCTAGTCCAATCCTTTGGAAAGGAAACGAGGACTAACACAGTTTGCCCTAGCGCAACTGTGGATATAAATGGAGTTAAATTCCTAGCGAATCTTATTATAATAGACTCCAAGAGCCTAGATGTAATACTTGGAATGGATTGGTTAACCAAGTATAAAGGACAGATAGATTGTGCCGATCGTGAGGTTACTGTTACCAACTCAGATGGAATCCAAGTAAGGTATAAGTCAAACACATCTTCTCAGCATAGGTGTGGGTTGAACAGTGTGAAGGGAGTGACCCTGGAAAAGGTATCTATAGTAAGTGAATACCCAGATGTGTTCCCTGAAGATTTGCCGGGAATGCCGCCTGACATAGAAATTGAATTTGTTATCAACCTGGTACCTGGTACAGCTCCGATTTCCAAGAGACCTTATCGTATGTTTGCAAATGATTTGGCGGAAGTTAAGAAGCAAATTGAAGAGTTGCAAGATAAAGGTTTTATAAGACCAAGCTTGTCACCCTGGGGAGCACCAGTACTGCTAGTGAAGAAGAAAGATGGTAGTCTTCGCATGTGTGTGGACTATCGATCCTTGAACGATGTGACGATCAAGAACAAATACCCTTTGCCCCGGATAGATGACCTGTTTGATCAGTTGAAAGGTTCATGTGTCTTTTCCAAGGTTGACCTTCGGTCCGGTTATCACCAATTGAAGATAAGGCCAGAAGATATACCAAAGACAGCGTTTGCTACCCGTTATGGATTGTATGAGTATACAGTGATGTCTTTTGGCTTGACCAATGCGCCCGCATACTTTATGAACCTGATGAATAAGGTGTTCATGGTATACTTGGATAAGTTTGTAGTAGTATTCATCGATGATATTCTGATATATTCCAAGAATGATGAAGAGCATGCAGGACATTTGAGGATAGTTTTGGAAAAACTTAGAGAACACCGATTGTATGCAAAGTTGATGAAGAGCATGCAGGACATTTGAGGATAGTTTTGGAAAAACTTAGAGAACACCGATTGTATGCAAAGTTTAGCAAGTGTGAATTCTGGTTGAAGAAAGTAGCTTTCCTGGGTCATGTGATTTCTGCAGGAGGAGTGTCCGTAGACCCTGAGAAAGTAAATGATGTGCTTAATTGGACACAACCAAAGACGGTACCCGAGATCAGAAATTTTCTGGGTTTGGCTGGTTACTATCGTCGCTTTATTGAAGGTTTCTCCAAGCTTGCGAGACCTCTCACCCAGTTGCTAAAGAAGGAAAAGAAGTTTGAATGGAGTAAATCGTGTGAGGATAGCTTTCAAGAACTGAAGAAGAGGTTAACTTCTGCACAAGTGCTAACACTCCCAGATATTAGAAAAGATTTTGAAGTCTTCTGTGATGCGTCAAGGCAAGGACTAGGTTGTGTTCTAATGCAAGAAACACAGGTAGTAGCATATGCCTCAAGGCAATTGCGACCCCATGAAGAGAATTACCCAACCCATGATTTAGAGCTTGCTGTCGTAGTGCATGCTTTAAAAATATGGAGGCATTATTTGATCGGTAATCGTTGTGAGATTTACACGGATCACAAAAGCTTCAAGTATATATTTACTCAACCAGATCTCAATATGAGGCAAAGGAGATGGCTTGAGTTAATAAAGGATTATGATATCGGAATACATTATCATCCAGGAAAGGCTAATGTGGTAGCTGATGCATTGAGCCGAAAGAGTTATTGCACCAAGCTGTGGATTAAGGACAGTATGCCTACCCTTCAAGAGGAATTCCAGCAACTCAATTTAGAAGTAGTAGAAGAAGGATTCCTAGCTACTTTGGAGGTTCAACCAACCTTAGAGGATCAAATCAGGGCAGCTCAAAAGGAGGACAAGTACGTCAAGGAGATCCAAGATAACATGAAGAAAGGGAAAGCACCAGGATTTTCGGAAGATGAACAAGGTACCGTCTGGTTTGGAAAAAGAATTACCGTACCTGAGAAAAAGGAAATAAAAGAGTTGATCTTGAAAGAAGCTCATGAATCTAGATACTTGATTCACCCTGGGAGTACCAAGATGTACCAAGATCTCAAAGAAAGGTATTGGTGGGCAGGTATGAAAAGAGAGATTGCAGAGTATGTAGCTTTGTGTGATGTGTGCCAGCGGATTAAGGCTGAACATCAGAGGCCTGCTGGACTTTTGCAACCATTGCAGATCCCTGAGTGGAAATGGGAAGAGATTGGTATGGATTTTATAACCGAATTACCGAGAACCAAATCCGGACACGATTCAATCTGGGTTATTGTGGATCGTCTGACCAAAGTTGCCCATTTCATTCCAGTAAAGACCACATACTTTGGGGATAGACTCGCAAAGTTGTACATGTCAAGAATTGTGTGTTCGCATGGAGTTCCAAAGAAGATTGTGTCAGATAGAGGAACCCAATTCACTTCAAGATTTTGGCCAAAGCGACATGGGCTATTGGGCACCAATTTAAGTTTCAGTACGGCCAGCTAAGAAAATGTCTCAAGAGTGCCAGAAGAGCAGATGCCGTTAGATGAAGTGAACTTGAAGGAGGACTTAACGTACCCAGAGTACCCAATCAAGATATTGGAGGAAGCAAAGCATCGTACGCGAAACAAGGTCATCAAATTCTGTAAAGTACAGTGGAGCAACCATTCTGAGTCAGAAGCGACTTGGGAGCGTGAAGAGGATCTAAGAACAGAGTTCCCTAATCTTTTTCCAAGTCCGTCCGAATCTTGGGGTCGAGATTCTTTCTAAGGGGGGTAGGTTTGTCACATCCCAAAATTTGCATTCTGGAAAAACTTAATTTCAAATTAATTATTTTAAAGTATTTGGATTTTATTTGGCTTTTATCTGATTTTCTGGATTTTCTAGAGTTTAAAACCTATTTTTAAATTTAAAAAGTAATTTAAAGTATGAAAATTAAATACCAACATTAGTTGGAAATAATTTTATTTAGTCCAAAATATGTCCAGGAGCTTCTGTGGATTTTTCTGGAATTTTTGGAGGTATTTTCATATTTTTCTGAGGCCTAAATAATTTCCTAGCCTATTCTGAAAATCAAAATCAAATTCCAAAAATAAAAATCCCTTCCCCCCTCCGGCCGACGCGTGGACGGCCCAGATCCGCCCACGTCGCCGCCCGGCCTAATCCAGGCCGCACTCCCCTCTCCCTCGCTGCGTCACGGGCCCGGCCCGTCCGCCACCGCCTTCCACTTCCCTCGGACCGACACCTGGCCGGCCCGATGCGCGCCACGCCGCCCGCGCAGTCCATCCGGCCGTCCCCTCCCACTTTAACGCACCCGCCGCCCGATCTGCCTCCGGACCACGTGGCTGCAATCCGCACCGTCCGCACCCCGCTACCCTCTCCTCTCTGACCTGCGGGCCCCGCCCGTCAGTCGCCCGCGCCCCGCCCTCGCTGCCACCCGGGCCCCGCCTGTCAGGCCGTCATCTTCCCCGCGGAGTGCCACCTTCCTTTTTCCTCCTCCCCTTTCCTTTTCTCGCTGGCCGACCGAGTCACCGCCGTATCCGGCCTTCCTCTCTGCCCTCTCCCCGTTCTGGAAACCACCTGCACCGCGGGGGAATCAAATCCCCCCAACTCCGCGCCTCCCTTCCTTCCCTGCCTCCCCTTTCCTTTCCTTCCCCCTCCCCTTCCTTTTCCGGTCGCCAGCCCCGGCGAGCAATCACCACGCCCCTGCTGCCCCTCCACCCCTATAAAAGGAGCTCCGAGCTCCACCCCATCTCACCCCACACCACTCCGCCTCCAATCGCCCTCTTTGCCACCCGAGAGCCCTCGCGCCGTGCGCCTTCGGCCCCGCCGTCGCCTCCACCTCTGGCGAGCAATCGGCGCCACCTCGATCCTCCCCAGAGCCCGTCGCTGCCACTCCGAGCATCCCCGTGCCCGGGCGAACCCCCCCGACACCTCGGCCGTCCCTCCTCGCCGCCGGAGCACCGTCGCACCGAAGGACCAGTGCTGCGCCGTCGCCTTCCTCGTCGCCGGTCATCCCCGCTCGTCACTGAACCCCGCTGACCCCTGCACCAGCACCGCCTTCGCACTGGGATTCCGTTTTGGGCGACACTCGAACCCCTCCAGCCACCCCTCGCCGCCGGCAACCCCGCCTCCGACCACCTCTGCCCGGCCCTCCAGCAGGTACCCCCTCAAAGGGTTTACCTACACTTTATGGGTAGGCAATGCCTCCCCGGCCGACTGGTTACCAGCGCTACTCTTCCCTTCCCCCCGGCTCCCTCGGCACGCGTTCGAGCCCCCGGCTCCGCACGCTGAGGTTGAGCCTTTTCTTCGTTAGTTAATCCAACTTTGTTATACCCTCCATTGAAGTTGAATGCCATGTACTTTTGTAACCCTAGAAATTTCCTTTGTCTCAATAATGAGATTATTATTAAACCTTTGATAAATAATAGAATGGTAGTTTAATGCTTAGTCATACTAATTAACACCTTTGGAATCTTGAAAATGGGAAATTATGATTTATTACAATACCCTTGTGTTTTGAAATATAGTGGTGATTGGAGTTGCCACTGTTCTTTTAAAATAAAGCAAAATGTGGAAATTGGTTTAGATTAGGGTGGATGGTTGGTTTGGGTTGGTGTAGTAAGCACGAGATCTTGTAAAATGTATGTTCCACCCTAGTCAATTAAGGACCGACGCTTGTGTTTGTCCAGACTAAGCACTACCGTACAACCCTAAGTCTATATGGGTACGACCTAGCTGATTAACTCATGATAGTCTAGTTTAGGTGCCACCAATGGAAAGTGAGTGCCGGGGATTTACTGGTTATTCACAGTGAGGGACATGGATTTACTGTACTCATATGGCGCAAGAGGGGGCTTCGGATTGGGCAGATTTAACCCTTCTACGGTGAAAGCTCAGCGGGTGGTGTCTAGCTAGTCTAGAGTGAGGTAAAGGCTTTGTGATATTTTATCTGTGTCTCATGCCAAAGGAAGTATGGTGACTGTTAAGATAATTTATCTCTTAGGGGTAAAGTTGTACAACCTCTGCAGAGTGTAAAACTATTCGAATAGCCGTGCCCACGGTCAAGGGCTGGCAAGGAATGCATTCACATGGTAGATTTTTGGTTTTGGTTTTAAAATCAAAGTTTTTGTGTTCCGAGAGTGGAGGGAACTCTCGGAAGGGTATCCTGGTAGTTGGAGCCAGAGAGGGTGGATGTAACACACAGTATTAATCTTGATCAGTTAGAATTGTTTAAGCTAGTGTTGGTAGATGAAACCTTCACTAAAGAATTATTGATAGTTTCTGTTAAAACATCTACTTTATTAAATTGATGCCTTCTAAAATATTTAGTAATAATTGAAATTTAAAATGTTGCTTTGTGCAAAAGAACCATATAGCCTTCCTTTGTCAAGCCTTGCATCTATTGCATTTTTCCCAAGACTTGCGGAGTACTTTATGTACTCACATGCTGCACTCAACAACAATATTCAGAAGAATACGAAGCTCAAGAGGGAGACTACGACTACTTCGCTTGTGGATTCGACGAAGGATTCCCGGAGTACTAGGTCGTGCTTCCCCAGTCAATTGCCTGTGGCGTATTGATGGGTCTTCACTGAGTTTATCATTTGCTTCCGCTGTGTTTTATGTTTGCGAGGTCTTGAAACCTCACTTGTAATAATGAGACCTTTCGGTCAGTACTCGCTATTATTGTAATAAATCGTTGATGGTGATGTAATCATTTCTGTTTCACTGTGAGCACTAGCTTTGATCTGGGACTAGTGCAGTAATACACAGAGGGTCCAGGTTTGGTAATCCGGGGGCCCGACACGTATGACATCGCACCATACGCTATTTGTCGGCATCGCACCAACATTACATATGGCATCTCACCATATGTTGCTTATGGCATCGCACCATAAGCTACCCATTGTGTTCATAATAGTTCGAAGAGTATTCCTTGGGGCATTAGTGTCACCCCAAGTATCTAGCATTCCTAAGTATGCCTTATAAGTAAGGACTTATTTTGTGAAATCATATGTTAATTCTTACTATGGCGACAAGGTTCACATTTCCAAGTTTGGCAAGGAGAATAATAAACACAATTGCAATAACAGGGTATATCTAACTTGCTGAAATCAAACATATCATATTTCATGAAATAATAGCATGCAAGTTGATAATTTAAAAGGAAATAGCTTTGAAAGGCTGGGTTCAATATGGTCAAAGTGTTGACTAGCCTGGATCGCTAGTGTCCGGGTCTTGACTGTCGGGACTGGTGTCGTCCGCTGCCTCCTCTTGCTGGGCCTCGAACGCTATATACGTTGCGCGAAAGTTTTGGATAAAAATTAGCAAATCATACAATCCACAATCAAAAATTCAAATGAACTCAAAAATTCATGGTTTCGGTCCCATTAGACAGATCTTGAATTTAGATGAATTTACCAATTTGTTTCATTCAATTTGGAGCTAAAATGTAGAAGTTATGATTGGTCAAAGTTTTCTGTTTCGGTCAAATCCAAAAATTACTAAATCCTGACATGTGGGGTCCACTGTCAGTCTCGGTCTTCGTTTTGATTTTTTTCCATTTTATTTTTCTTTTTACTTTCTGTGCTGCTGACATGTGGGTCCAGCTACTGTTCAGTGGGGTCCACATGTTAGTACGGGTTCAGTGCAGGAGTTTCACTGACCAGTGGGGCCCAGGGGTCAGTGGGCGGCTCTGGCTGCAGCGGCTGACAGGTGGGGCCCACCTGCCAGCCTGAAGGAAAATAAGAAAACTCAACCCGGCGCTGTCGAGCCGGGGCTCGAACGCGCGCGGCCGGGGAGTTGGGGAAGGGAGAGCGAGCGGTGATAGCCAGGAGAGTCGGGGAGTTTATCTTACCCCTATAGGGCATTTTATCCCTTTGAGGTGGGTTGGCAGCCGGGTCGGCAGAGGAGTCGGGGACGACGGTGGCCGGCGGCGAGGGAGTGTCGGGGAGGTCCAGCGGTTAGGCGAAACGTGTTGCTCGTGCTACGGTGCAGACAATGACGCAGTCGCCAGCGGTAGCGGCTCGGGAAGGCTCTCGGCGACGGCGATCCTCAGGCGACGGGGAGCCCGGACGAAGCCGGGGGTGGCTTCGCGGCGCTCTTGAGATGGTCCTGGCGTGAGGAATTGGGCTCTGCTGCAGTAGATCAGTGGGGAGCTAGGTCGCCGGAGTTTGGGAAGGATTGGCTCGCTGGTGGCTACGGTGCACGGGGAAGCAATTACCTTCTGGAGGATGGTGAGGGAGGCGTGGGAAACTCAATGGAGGATTCAATTCCTTTTATTGGCGATCGGGTGAGGCTGGCAACGGGTGGGGCCATTTTGTCACTTCGGCGGCAATGGCAGGCGGCGAAGCAAACGGGGCAGCGGGAATCCGGGGCCGCGCGTGACTGCTCAGGTAGAGACGCGGAGGGATTTGGAGCGGGACTCTCTCCACTGCTGGCTGCAGCTTTGCGCCGCGCACGCACCGGGCGCAGAAGGCTTGCGCCACGCGGCCGGGCGGTGTGACCGGGCGAAGGGAAAGCTGCAGGCGGCGGCGTCGTTCCAGGGGCGGAGGCGGCGAAACCATGGGCGGCGACGGCTTCGCAGGCGCTCCCACCGGGTGATGGGACGGCATGGGCAGAGCTAGTGGAGGCATGAGCGCCACGGGGGAGAAAGCTTCTGAGCGAGGCGCACGCGCGGTCGCGCGGGGAGGAGGAGGAAGACGCTGGTGCGAGGCGGGGCCAGCGGAAGAGAGAGAGAGCGGGACGGGCCCGCTTGCCAGGAAGAGCGCTGGTGCGGGGGCGGGGCCCGATTGCCAGGGGGCGCGCGCGGGCGAGGAATGGCTGGGCCGGGGTGTTGGCCGGCCCGGCTCCTTTGTAAATATATTATTTTATTTTATTTTTTTTCTTTTGTTTTTGTTGCTCTATATTTCTTGCTATATTTGGATTTAACTTTTTGTACAAATTCAAGTATAAATTCCAGATTTTATTTAAATTCCTCCCTCCTAATTTCTGGATCATCTTTTCAGATTCTAATTTACAATTTGAATTCACCTTCTTAATTGTATATTTTCTTTTTTTCTTTTTTTATTTCCAATTTTGGGAACCTCAACCAAAAATCTTGAAGAAACACCCTGAAATTCGAATCCAAAAATAGAATAGCTTGCAAAGTGCTTCAAGGGCTCCACATTTTACAAAATCATATTTTTAGGGATGTTACAAACCTACCCCCCTTAAAAGAATCTCGACCCCGAGATTCAACTTAACTAGCGAACAGGTCGGGGTAATCTCTTCGTAGCTGGTCTTAACACTCCCAGGTAGCTTCTTTCTTCGAGTGATGACTCCACTGCACTTGACATATGCGGACAGTTTGATTTCTTGTCTTTCCACCGTGTCCAAAATCTTAATTGGACGCTCCTTGTAGGTTAGATCGCTCTCAAGCTCGATTGCTTCCAAAGGGGCTTGGTCTTCGGGTACCTGTAGGCATTTCTTGAGCTGTGACACATGGAAGACATTGTGGACATCGGACAGATTTGAGGGTAGCTCCAGTTGATAGGCAACTTCTCCTTTCTTAGCTACAACTTGGAATGGCCTGACATAACGTGGGGTAAGCTTGCCCTTGACCTTGAATCATTTAACTCCACGCAGGGGCGACACTTTCTGGTAGACGTGGTCTCCGACTTCAAAACTTAACGGCCTACGCCTCTTATCTGCGTAACTCTTTTGCCTGGACTGAGTTGCCAGCAGTCGATCCCTGGTAAGGCGAACTTTTTCTTCAGCTTGTCTTAGAGCTTCTGGCCCAAAGACGTACCTTTCCCCTACTTCTGACCAATGGAGAGGGGTTCGGCATTTCCTCCCATATAAGGCTTCAAAGGGTGACATCTTCAGGCTAGCTTGATAGATGTTGTTGTAGGCGAACTCGGCATACGGGAGACATCTGTCCCAATCTTTTGAGAAGTCTAGCGCACATGCCCTAAGCATATCTTCTAGTATTTGATTGACTCTCTCGGTTTGCCTGTCCATTTGGGGGTGATAGGCGGTACTGAAATCCAAATGGGTACCAAGGGCCTCATGAAGGCTGGCCCAGAAATGTGAGGTAAATTGGGATCCTTGATCCGAGATTATCCGTTTTGGCACTCCGTGCAAACTCACTATGCGGGACATGTATAACTCGGCCAGTTTGTCTCCTTTGTAGGTGGTCTTGACAGGGATAAAATGGGCAACCTTGGTCAACCTGTCGATTACTACCCATATGGAGTCATACCCTGACTTGGTCCTTGGTAGACCAGTGATGAAATCCATCCCAACTTCTTCCCACTTCCACTGTGGTACTTGCAAGGGCTGCAATAATCCTGCTGGTCGCTAATGTTCTGCAATATCCCTCTTCATTCGTGGCCACCAATAACACTGCTTCATGTCCTGGTACATCTTGGTACTTCCAGGATGGAGGGAATACGCAGAGCCATGAGCCTCTCTAAGTATCAGATCTTTAAGGTCCTTTTGAGGAGGTACAAAGATACGTGTCTCATATCTCAGTACACCTTGTTGATCCACGTTCAGCTTGGAAGCCTTCCCTTCCTCTATTAATCTTTTCATCCTCAAGGTAGTCGAATCTTCCTTCTGTGCAGCTATGATTCTCTCTTCCAGACTGGGTTGCACTTCCATTACTGCTAGGGTGCCCTTTTCCACGATCTCTAGGTTCAATGCCATTAACTCCTTGTAGAGCTCAGGCTGCTGTTCTTGAACCATGAGATTATTGCAGTATGCTTTATGGCTTAGAGCATCTGCTACCACGTTGGCTTTTCCTGGGTGGTAGTGGACGCTTAGGTCGTAGTCCTTAATCAGTTCCAGCCATCTTCTTTGTCTCAGATTAAGGTGAGACTGTGTAAAGAAGTACTTAAGACTTTTGTGATCTGTGTATATATCACAATGATTTCCAATCAAATAATGCCTCCAGATCTTCAATGCGTGCACTACTGATGCTAATTCCAGGTCATGGGTTGGGTAGTTGGCTTCATGGGAGCGAAGCTGCCTTGATGCATAAGCCACGACCCTGCCTCCTTGCATCAGTACACATCCCAGTCCTTGATGTGAGGCATCACAGTACACTTCAAAGTCCTTGCGCACATCTGGAAGGACTAGCACCGAGGTGGTAGTTAATCTCTTCTTTAGTTCCTGGAAGCTTCTTTCACACGCATCAGTCCATTCAAATTTCTTTTCTTTCTTGAGCAGCTGGGTCATTGGCCTGGCAATTGTGGAGAATCCTTCTATAAACCTTCTGTAGTATCCAGCCAATCCAAGAAAACTCCTCACCTCAGTGACGGAGGTAGGCTGCTTCCATTCCGTTACTGCTGCTATCTTGGCTGGGTCAACGGCTACTCCTTTTTTAGACACTATATGTCCCAGAAAGCTAATATCGCTTAACCAGAACTCACACTTACTGTACTTGGCATACAACCGATGCTCCTTTAGTTTCTCCAAAACTAATCGCAAATGCTCTGCATGTTCTTCCGCATTCTTGGAGTATATGAGAATGTCATCAATGAATACCACTACAAACTTGTCCAAATACTCCATGAACACCTTGTTCATGAGGTTCATGTAATAGGCGGGGGCATTTGTTAATCCAAAAGACATGACCGTAAACTCATACAGTCCATATCTCATGGTAAAAGCCGTCTTGGGTATATCCTCAGCCTTAATTTTCAGCTGGTGATAGCCCGACCTCAGATCTATCTTGGAGAATACTGTCGCTCCACCAAGCTGATCGAATAGGTCATCGATCCTAGGCAGAGGGTACTTATTCTTGATGGTCACCTCATTCAAGGCCCGATAATCCACACACATCCGGGCAGTGCCATCCTTCTTCTTTACAAATAGTACTGGAGATCCCCAAGGTGATGAGCTAGGCCTGATGAATCCCTTTTCCTGCAACTCTTGAAGTTGCTTCTTCAATTCTTCTAACTCTTCTACTGTCATCCGATAGGGCCTCTTGGAAACTGGAGCAGCTCCTGGCTTCAGGTTAATCACAAACTCCATATCTCTGTCTGGGGGCATGCCAGGGAGTTCATCGGGGAACACTTCAAGATAATCTTACACTACGATCATTCCTTCCAAAGGTACGTCTTCACAATAGTAGATTGCACGGCCCCATCGATAGGGTCGATCTACTTTTACATCTATAGTCATCCCGGGGCACTTGACCAATTTCACCGTCCTGGTGGCACACTCCAAGACCCCTTGATGTCTAGCTAACCAATCCATTCCTAGTATGATATCCAGGGTTTGGGAGCTCAACACTATTAGGTCTGCTAAAAAGTCACACCTCTCCATAGTAACTTTTACCCCAGGGCATACTAGATTCGCAGTAATTGGTCCAGCTGGTGAGTTAAGCACCAACGGTTTCTTGAGAGTATAGACCGGTAACCCCAGCTTATCAGCATACCCCTTAGATATAAATGAATGGGAAGCTCCCGAATCAAATAATACTTGTGCCGGTATGGATTTGACAGAGAACGTACCCATCAATACTTCTGCTGCCTCTTGTGCCTCCTCAACGGTGATGTGATTCACGTGGCCTCTGTTGGTTGCCGCAGTGTTCTTGTGGGGCTGAGAAGCTTGGTGTCCCTTGTTGCTTCCTATGGTTTGACCATGAACTGGGGCAACTCCCTTGTTGGGCTTCACAAGGGTGCCTTGCTTCTGCGGGCATTGAAAGGCGTAATGCCCCTTTTCCCAACAGCTAAAACAACTGAAAGAGGTCTCTCGATTCGAGCCATTTGGTTGGCCTCCTTGGCGGTTTGCTTGGGAGGAGCCACCTCTTGGCTGAAATGTCGGGGTTGGCGCCTTATACTAGCTTGTCTTGGATGAAGAAGGGTTGTTGAAGAACTTTCGCATGAACCTCCCTTGGGGTCACTGCTCTGACATTTTTCGCTTACGGCTTGCTGCCAGACTCCTTCTCTCATTCTCCAAGATAAGTGCCTTGTTTACCAGTTGGTGCAAACTAGTAAATTCTTGAGTAATTAGCTGGACTCTGAGCTCTTCATTCATACCCTCGAGGAAACGTTCAATCTTATCCTCTTCTTCTTCTATGTCTCTTGGGGCATACCGGGCAAGCTGGGTAAACTTGGTAAGATATTCCTGGACAGCCATGTTTCCTTGCTTCAGAGTGCGAAACTCATTCTTTTTCATCTTCATCACCCCAGCTGGAATAAAATTGGTCTTGAAGGCGGTTTTGAACTCGGACCATGATATGGCTATGATGTGCATCATATTTGCAGTATATTCACATATCAATATCCTGTTAATTATAGCACAATCTGGTCATAAATTCATTAAGTTAATACATTTTGCCATCCTTTTTGGACTGTTTACAGGGTTTTGTAATTTCTTTGCAGGTCGGCGCGAATTAGGCGCATAAACTACAGAAAGTCAGTGTGAGGGGCTAGGGTTGCAATTCAGCGGAAGGGGGAGGATTTAAATGCAAAACACAGCAAACCCTAACCGTGCCCGCACTACACCCATGCCTCTCTGTAGCAAACCCTAATGCCTGCGCCGCAACTATATAAGCCCAAGCTGCCTCTTCTCACGGGGGGAGACCACAAACCAAACCCTAGCCGCATTTTGCCCCTTTGGCCGAACCCATCCATCCTGCCATTTCTTCTTCTCCACCACAACCGGCCGCCACCATCCTCTTCCACCTCCAAGAACCAGCCGCACTACTCCACCGCCTCCATGCCACACCAGACCACGAAGCCATCCCAGCTAGCCGCCACTCCATCACCTGAATAGCCGCACCACCGAGCTCGCACCTCCACCTCTCCACAGCCCAAAAACTCCAATACACCAGCCACCACCCATCCTCCTTCCATCTCCAAGAACCCTAGCCGAATCTTCCCTTTAACCCTAGCCATCCATCTGCCTTTCCCCTCACCGAACCTCGCCGCCGCGACCATCCTCCTTCGCGACACACTCCCGAAGCCCTCCATCTCCACCGAGCTCCCACACCCATCCTCTTCCCATCTCCAACACCCCAAACATGCAACCGCCCTAGCCCTCTACCGCACGAAATCCCCTCTCTGCCGGCCAGATCTGTTCACCCACGGTCGGATCTGAAACCCTAGCTCGGGATCTGCTTCATCTCCGACAAATCCGCGTCATCTTCGGCCAGATTTGCAACTTCTCCGCGTGAAGCTCTTGGATCTACAACCTCTACAGACAGATCTGCTCTTCCTGCGTTCTCTTCGGGTGGATCTGCTACTTCTGCTCTGCATCGGCTACCCTGCAACTTCTTCAGCTTGGATCTACAACCTCTGCGGTGTCTTCTCCAGATCTGCAACACCTGCCTGCATCCTCTACGGCGTCTTCTCCAGATCTGCTTCATCTACCTGCGTCCACTACAGAATCATCTTCAACGACAGATCTGCATAACTTTTGGGTTGTATCACTTTCGATCTGTTATTTAGTACTGAGAAGTATATTCTTGAGATTCTTGCATGATGGATCTGTGATATGCATGTATGGTCTGTGTGGATCTGGGAACTTGGAGGGCTTTTACATATTCTTATTGTCTGAGATGTTGATGTGAATGCTATTTTACGCTTTAGATTTATGAATCTCACTTGATGTTTTAGTGTTTTTACATCAATTCATGATCCTGCTTGTAGATTTATTTTGTTGCTGGGATTTTTGATTTACTCTGTCGTCTTAGATTCAATCGCTCATTTTAGGATAATTTTATGCTTGCTGTTATGTTAGGTCTTGTTAGTAGAAAAGTAAAAAAAATTAGTTAGTCTAGATGTTAGTGTTTGCTGTTATTCATGTGGTAGATACGTTTTTCTGGATCTCTGAAGTAGTTTAATTTGCTCATTGATTGAATTGCTAGATTCATTTCCTTACTTTGTTCCTGTCTTTGTTTGTTGTTGAGGGGTAGGTATAGTAGTAGCTTTATTCTCGGTAGTTTCTTAATGTGAATCCTTATATCTTGCTAGTTCCTTTCCAGCGGGTCCCCCTCCCTTTAGTTTTCTCCCTTCTAGATAGTTTCTCTTATCTGTCCAGCTTGCTCTTCTTATCTAATCGCTTCCTTTCTTCTCTCTGCTATGTGAATTCTCCAGACTCCTTCCCTTCTCTATTCTAATCGAACCCCCCCCCTTCTGCAGACCTTTCTTTCGTCCCTTCTGTGCTTAGATTCTTTAGCTCGGAAGGAGTAATCTGTAGGTCATCTCGATTGCCAGTCTAGTCTTCTTATAGCCCTTTTCTCTTTTCTGTTCTTCCCTTCCCCTCAGCTCTTCTCTTCTATTACTTCTTCTCTTTTGCAGTTTGCTTTCTGGGGTTTTCCCTTAGTAGTGCTCCTCAGTCTTTCTCTCTGTAGAGTAAGTAGCAGTCTCCTCTCTCCTTTTCCTTTTCTTCCTGTCTATTTCTTAGTCTTCTTTCCATCTTTAGATTTTTCTTAATTCTCTTATCTTCTCTAGTTCTTTCTCATCTCACGTCTTTCTCTAGCAGTAAATCTCTCCTCTGGTCTTCTAGTTTCTAGCACTCTCTTCTTATCTTTGCTCTCTTTCTTTTCCCTTCTCCCTCATCTGCTAGTTCCAGCCTACTCCTAGCCCTATTCTCTCTTCTGCTCTCTCTCTCTCTTTCTCTCTCTTTCTCTCTCTCTTTCCCCTTAGCCTTCCTTCTGTTATTTCTGGCTAGCCTTCTCACTTCTCTCTTTCTCTCAGTAGAGTTAGATTCTCAGGTCCTTCTCTTTTCTCATCTTCCGTCAGACATTTTTATTCGCAGCCCCTTAGTTCTTCCTTTCTCCTTCTTTCTTTCTTTTGCAGATCTGCTCTTTAGCTTTAGTTTGTAATAGTTTCTGCATTTAGTCTTCAACTCCCTGTTTGTGCGATTTAGCTTTAGTTTAGTGTCCTGTCACCGGTACTCTAGTCCCTGTGGAGCACACGACATTCGCTGCTATCTTAGCGGCAGCCCGTTCACTTGCGGGTGTGCAGTTTTGCACGATCAAGAAATTGGCGCCGTTGCCGGGGACTAGATATTGGTGATCGCGCTAGACCATAGACTAAGTCATTTCTTTAGTTTCCTTCCTCCCTTTTCGGCCCGACTTCTCAGCTTATGCGCAGGAGTGGAGACCATTCGTTGGCTCCTTTTGATCCTGAGATTGAGCGCACTTTTCATAAGCTGAAGAGAGAAAATCAACTTCCCCATCAGGAAGAAATGGGAGATCAGAACCCCCAGCCTCTTCTTCGTGACCTTTGGATTCCTAGAGACCAAGGTATAGCCCTTGGAATTGTCCAACCTGCCATTCAGGCAAACAACTTTGAGCTAAAACCTGCACTCATTACCATGGTCCAGCAGACCAGATTTGGAGGTTCTCTCACTGAGGATCCCAATGAACACATTCGCACCTTCTTAGAATATTGCAACACTTTGAAGTGCAATGGAGTCACAACTGATGCCATTAGGCTCTCATTGTTCCCTTTCTCTCTTAGAGATGGTGCTAAGACTTGGTTGCATTCTCTGCCCCTGCATCTTAAGGACACATGGGAACACCTACTGCAAGCCTTTTTGGAGAGGTATTTTCCTCCCTCCAAGGCAGCAGAAGTGCGTGACCAGATTACTAGGTTTTCACAATCTGAGGGTGAGAGTTTGTATGATGCTTGGCAGAGGTATCAAACCCTGCTTAGGATGTGTCCTCACCATGGCCTTGAAAGGTGGCTGGTGCTGCAGATTTTTTACAAAGGTCTTACACACCACACAAGAGCATTTGTAGATTCTGCAGCAGGAGGAGGCATAATGAACAAAACTCTTGATGAAGCTTTCAGCTTGATTGAGAGTATGTCCTCCCACCACTTTCAGTGGTCTAGTGAGAGAGCTTCTGCTCCTCCACGTCCTAGTATCTATAAGGTGAGCTCTAATGATGCCTTATCAGCTCAGATTCAAGTTCTCACACGTCAAATGGCTCAGCTCATGCCCTCATCTTCAGCCCATATAGCCACTGGATGTCAGATTTGTGGATCTCAGGGGCATACTCCAGCTGAGTGCCCTTTAACTTCCACAGCTGAATCATCTGAAGTCAATTATGCTCAGTCAAACAGCCCATATTCTCAAGCTTATAACCCAGGTTGGCGTCATCCAAACTTGTCTTACAAGAACACAAACCCTAGTGTGTCATCCTTCCCTGTGGGAACATCAGAACAAGGGTTTAGGCAGCAGCAAGCCCCTTCACATGCCTCATTTCAGCAACCTATGATGCATGTTCCAAACCCTCCACCTTCCACTTCTAATTCAGATCAGTTGACCAGAATAGAACAGCTCCTTGCATCACATGTAGCTAAGATGGAAGCTCAAGACAATGATGCAAAGACTCAATTGACTGATTTGGCTAGTCGTGTGGAGAGTTTGCAAGCATCACAGGCTTCATCCAGCACACCTGGGAGGCTTCCTGCACAGCCTGAGGCAAATCCTCGTGGCCATTGTGGAGCAATCACTACTAGGAGTGGTAAAACCACATCTGAACCTCTTCTTCCAACACCACCCTTGTATGTGCCCCCTGTCTTTAGGTCTGTCCAGCAAGCAAATCCTGACTCACAGCAGCAGAATCTGCACCAACCCAGTTCCATAACACCAGCCAAAACACATGATATCCCCTCATCATCCACTACAGCAGCTGTCCCTTCCACAAAACCCAAATTGCCATTCCCTGAGCGGTTAGAAAAGTCAAATGAGGACAAGCAGTTTGCTAAATTCCTAGAGTGGATGAAGGATGTTCAAATCACCATTCCCATTCTAGATGTTGTCCTACATGTGCCTATGTATGCCAAATTCTTCAAGGAGCTGCTTACCAAGAAGCGGAGTATGGATGAGCTTGAGGTGGTCACTCTAACTAAGGAGTGTAGCGCTATCATACATAATAAGCTACCTCCTAAGTTAGATGACCCTGGTAGCTTCTGCATACCTTGCATTTTAGGCTCCAAGAACTTTAGAGCTCTTTGTGACTTAGGCTCTAGTGTTAGTGTCCTTCCTCTTTCAGTCTGTGACGCGCTTCCTTTGGGCGATCTGCAGCCAACAACCATGACACTGCAGTTGGCTGATCGTACTTATCGTCACCCAGCTGGTATTTTAGTGGATGTCCCTGTGGTTATTGGCACTTTTGCCTTCCCTGTAGACTTTGTTGTCTTAGAGATGGAGGATAGAAGTGAACCTGTCATCCTTGGGAGGCCATTCCTTGCTACTGCAGGTGCTGTCATTGATGTCAAAGATGCTAAGCTTACTCTCCAATTTGGTCAAGAGAAGCTAGCGTTTGATATGAGGCACCCCACTCATCTTCCTCACTGTCCAGATCAGTGTTTCTCACTTGATTTGGTTGACAAATGTGTTGTTAAGACATATGAAAATGTTGAGGAAGTGGCATCAACTGAGGATGAGTGCACTGCTGCAGATTCTCATCATGTGGCACTCATTGATGCTCCTGTAGAGCCTTCTCAAAACCAAGACCTTAGGCAGCCCACAGCCCCAAAGGTAGAGCTGAAACCACTTCATAATCATCTTAGATATGAATTTCTGGGACCAGATCAGACCTGTCCTGTTATTGTTAGTGCCCATTTGACACCTTTAGAGGCTGATCAACTTCTTGAGATCCTTCGTAAATATAGAGCTGTCATTAGATACTCTATAGATGATATGAAGGGCATTGATCCAGCCACCTGCATGCATCGTATTCACCTTGAGGATGATGCTAAGCCAACGCGTGAGCACCAGCGTAGGCTTAATCCTCACTTGCAGGAGGTTGTCAAGAAAGAAATCCTCAAGCTTCTAGGAGCTAACATCATCTATCCTATTTCAGATAGTCAGTGGGTCAGTCCCATTCATGTTGTGCCTAAGAAAGGGGGCATAACAGTGGTTGCCAATGAAAAAGGTGATCTAATTCCCACAAGAACAACCACAGGCTGGCGCATGTGCACTGACTATAGGAAGCTTAACAAGGCCACTCGCAAGGACCATTTCCCTTTGCCTTTCATTGACCAAATGCTAGAGAGACTGGCCCGCCATTCTTATTTCTGTTATCTTGATGGATATTTAGGATTTCTGCAGATTCCTATACATCCATCAGATCAGGAAAAGACAACTTTCACTTGCCCCTATGGTACCTTTGCATACCGTAGGCTGCCATTTGGGCTTTGTAATGCCCCAGGGACCTTCCAGCGCTGTGTAATGTCTATTTTCATAGATCTTATTGAGAAAATCATGGAGGTTTTCATGGATGATTTCACTGTTTATGGGCAGACCTTTGAGAGCTGTTTGGCCAATCTTGAAACTGTCCTCCAGCGCTGTCTTGAGGCAAATCTGGTTCTTAATTGGGAAAAATGTCATTTTCTTGTTAGAGAGGGGATAGTTCTTGGTCACTTAGTGTCTTCTAGAGGCATTGAGGTGGATAGAGCTAAAGTAGAAGTGATTGAGCGCCTGCCCCCTCCTGTTAATGTGAAGGGTGTTCGCAGTTTTTTGGGGCATGCTGGTTTTTACCGTAGATTTATTAAAGATTTTTCTAAGATTGCTCGCCCTCTCACTCATCTTTTGGGATGCGATGTACCTTTTGTGTTTGATGAGCCTTGCATGGATGCTTTTAGTAAGATCAAGGCTGCTCTCATTTCTGCACCCATTGTGCAACCTCCTGATTGGGATTTGCCTTTTGAGTTAATGTGTGATGCTAGTGACTTTGCTGTGGGGGCTGTTTTGGGGCAGCGGCATGAAAAGGCTTTGCATGTCATTTACTATGCTAGCAGGACTTTAGATGACACTCAAATTAATTACACAACCACTAAAAAAGAACTGCTAGCTGTAGTATTTGCATTTGACAAGTTTAGATCCTACCTAGTTGGCTCAAAATGCATAGTGTACACAGATCATGCAGCCATTAGGTATCTTTTGAGTAAAAAGGATGCTAAACCTCGCCTCATTCGTTGGATTCTTTTGCTGCAAGAGTTTGATGTAGAAATTAGAGATAAAAAGGGGGCTGAGAACTTAGTGGCTGACCATTTATCTAGACTGCCCCATTCAGATTCAGCTTCTATAATCCCTATTGAAGATTCTCTTCCTGGAGACCATCTGTTAGAAGTTTCTCTTGTTCAGTCTCGCACCCCTTGGTATGCAGATATAGTTAATTACTTAGTCTGCAACACTATACCTCCTGATCTCTCCTATCAGCAGCGTAGGAAATTCACACATGAGGCACGAAAGTTCTTTTGGGATGACCCATATCTGTATAGGCATTGTGCAGATGGGGTTGTTCGACGTTGTCTTCCTCATGAGGAGGTTCAAAATGTGATGTTTCACTGTCATTCTGCTCCTTTTGGTGGACATGCGGGTACTGCCAAGACCCAAGCAAAGGTTCTTCAAGCTGGATTTTATTGGCCTACCATGTTCAAGGATATTCATGCTTACATTCAGTCTTGTGATCCCTGTCAGCATGCAGGGAACATGTCAAGACGACATGAGATGCCACAGCATGGTATTCTTGAGGTAGAACTCTTTGATGTTTGGGGAATAGATTACATAGGACCTTTGCCTTCTTCTCAAGGGTACAAGCACATTCTTGTGGCAGTGGATTATGTGTCCAAATGGGTTGAGGCTATACCCACTATCCATGATGATTCAAAATCTATTTGTAGGTTGTTTAGGCAAATCATCTTTCCTAGGTTTGGAATTCCTAGAGTTGTGATAAGTGATGGTGGGTCTCACTTTAATCACAAGCAGTTTGAAGCTCTTCTAGCCAAATATGGAGTCCATAATCATAGAGTCACCACCCCTTATCATCCTCAAGCTAATGGGCAAGTTGAAGTTTCCAATAGAGAGATAAAGCAAATCCTTGAAAAAGTTGTGTCCAAATCCAGGACAGATTGGTCTCTTAAGCTTTATGGTGCATTGTGGGCTTATAGAACAGCATACAAAACACCTATTGGAATGTCCCCCTTTAGGTTGGTTTATGGAAAAGCTTGTCATCTTCCTGTTGAGCTTGAGCATAGAGCACATTGGGCAATTAGAAAGCTCAACATGGACATGGGTCTAGCTGGGAAACATAGGAAGCTGCAGCTGTGTGAACTTGACGAATTGAGGCTTGATGCTTATGAAAGTTCAAGAATTTACAAAGAGAGAGCTAAAAAGATTCACGACCGTCACATTTTAAGGCGTGACTTCCAACCTGGACAGCTGGTCTTAGTTTTTGACTCTAGGTTCCATTTATTCCTTGGAAAGTTCAAATCTAGATGGTTTGGGCCTTGTGTAGTCAAGAAAGAGCTAGGAAGTGGAGCTTTTGAGGTTGAGAGTAAATCTGGGGGTGTTTTCTGTTGGTGATATGCCCTAGAGGCAACATGGAGATGTTGAATATATCACATACTATGTTTATGATACATTGCTTTGTTCCTTGAAATAGACATTATCATTATTGATCAATGAGTATGTGACTTATTCATGAGACTCTTAATGCCAAAATGTTGCTATTTCTAAATGATCCCTGATCATATATCATATGAGGAACATATATGATTCAAAGATCAGCATATGTATTGATTGATGATCATGTCTCATGGATCATGGTATGGAGATACCAAATCAATAATATGGACATGTGTTAGTGAACATATGTTGGATAGACCCGCCATGAGACACTGCAGAGATTCCATGTGTCATTAGTTGGTCTCAAGTAGTGTTTATGTAGAATCGTTAGACTTGAGATCATCATGGTTCCCAACATGCGTAGTAGCCTATTTTGGGACTACTAACCACTACTCCGTAACTGGGTAGTCATAAAAGTAGTCTTCGGGTTTGCTATGAAACATGTAGTGGGATGTGAATGATCAAGATAGAATTTGCCCCTCCTTATGGGAGAGATATCTCTGGGCCCCTCGATGTAATGGATTATGAAAGTGCATGGCCATGCCAATGTGATTGAGGAGTCAATCACAAGTTTATAATCCATCACGGAATCGAGAGAGTGATTGAGCCATTAAGAGGATGACACAGGTCTCGCCTTGAGCTTAATCTATATCGTGAGGCAAAAGGATTCGTACATGAGAACATTACAGGTTCAGCCGATATGATCTTTACGTATACTTTGGGGTTAATATGTCTTGCTAGAGGCCGCTATTAACAGGGTGACCGGAAAGGTGTTTCCGGGTCGCGACCAAGTATACGTGAACCTACAGGGTCGCACACTTAACGGGTTGGAACACTAATTCGAATGTGATTCGGATGTGGGCTCAATTCGGATAGAGATCCGGATAGACTCCTATTGGGCCTCGGTCCACGAGGCCCAAGTGAGGAGGTCTATATATTTGGAGGCGGGGGGGCTGAGGGATGTATGCATATGTTCCTCCCGAACAAAACCCTAGCCGCCACCTCCCGAGCCAAACCCTAGCCGCTCGCGAGTGCTGGTACACTCGCGATCGGAGTTCCAGCCCCGGACGTGTGGATACCGGTGGAGGCGCTGCTCGTTGCGGCGTTGATCGGCATCAACAAACTACAGATTGGATCTGCTCGTGGTGTGGTTGATCGCGTGGAGGAGACGATCTGTTCGGGACGATCGGCTACTTCCACTACTACCTCGACGCGCGTGGTTGGATCGGCTTCTCCAACTCTTCTTCCGCTGCGCTGCGCGTCTAGTGGTAACGATCTATGATCCCTTCTTAGCATGATGTCCTGGTGTGCGCGGTAGAAATTTTTATTTTCTGCTATCGTAGCCTACGCGCGTTCCTTCAGTGGTATCAGAGCCATCTTGCTTAGTTTGCGATCTGGATCAGCGCATATGATGATATGCGGTTGTAGTAGATTGGATCTATTACAGTCTAGATCAGTCGGTTCATGTGATGAATCGATGGTAGCACGGGTTGATGAGATCAATCGGTGAATAGGGGTTGGATGAGGCGCAGATTGTATCACTACTAGTGCCCTAGAGATTGTCTCGGATCGGCATAAGGTGGTTATGTCGAATACTAGTAGGATACGAATCTGATAGCCTCGGGCCAGTGGGAATACTAGTGCCCTAGAGATTGTCTCGGATCGGCATAAGGTGGTTATGCCGAATACTAGTAGGTTACGGATCTGATGGCCTCGGCCCAGTGGAAAAACTAGCATCCTAGAGAATGTCTCGGATCGGCATAAGGTGGTTGTGCCGAATAGTTTTTCCATTGCGATTTCATAGATTGGATCTGTAAATTTCGTAGGGTGTTCAGGGCGCTGCCCTGAAACCCGCGGGGGGCGGCCCCCCCCTCGACCCCCCGCCCGCTGACCGGCCAGCGGGACCGCCGTGCGTACCCGCCTTGTATAGCGTCTTGGGTTCACATCGTTAGGTAGAATACGATTCTACGTCTAACTTGTTTTTGCAGAGAATGACGTGAATAGTATGGCCCTATATCTTATTGGAATGTATGAGATGTATGTGATGCATGTAACATTCGTTCATGGCCTGCGTGTCATGATTATTTCAGCTATTGTTAGCTGTCTATATTGTATTTAACGACCTGCGTGTCGACCTTAATGCTTGAATCTATCTTTGTAATCTTCAATTTCTAGCTATTATAGGTAGTAGCCTAGTTTTGAGGTTACAAGCTTTCAAGCATGGTGGCCTAAAGGAGTGATGTGGAGGATGGAGATCGTCTACACCTACATGGAGATGGAGATCACCATTTGTTTGGGCCATACTACTTCACAGTTAAATGTGTTTATCTGTGATATTATCTATCTTATTCTTATGCAATGTTTTTGTCATATGTTGCTTTGGTAGGATAGAATCCCTCATAAAATTAGGTGTTCATGCCCTTCCATATGTTGCACCAAAAGATAATGATCACCGCATGGTAGGTCTACCAAAGTAGAGTGCCGTCGGTTATCATCATTATTTGGGGTAGATGTCGGACATCTACATGCGGAAGCATTTGGTTTACTTAACAAGGTTATCAAAACAGTTTTGGACCTTGGGGCATAGATTGGGGCCGGGGCATGTTGATGTCACCCAACAAGCAAGAGTCACATAGGGATGTGATTAGCAAGGTGTTGCTTACCCATGTCACTAGTTTTCTAGCCGTGATGCCAAAGCTCACTAGGAATTAGTGAAATGAGGTTCTTGACCCACTATGTAACTTAGAGGGAGTTTTGTTGCAAAACACATAGTGGGAGTCTTTTGTTAAATTGTTTAATAAAAGATGAACATAAACATAGTGCTAAACTTTGCATATTCTTTGTTGTAGATCATGTCAACTAATGCCGCATCCAGTTCTTTTAATTTGCGATCTATTCTTGAGAAAGAAAAACTCAATGGAACGAACTTTATGGATTGGTATCGCAACTTGAGAATTGTTCTCAAGCAAGAGCGCAAGGAGTATGTCCTTGAGTCTCATTATCCTGATGACTTGCCTGATAATGCTCCTGCGGCTGCACGGAGAGCTTATGAGAAGCAAACGAATGATTACCTTGATGTGAGCTGTCTCATGCTTGCCACAATGTCCTCTGAGCTTCAGAAGCAATATGAGAACACAGATGCCTACAATATCATTGTGGGGTTGCGTGGTATGTTTGAGAACCAAGCAAGGGCTGAGAGGTTCAACACTTCAAAGTCCTTGTTTGCGTGCAGGCTTGCAGAAGGGAATCCCGTCAGCCCTCATGTGATTAAGATGATTGGCTACATTGAGAGTCTGGAAAAGCTTGGTTTTCCCCTTAGCCAAGAGTTGGCTACTGATGTGATTCTCCAGTCGCTCCCCCCGAGCTTTGAGCCATTCATACTGAACTATCACATGAACAACATGGATAAGACCTTGGCAGAGTTGCATGGGATGCTAAAAGCTGCCGAGGAAAGCATTAAGAAAAGCAGCAATCATGTGATGATGATGCAGAAAGGCAAGGGCAAGCCCAATGTCAAGAAAGGCGCGGTCAAAAGAAAGTTAGCTCCCGATGAGATCGCGAGCAGTTCTAAGGCCAAGCAAGTCAAGAAGGGCGCTGCTCCTAATGCAGATTGTTACTACTGTAAGCAATCAGGTCATTGGAAAAGGAACTGCCCAAAGTACTTGGAGGATCTTGAGAAGAAGAAGGGAAGTACGACTTCCTCTCCAGGTATAAATGTTATAGAGATCAATCTTGCTACTTCATCCACTGATTCTTGGGTATTTGATACCGGATCGGTTGCTCACCTTTGCAAATCGTTGCAGGGGCTAAGAAGAAGTAGAAGTTTGAGGAGGAGCGAAGTGGATCTTCGCGTTGGCAATGGAGCAAAAGTTGCTGCGGTCGCTGTTGGCACCATGCCATTGTCTTTACCTTCAGGATTAGTTTTGGAATTGAATAATTGTTATTGTGTTCCATCTCTTTCCAAGAACATTATTTCTGCTTCATGTTTGCAAGCAGAAGGTTATGACTTTAGATCTGTGAACAATGGTTGTTCTCTTTATTTCAAAGATATGTTCTATTGTCATACTCCATTGGTGAATGGGTTATATGTTCTTACTCTTGAAGAGTCACCGGTCTATAACATTAATGCAAAGAGGCAACGTTCGAATGATTTGAATACCACGTTTATTTGGCACTGTCGCTTAGGTCACATAAATGAGAAACGCATGGAGAAGCTCCATAGAGATGGTATTCTGCACTCATTTGATTTTGAATCATTTGAGACATGCGAATCTTGTTTACTTGGCAAGATGACAAAGGCACCTTTCACCGGTCAAGGTGAACGGGCAAGTGACTTATTGGCACTCGTACATTCTGATGTATGTGGACCAATGAGCTCAACAGCCAGAGGTGGTTTTCAGTACTTCATAACTTTTACTGATGATTTTAGTAGATATGGGTATATCTACCTGATGAAGCATAAGTCTGAATCCTTTGAAAAGTTCAAAGAATTCCAAAATGAAGTGCAAAATCATTTAGGCAAGACAATCAAGTTTCTACGATCTGATCGTGGAGGCGAGTATTTGAGCCATGAGTTTGGCAATCATCTGAAGGATTGTGGAATTGTTCCACAATTGACTCCGCCAGGAACACCTCAATGGAATGGGGTATCTGAACGGAGAAATCGCACCTTATTAGATATGGTGCGCTCCATGATGAGCCAAAGTGATCTTCCGTTGTCTTTTTGGGGGTACGCTCTTGAAACAGCCGCTTTCACACTAAACAGGGTTCCATCAAAATCAGTAGAAAAGACACCATATGAGATGTGGACAGGACAACGTCCTAGCTTGTCTTTTCTTAAGATTTGGGGATGTGAGGCTTATGTAAAACGTTTACAATCTGATAAGCTCAGTCCTAAATCTGATAAATGCTTCTTTATCGGGTATCCTAAGGAAACAAAAGGATATTACTTCTATAATCAAGGAGAAGGCAAAGTGTTTGTCGCCCGGCATGGTGTCTTCTTAGAGAAAGAGTTTCTCTCAAGAAGGGATAGTGGGAGCATGGTGCAACTTGAAGAAATTCGGGAAACACCTGAAAACGTTTCAGCTCCTACAGAACCACAACAGGATGAACAAACTGTTGAAGAACCTGTTGTGGACACACCGGCACCACGTAGGTCAGAGAGGTCACGTCGTGCACCTGAGAGGTACATGTTCTTGACTACTCAACAACGGGACATATTGTTGTTAGACAACGATGAGCCTAAGACCTGTGAAGAAGCGATGGTGGGACCAGACTCTGAGAAATGGCTTGAAGCCATGAGATCCGAAATTGAATCCATGCACAGTAATCAAGTTTGGAACTTGGTTGATCCACCTGATGGTGTTAAAACCATTGAGTGCAAATGGATTTTCAAGAAAAAGATAGACATAGATGGAAATGTTCACATCTATAAAGCGCGATTGGTGGCCAAAGGTTTCAAACAAATTCAAGGTGTTGATTATGATGAAACTTTTTCGCCCGTCGCAATGCTAAAGTCTATTCGGATCATTCTAGCGATTGCTGCATATTTCGACTATGAAATATGGCAAATGGATGTCAAAACAGCTTTCCTTAATGGAAATCTGAGTGAGGATGTGTACATGACACAGCCCACGGGTTTTGTCGATCCGCAATCAGCTGGAAAGATATGCAAGCTGCAAAGATCCATTTATGGATTAAAGCAGGCATCTCGGAGTTGGAACATTCGTTTTGATGAAGTAATCAAAGGGTTTGGTTTCATCAAGAACGAAGAAGAGCCTTGTGTTTACAAAAAGGCTAGTGGGAGCGCACTCGTGTTTCTGGTCTTATATGTGGATGACATATTACTGATCGGAAATGACATTCCTATGCTCGAATCTGTTAAGTCTTCATTAAAAAATAGTTTCTCTATGAAAGACTTAGGAGAGGCGGCATATATTCTGGGCATCAAGATCTATAGGGATAGATCAAGAAGGCTAATTGGATTAAGCCAAGATACGTACATTGACAAGGTGTTGAAAAGGTTCAACATGCAGGATTCCAAGAAAGGCTTCCTACCTATGTCACATGGTATACATCTTAGCAAGAGTCAGTGTCCTAGTACACCTGATGAGCGGGATAAAATGAATGCGATTCCATATGCTTCGGCTATGGGATCCATTATGTATGCCATGCTTTGTACACGTCCAGATGTCTCGTATGCTTTAAGTGCTACAAGTAGATACCAGTCAGATCCAGGTGAAAGTCACTGGATTGCCGTAAAGAACATCTTGAAGTACTTGAGAAGAACTAAAGATGTGTTCCTCGTCTATGGGGGTGAGGAAGAGCTCGTTGTAAATGGTTACACCGATGCTAGCTTCCAAACTGACAAAGATGATTTTAGATCGCAATCTGGATTTGTGTTCTGCCTGAATGGCGGTGCGGTGAGCTGGAAGAGTTCCAAGCAGGAGACGGTTGCTGATTCTACAACAGAGGCCGAGTACATAGCAGCTTCTGAAGCTGCTAAAGAGGCTGTTTGGATCAAGAAATTTGTTTCTGAGCTTGGTGTGGTGGCTAGTGCCTCCAGCCCAATGGACCTCTACTGTGACAATAGTGGGGCCATTGCGCAAGCCAAGGAGCCTAGATCGCACCAGAAGTCCAAGCACATTCTACGGCGATTTCATCTCATCCGCGAGATTGTGGAGAGAGGCGATGTGAAGATATGCAAAGTACAAACGGATTTGAACATTGCAGATCCGTTGACAAAGCCGCTTCCCCAGCCAAAGCATGAGGCTCACACTAGGGCAATGGGTATTAGATACCTACATGGTTGACTCTAGTGCAAGTGGGAGACTGTTGGTGATATGCCCTAGAGGCAACATGG
Source organism: Dendrocalamus latiflorus (assembly GCA_017311315.1). Classification (NCBI taxonomy): domain Eukaryota; kingdom Viridiplantae; phylum Streptophyta; class Magnoliopsida; order Poales; family Poaceae; genus Dendrocalamus; species Dendrocalamus latiflorus. The sequence goes on along the minus strand of CM029657.1, from coordinate 13,583,394 downwards.
AGATGTTGAATATATCACATACTATGTTTATGATACATTGCTTTGTTCCTTGAAATAGACATTATCATTATTGATCAATGAGTATGTGACTTATTCATGAGACTCTTAATGCCAAAATGTTGCTATTTCTAAATGATCCCTGATCATATATCATATGAGGAACATATATGATTCAAAGATCAGCATATGTATTGATTGATGATCATGTCTCATGGATCATGGTATGGAGATACCAAATCAATAATATGGACATGTGTTAGTGAACATATGTTGGATAGACCCGCCATGAGACACTGCAGAGATTCCATGTGTCATTAGTTGGTCTCAAGTAGTGTTTATGTAGAATCGTTAGACTTGAGATCATCATGGTTCCCAACATGCGTAGTAGCCTATTTTGGGACTACTAACCACTACTCCGTAACTGGGTAGTCATAAAAGTAGTCTTCGGGTTTGCTATGAAACATGTAGTGGGATGTGAATGATCAAGATAGAATTTGCCCCTCCTTATGGGAGAGATATCTCTGGGCCCCTCGATGTAATGGATTATGAAAGTGCATGGCCATGCCAATGTGATTGAGGAGTCAATCACAAGTTTATAATCCATCACGGAATCGAGAGAGTGATTGAGCCATTAAGAGGATGACACAGGTCTCGCCTTGAGCTTAATCTATATCGTGAGGCAAAAGGATTCGTACATGAGAACATTACAGGTTCAGCCGATATGATCTTTACGTATACTTTGGGGTTAATATGTCTTGCTAGAGGCCGCTATTAACAGGGTGACCGGAAAGGTGTTTCCGGGTCGCGACCAAGTATACGTGAACCTACAGGGTCGCACACTTAACGGGTTGGAACACTAATTCGAATGTGATTCGGATGTGGGCTCAATTCGGATAGAGATCCGGATAGACTCCTATTGGGCCTCGGTCCACGAGGCCCAAGTGAGGAGGTCTATATATTTGGAGGCGGGGGGGCTGAGGGATGTATGCATATGTTCCTCCCGAACAAAACCCTAGCCGCCACCTCCCGAGCCAAACCCTAGCCGCTCGCGAGTGCTGGTACACTCGCGATCGGAGTTCCAGCCCCGGACGTGTGGATACCGGTGGAGGCGCTGCTCGTTGCGGCGTTGATCGGCATCAACAAACTACAGATTGGATCTGCTCGTGGTGTGGTTGATCGCGTGGAGGAGACGATCTGTTCGGGACGATCGGCTACTTCCACTACTACCTCGACGCGCGTGGTTGGATCGGCTTCTCCAACTCTTCTTCCGCTGCGCTGCGCGTCTAGTGGTAACGATCTATGATCCCTTCTTAGCATGATGTCCTGGTGTGCGCGGTAGAAATTTTTATTTTCTGCTATCGTAGCCTACGCGCGTTCCTTCATTTTCAAAGTTAACGGGCAAAGATTGAAACACTATTTTGTTGGGGAACCTATTTCTGAGCTTAATGAGGAATACATTACTGGAGATCAAGTCAGATCTGACCTTGATCCTCCAATCTCTTTTGAGCCTACGTAATGTTCATTTTGTGGTCAAGCTAAAGACCTAAAACAAGCGCTTCTCAGGAGGCAACCTGAGCTGTTTATTCTTTCTAGTTTTCCTCTTTTATTTTATCTTTTGTCGGTTTATCCTTGCCTTTTTCTTTATTTTTCATTTCAGGTACATGCTGAAACATTGTAGAAGCATGGCAGGAACCAGGGGTGATGTGATGCTATTTGGTTAACCTTTTGCACCCGGTGAGCTGTTTCCAATACTAAATTGTTATTTCAGAGTGTATGTTTGACTCAAGCTTGGGGGAGGATCTGTTATTATATGGATGGTTTGCATATTCTTCTTGTCATACTCATGGGCACTGAAGTGGATGATGTTTAATTGATGATTTATGGCTAGTATCATTCTCATGTTGGGTTATTGCTGATTACATGTGACTGCTCTGATCATTAATATGTGCTGAAATATCCTGCTGATTGAATACTTGGTCTGTAATTTGTGGCTGTCTTGGTTTAATTCAGAGTTATCACATTGAAAAATGTTTAAGTGAACTGGGGTTAATATCAATTCGGTGTGATATCCAATTGGTCTACTCTTATATACATTGAAATCTTGTGTTGGCTTAGAAATCTTGTGATCCTTTAGTTTTTTTGATTCATTGCAAGTTACACATGTATCTTATTTTATTAAAGCCAAAAAGGGAAAATTATATTTTTCCTAGCCTCTCCTAATTTCTAAATATTATTTGAGAATTTTCTGAAATTAAAAATATTTTTATTAAGTCTAAAATGCTTCCAGGAATATTTATGATTTTTCTGGAATTTTTAGACATTAAATATTAATCTTTCCAAGCTTTTATAAAGTTTCTAGTAATTGCTGAAATTTATTCCGAAAATAAAAATCAAATTAATCCTATTCCGCCATGTGTCGCTCTCAGATTTCGTCAACCTCTCTCCACGTTCTAATCCTAGCCACGCATGATCACTTACCCCTTCATAAAATCCAAAGGCCCTCATCCATCCACTTGCCACGTGTTGCGAATCCGACGGCCCGTACCCCTTCACTAACTCTCACTCTCTATGACACATGGGACCCATATGTCATATCCTTCTTCAACCTCACCTTCTTCCTCCTCCTACTCTCTCTCTCCTCCACCATTAAAACCGCAAATGAGCTTTAAAATCCCACGTCTCTCCCTCATAAAATCCCGATTAAAGAGTGGAAACGGATGCCCTATTACTCCCCTCCATTCATCCGGCCGTTTCCCCTCAATTTAAGTCCCCTAATTGCGGTTTGTATTAACTCCGGCGAGTTTTAAACCACCGGCCTCCCCCTCCTCCCCTTGCCTATAAATACCGCCCTCCCCTCGCCCTCCCTCAGCACCGCCTCCCACCGCCCCTCTCCTCCTCTTCTCGGCCGCCTCTCGGTGCCCCACCGCCGGCCACCCAAACCCCGCCGCCACCACCTCCACCGCCGCCGCCTCCTAGCGCCGCCGCCGGCCGCCCACACCTCCACCGCCGCCGCCGGTAAGCGCCGCCGCCTCCCCTCATCTGTCGCCGCCGTTCGCCGCCCTCCCGCCGGTCGCCGGCCACCGGCAAGGCCGCCGGCCGGCCACCGGCAAGGCCGCCGGCCGGCCACCTCCCGTGCGGCTGCGCGTGCGCCCGCGTGGCCGGTTGTGCCCGCGTGGACGGCCACGTGGCCGCCACCTCGCGCCCGCATGGCGCCATGTGGTCGGTGTGCCACGTCGGCGAATCCCGTGGTCCGTGGATCCGGTTCACGGTAGACCGGACCCACCGGTCATTCAAATAATATCTCCCGCTCAAAAAATTCGAAAATGGCTAATGTCATAAATAGCATTTTTCAGTGCAAAATTAATTCTCGAAAGTCAGCCTTTTCCTTTTTCCCTCCTGTTAATCTCCCGAAAGCCATAACTTTCTCATTTTAACTCCGATTTGATCCGTTCAAATTTCAAATTTCCTAAGCTATCCAAATATGGACTCTTTTTGAATTTTTTGAGTTTAATTTTAATTTTGTTTGATTTTATTTGTTTTGTTTGTCGGTCTTTCCGCGCGTAGATTCCGCTGTCGCTGAGGATTTCATCGAGTCGCAGCAAGAAGACCCAAACAGCATTCAAGAAGGCAAGTCTCCTTTGATCATCTTGAACCTATGATTTCGAAATGTTTTAATTATTTTAAATTATGTGCATTGCTATTTATATAAAATATTAGTTCAAATCTTAAGGGTTAGTTAAACCAACCTTGTTATACCCTCCATTGAAATTGAATGCCATGTACCTTTGTCACCCTAGAATTTCATTTGTCTCAATAATGAGATTATTACTGAATCTTTGTGAATAGTGGAATGGTAGTATAATGCTTAGTCTCGCTATTTAATACCTTTGATATCTTGAAAATGGGAAATTATGATTTATTGTAATACCCCTGTGTTTATGAAAATTAGTGGTAATTGGAGTTGCCACTGTTCTTTTAAAATAAACTAAAATGTGAAAATTGGTTTAGATTAGGGTGGATGGTTAGTTTGGATGGGTGCAGGAAGCACGAGATCTTGTAAAGTGTATGTTCCACCCTAGTCAATTAAGGACCGACGCTTGTGTTTGTCCAAACTGAGCATTAACCGTACAACCACAAGTCTATATGGGTACGACCTAGCTGACTAACTTATGATAGTCTAGTTTAGATGCCACCAGTGGAAAGTGGGTGCCAGGGATGGACTGGTTATTCACAGTGAGGGACAGGGATTTACTGTACTCATATGGCGCAAGAGGGGGCTTCGGTTCGGGCAGTTAGCCTACCTGCGGTGAAACCTCAGCGGGTGGTATCTAGCTAGATTAGAATAAGGTAAAGGCTTTGTGATATTTTATCTGGGTCTCATGCCAAAGGAAGCGTGTTGACTTTTAGGATAATTTATCTCTTGTGGGTAAAGTTGTACAACCTCTGCAGAGTGTAAAACTATTCGAATAGCCGTGCCCACGGTCAAGGGCGGGCAAAGAATGCATGCACATGGTAGATTTCTGGTTTTGTTTTAAAATCAAAAGTTTTGTATTCCGAGAGTGGAGGGAACTCTCGGAAGGGTATCCTGGCAGTTGGAGCCAGAGAGGGTGGATGTAACCCGCAGTATTAAACTTGTTCCAGTTGTTAGCTAGTGTTGGTAGATGGAACCTTCACTAGAAAGTTAATGATAGTTTCTGCTAAAATATTTACTTTATTAAATGGATGCCTTCGAAAATAATTAGTAGTAATTGAATTTTAAAATGTTGTTTTGTGCAAAAGAACCATATAGCCTTCCTTTGTCAAGCCTTGCATCTATGCATTTTTCCCAAGACTTGCGGAGTACTTTATGTACTCACATGCTACACTTAAAATAAACTTCAGAAGAACATGAAGCTCAAGAAGGTGTTTACGACTACTGCTTCGCTTGTGGCTGTGATGGATTCTTCCTGGAGGACTAGGTCGCGCTTCCCCAGTCAACCGCCTGTGGCATATTGATGGGTCTACTTTGAGTTTCCCTTGCTTCCGCTGTGTTTTGATTGTGTGAGGTCTTGAAACCTCTACTGTAATAATGAGACCTTTCGGTCTGTACTCTTTATAATTGTAATAAATACGTTGTTGGTCATGAATCATTTCTGTTTAACTGTGTGCACTAGCTTTGATCTGGGACTAGTGCAGTAATACACAGAGGGTCCGGGTTTGGAAATCCGGGGTCCCGACAGAGGTGGTATCAGAGCCAATTTGACTGTAGGACGTGACCTAGCTTAGAAAATGGTAAAACCTTAAGGACTCATATTTTCTTAAAAAGAGTATATTAAAAATATATAAGCCTCTTTGCTTCTACTCTCTTCTTACTTAGAATCTCGTTCTTGTCTCCAAACTCCATTGTTAAAATCTTTTCACTAATCTCTTCCTTTATTTCAAACTTTGTAGATGGCCTGTTCGTCATCCGCTGCCCCGTGGGACTACTACTCTCATGGAGAGGATGCTGGAGGATTCGCTAGCCTCCTTCGTCAGCTTATGCAGTGTTTGGAGTACCGTCAGCCGCCCATTTTCAGGGGGCGGAAGACGCGGATTCTGGACCGTGACTCCTGGTCGATGGAGGTATTCCTGTATGCACGGGATGGGGAATTCAAATCCCAAACATACCCCATCAAGCACCCTCGGTCCCGCTGTTTTGACGCAGTCCAGGATGCGGCACGCCTTGCCTTGGATGAGTTGTGCCATCTGCACAAGGATGCTGTGCACCAGTCCCCTTTTTGCTTCTTCATCAACCCCAGGGCAGGACAGAGGTATCCAGATCCCTTTGATATTCCAGTTGATGACCCTCGACTGTCGCACCAGATACAGCTCTCGCAGGCGATGGCAGTCACTTATACTAGAGCTTTGGAGGAGATTGGACAGCTACGGATGCTTCTCACTTCTAGCTATCAGCACTCCGACACTCTTCGTGCTCAGCTTCGCCAGAGTCAGGCTGCAGAGTTCGAGCTGAGACGTCCCCAAGCCACAGCTGACTACACGCCGTCTTCACCCACAGCTGACTACACGCCGTCTTCACCTGTACCAGCTGTCATCCCCAACAACCTGGCACCGGCTCGACTTTCGGGACTTCGCATCAGGCTTATAGCACGCAAGAAGGTGCGACGCCCCAGTCCGCCGCCGGTCATCACCCTCAAGAAGCGCAAGCCTTCTCGTTCTCGGTCGACTGCCTCCAGTCGTAACCGTGCCTCGGCCGAGTGTGACTGTTCACGACACCATGTGAACGAGCGCCAGGAGGAGCTGGAGGAGGACCCCGAGGAGGATCCAGAGGAGCGCATCGTCGTGGAGGATGAGTAGTTAGTTGAGTCAGTAGTACCCAAATAAATGTCCACGTTCTTAGAACGCTTTATTATATTTTGGTGTGTTAGATGGACTGTACCAAGCCTATGTGCACTTGTGGTGCAGCCATCCCTGAATTTATCTTGTTTTTAATAAAAGTTTTCCCTAAGTGGTTGCTGGTTTCTTCTTGTGTGTTGGTTTGGGATGTTATTAGTTTCCCTTAATCTCTTACCTATTCTAGTTCCCTCTTACCTTTTGCTAACCCTGAAAACCACTTCAGATGGTGAACACAAGGAGCAACCCGGGCAGTAGCCGTAACCCCAATGCTCAACCAGAAGACAACATTCCACCCCCTCCTGCTCAAGCGCCCAACTTGGAACAGATGATGGCCATGCAACTACAGTTTTTGCAAGCCCTGGCCCAGAACCAAGTACAGCAAGCTCCGCAAGCACCCAACCAAGCTCCACAGTCTAAGTTGGGAGAATTTATGAGGACCAGACCTCCTACATTTGCTAGATCAGTGGACCCCTTGGAGGCAGATGATTGGGTCAAGGATGTGGAAAGAAAGTTGAATTTGGCTCAGTGCAATGACCACGAGAAGGTGTTGTATGCCGCTCACCAACTCAAAGGAATTGCTGCTAACTGGTGGGAAAATTACTGCGCCGCCCATCAAAATGTACAAACCATCCTTGTGATGAGTTTGTGGAGGCTTTCCGCACTGCACATATTCCTACGGGAATAATGGAAATGAAGAAGAGGGAATTCTACCAACTGCAGCAGGGAAACCTCAATGTTTCAGAATACCTGAACAAGTTCACCCAACTATCCAGGTACGCGCCAGAGGATGTCACCTCAGATGCAACAAAGATCTGGAGATTCATGCAGGGACTTGATCCCAATATCAAGGTGCAACTGGTGTCCAATGACTACCCAACTTTCCAGCACATGGTGAACAAGGCTCTCGTGCAAGAAGATGCCCAACGTCAACTGTACGAGACTCGGAAGAGAAAGTTCCAAGCTCAGCAGGGAGCAAGTAGTTCTCGGTTTCGCCCCAATCTTCCTCAATTCAATAGGCCCTCAATGCCAAGTGTGCCAAGGACACCATCGGTAGGACTTCATCCAAATTCGCAAGCTCCCAGAGCAGGCAATGGTGGTCAACCACAGCAGAATAAGACTTCAGCGGTAGGAGTGCAGTGCTTCAACTGCAAGAACATGGGGCATTATGCCAGCAACTGTCCCCAGAAGCGCCCAGCTGTAACTCCCGTTCGTTTCAACCTGGGAACCACGCCAGCAAGAGCTCCAACTGCAGGTCAAGGCCGTGGGGCACCGCAAGCTCCAAGGACTCCGCAGACGATGAGCAGAGGACATCTTAACCATGTCACTGCGGAGGCAGCCCAAGATGCACCAGACGTAGTTCTGGGTAAGTTCCTTGTCAACTCAGTACCTGCAACAGCATTATTTGATTCTGGAGCTTCGCATTCTTTTGTGTCAAAAGATTTTGTTGAAAGATATAATTGGGATGTGCGGTTGCTTAAAAACCCTATGCTAGTCCAGTCCCCTGGGAAGGAAATGAGGACTAACATAGTCTGCCCTAACGCAACTGTGGATATAAATGGAGTAAAATTCCTAGCGATTCTTATTATAATAGATTCCAAGAGCCTAGATGTCATAATGGATTGGTTAACTCAGTATAAAGGACAGATTGATTGTGCCGATCGTGCTGTCACTATTACCAACTCGGATGGAATCCAAGTAAGGTATAAGTCAAACACGTCTTCCCAGAATAAGTGTGGGCTGAGCAGTTTGAAGGAAGTAACTTTGGAAAAGGTGCCTATAGTAAGTGAATACCCAGATGTGTTTCCTGAAGATTTACCCGGAATGCCGCCAGACAGAGAAGTAGAGTTTGTCATCAACGTAGTACCTGGTACAGCTCCAATATCCAAGAGACCTTATCGTATGTCTGCAAATGACTTGGCAGAAGTTAAGAAGCAAATTGAAGAGTTGCAAGATAAAGGTTTTGTAAGACCAAGCTCGTCACCCTAGGGAGCACCAGTACTGCTAGTAAAGAAGAAAGATGGTAGTCTTCGCATGTGTGTGGATTATCGATCCTTGAATGATGTGACGATTAAGAACAAGTACCCTTTACCCAGAATAGATGATCTGTTTGATCAGTTGAAAGGATCATGTGTATTCTCTAAGATTGATCTTCGATCAGGTTATCACCAATTGAAGTTAAGACCAGAGGACATACCCAAGACCGCATTTGCTACCCGTTATGGATTGTATGAGTATACAGTGATGTCTTTCGGTCTAACCAATGCCCCAGCATACTTCATGAATCTGATGAATAAGGTGTTCATGGAATATTTGGATAAGTTCGTGGTTGTATTCATCGATGATATTTTGATATATTCCAAGAATGAGGAAGAACATGCAGAACATTTGAGGATAGTTTTGGAAAAGCTCAGAGAAAATCAGTTGTATGCCAAGTTTAGTAAGTGTGAGTTTTGGTTAAAGTAAGTAGCTTTCTTGGGTCACGTGATTTCTGCAGGAGGAGTGTCAGTAGACCCCGATAAAGTAAATGATGTGCTCAATTGGACACAACCTAAGTCAGTATCTGAGATCAGAAGCTTTTTGGGATTGGCTGGTTACTATAGACGCTTTATTGAAGGATTTTCCAAGCTGGCAAGACCTCTCACCCAGTTGCTAAAGAAGGAAAAGAAGTTTGAATGGAGTAAAACATGTGAGGATAGTTTTCAAGAACTAAAGAGAAGGCTAACTTCTGCATCAGTGTTAACCCTTCCGGATATTAGAAAGGATTTTGAAGTTTTCTGTGATGCATCGAAGCAAGGATTAGGCTGTGTTCTGATGCAAGAGAGAAAGGTAGTAGCATATGCTTCAAGGCAATTGCGACCTCATGAAGGAAATTATCCAACCCATGATTTAGAGCTTGCTGCTGTGGTGTATGCTTTAAAAATATGGAGGCATTATTTGATCGGTAACCGTTGTTAGATCTACACGGATCACAAAAGTTTGAAGTATATTTTTACCCAACCTGATCTCAATATGAGACAAAGGCGATGGCTTGAGCTAATAAAGGATTATGATGTGGGAATACATTACCATCCGGGAAAAGCCAATGTAGTAGCTGATGCCTTGAGCAGAAAGAGTTACTGTAATAAGTTGTGGATAAATGACAGTATGCCTGTACTTCAAGAAGAATTCCAGCGGCTCAACTTGGAAGTAGTAGAGGAAGGATTCCTGGGAACTTTGGAGGTTCAACCCACTCTAGAGGACCAGATCAAGGCAGCTCAAGGAGAGGATAAGTATGTCAAGGAAATTAAAGAAAATATGAAGAAAGGAAAGGCGCCAGGATTTTCAGAAGATGAAGAAGGTATCATTTGGTTTGGGAAAAGAATTATCGTACCTGAAAAGAAGGAAATAAAGGAGTTAATCCTGAAGGAAGCCCATGAATCTGGATACTCAATTCACCCCGGAAGTACAAAGATGTACCAAGATCTCAAAGAAAGGTATTGGTGGTCAAGTATGAAAGGAGAAATTGCAGAGCATGTAGCTTTGTGTGATGTGTGCCAGCGAATTAAAGCTGAACATCAGAGACCTGCTGGACTTTTGCAACCCTTGCAGATACCTGAGTGGAAATGGGAAGAAATTGGTATGGATTTCATAACTGGATTGCCAAGAACAAAAATAGGATATGATTCGATTTGGGTTATTGTGGATCGTCTGACAAAAGTCGCGCATTTCATTCCAGTAAAGACCACCTACTCTGGAGATAGACTCGCAGAGTTGTATATGTCAAGAATTGTGTGTTTGCATGGAGTTCCAAAGAAGATTGTTTCAGATCGAGGTACTCAGTTCACCTCAAGATTTTGGCATAAATTACATGGACTTTTGGGCACAAATTTGAACTTTAACAAAGCATATCATCCACAGACAGATGGTCAAACAGAAAGAGTAAATCAAATTTTGGAAGATATGTTGAGAGCTTGTGTTCTAGCAAACAAGGCTAGTTGGGATCAAAGTCTGCCCTATGCGGAGTTTTCCTATAACAACAGTTATCAATCCAGCTTACAGATGTCTCCATTTGAAGCGTTGTATGGCAGAAAATGCAGGACACCGTTGTATTGGAAAGAAACCGGAGAAGGACAAGTGTTTGGACCAGATGTGTTGAAGCAGGCAGAGGAACAAGTTCGTCTGATCCAGGACAGGTTAAAAACAGCTCAAACCAGACAGAAAAGCTATGCGGACAATCGTCGAAGAACATTAGAGTTTGTACCTGGAGATCATGTTTATTTGAAAGTGTCACCTCTCAAGGGAACGAGACGTTTTGGAGTCAGTGGAAAACTTGCTCCTCAATTCATTGGACCCTTTCCTGTTATAGCGAAAAAGGGAGAAGTTGCTTATCAGCTAGAGCTTCCACCTCAGTTGTCGAAGGTGCATGACGTCTTTCATGTATCCCAGCTAAGAAAGTGTCTCAGAGTGCCAGAAGAGCAGATGCCTCTAGAAGAAGTGAACTTAAAGGTGGACTTGACATACCCAGAGTATCCAGTCAAGATATTGGAGGAAGCAGAGCGTAGTACGCGAAGCAAGGTCATCAAGTTCTGTAAAGTGCAGTGGAGCAACCATTCTGAGTCCGAAGCAACTTGGGAGCGCGAAGAAGATTTAAGAGCAGAGTTCCCTGATCTCTTTCCCAGTCCGTCCGAATCTCGGGGTCGAGATTCTTTTTAAGGGGGGTAGGTTTGTAACATCCCAAAAATTTGGCTTTCTGGAAAAATTTAAATTCAAATTAACTATTTTAAAGTAATTGGTTTTTACTCAGCTTTTATTTGATTTTCTGGGTTTTATTTCAAAATTTAAAGAAAGAAAATGCATTTTAAATATTTTATTAAAGCCAAAAAGGGAAAATTATATTTTTCCAAGCCTCTCCTAATTTCTAAATATTATTTGAGAATTTTCTGAAATTAAAAATATTTTTAATAAGTCTAAAATGCTTCCAGGCATATTTTATGATTTTTCTGGAATTTTTAGACATTAAATATTAATTTTTCCAAGCTTTTATAAAGTTTCTAGTAATTGCTAAAATTTATTCCGAAAATAAAAATCAAATTAATCCTATTCCGCCATGTGTCGCTCTCAGATTTCATCAACCTCTCTCCACGTTCTAATCCTAGCCACGCATGATCACTTACCCCTTCATAAAATCCAAAGGCCCTCATCCATCCACTTGCCACGTGTCGCGAATCCGACGGCCCGTACCCCTTCACTAACTCTCACTCTCTATGACACATGGGACCCATATGTCATATCCTTCTTCAACCTCACCTTCTTCCTCCTCCTACTCTCTCTCTTCTCCACCATTAAAACCGAAAATGAGCTTTAAAATCCCGCGTCTCTCCCTCATAAAATCCCGATTAAAGAGTGGAAACGGATGCCCTATTACTCCCCTCCATTCATCCGGCCGTTTCCCCTCAATTTAAGTCCCCTAATTGCGGTTTGTATTAACTCCGATGAGTTTTAAACCACCGGCCTCCCCCTCCTCCCCTTGCCTATAAATACCGCCCTCCCCTCGCCCTCCCTCACCACCGCCTCCCACCGCCCCTCTCCTCCTCTTCTCGGCCGCCACCCAAACCCCGCCGCCACCACCTCCAACCTCCACTGCCGCCGCCTCCTAGCGCCGCCGCCGGCCGCCCACACCTCCACCGCCGCCGCCTCCCCTCATCCGCCGCCGCCGTTCGCCGCCCTCCCGCCGGTCGCCGGCCACCGGCAAGGCCGCCGGCCGGCCACCTCCCGTGCGGCTGCGCGTGCGCCCGCGTGGCCGGTTGTGCCCGCATGGACGGCCACGTGGCTGCCACCTCGCGCCCGCATGGCGCCATGTGGCCGGTGTGCCACGTCGGCGAATCCCGTGGTCCGTGGATCTGGTTCACGGTAGACTGGACCCACCGGTCATTCAAATAATATCTCCCGCTCAGAAGATTCGAAAATGGCTGACGTCATAAATAGCATTTTTCAGTGCAAAATTAATTCCCGAAAGTCAGCCTTTTCCTTTTTCCCTCCTGTTAATCTTCCGAAAGCCATAACTTTCTCATTCTAACTCCGATTTGATCCGTTCAAATTTCTAAATTTTTCTAAAATCCTAAGCTATCCAAATATGGACTCTTTTTGAATTTTTTGAGTTTTATTTTAATTTTGTTTGATTTTATTTATTTTGTTTGTCGGTCTTTCCGCGCGTAGATTCCGCTGTCGCTGAGGATTTCGTCGAGTCGCAGCAAGAAGACCCAAACAGCATTCAAGAAGGCAAGTCTCCTTTGATCATCTTGAACTTATGATTTCGAAATGTTTTAATTATTTTAAATTATGTGCATTGCTATTTATATAAAATATTAGTTCAAATCTTAAGGGTTAGTTAAACCAACCTTGTTATACCCTCCATTGAAATTGAATGCCATGTACCTTTGTCACCCTAGAATTTCATTTGTCTCAATAATGAGATTATTACTGAATCTTTGTGAATAGTGGAATGGTAGTATAATGCTTAGTCTCGCTATTTAATACCTTTGAAATCTTGAAAATGGGAAATTATGATTTATTGTAATACCCCTGTGTTTATGAAAATTAGTGGTAATTTGAGTTGCCACTGTTCTTTTAAAATAAACTAAAATGTGAAAATTGGTTTAGATTAGGGTGGATGGTTAGTTTGGATTGGTGCAGGAAGCACGAGATCTTGTAAAGTGTATGTTCCACCCTAGTCAATTAAGGACCGACGCTTGTGTTTGTCCAAACTGAGCATTAACCGTACAACCACAAGTCTATATGGGTACGACCTAGCTGACTAACTTATGATAGTCTAGTTTAGGTGCCACCAGTGGAAAGTGGGTGCCAGGGATGGACTGGTTATTCACAGTGAGGGACAGGGATTTACTGTACTCATATGGCGCAAGAGGGGGCTTTGGTTCGGGCTGTTCGCCTACCTGCGGTGAAACCTCAGCGGGTGGTATCTAGCTAGATTAGAATAAGGTAAAGGCTTTGTGATATTTTATCTGGGTCTCATGCCAAAGGAAGCGTGTTGACTTTTAGGATAATTTATCTCTTGTGGGTAAAGTTGTACAACCTCTGCAGAGTGTAAAACTATTCGAATAGCCGTGCCCACGGTCAAGGGCGGGCAAAGAATGCATGCACATGGTAGATTTCTGGTTTTGTTTTAAAATCAAAGGTTTTGTTTTAAAATCAAAAGTTTTGTATTCCGAGAGTGGAGGGAACTCTCGGAAGGGTATCCTGGCAGTTGGAGCCAGAGAGGGTGGATGTAACCCGCAGTATTAAACTTGTTCAAGTTGTTAGCTAGTGTTGGTAGATGGAACCTTCACTAGAAAGTTAACGATAGTTTCTGCTAAAACATTTACTTTATTAAATGGATGCCTTCGAAAATAATTAGTAGTAATTGAATTTTAAAATGTTGTTTTGTGCAAAAGAACCATATAGCCTTCCTTTGTCAAGCCTTGCATCTATGCATTTTTCCCAAGACTTGCGGAGTACTTTATGTACTCACATGCTACACTTAAAATAAACCTCAGAAGAACATGAAGCTCAAGAAGGTGTTTACGATTACTGCTTCGCTTGTGGCTGTGATGGATTCTTCCCGGAGGACTAGGTCGCGCTTCCCCAGTCAACTGCCTGTGGCATATTGTTGGGTCTACTTTGAGTTTCCCTTGCTTCCGCTGTGTTTTGATTGTGTGAGGTCTTGAAACCTCTACTGTAATAATGAGACCTTTCGGTCTGTACTCTTTATAATTGTAATAAATACGTTGTTGGTCATGAATCATTTCTGTTTAACTGTGTGCACTAGCTTTGATCTGGGACTAGTGCAGTAATACACAGAGGGTCCGGGTTTGGAAATCCGGGGTCCCGACAATAATGAAAACCGGTTAATGATGCTTAAAAAGAAAAGAAAAGAAAATATCTTTATCTCTGTTTTGTGCTGCAAAGTGTGAGTTGAATAAGTGACTTTGTCACATGCAAAAAAAATGTTGAATAAGTGGCAGTTTTGCCCAATTGAAGTCTGAATGTCTGAATAAGTGGCAAGAATGCCCAAGAGTTGGAATAAGTGGCACTTGTGCCCATGTTGTGTTTGAAGCTTGTTAAAATCAGCAAAAGTAAAGTATCATGGCTCAAGTGTGGACTTTTTCATGAATTTCAAGCAAGCATTAGTCTCTTTATCTAGAATAGTAAATGCCTAAATATGACTCTTGGATATGCTTATTCTTGACTGTGATATCTAATTTTGATTACTTTTTAATTCTGGTGGGATCCATGCAAACAATTAGTGCAATTTGGCACTTTTGGGTAACTTGATCTGGTCAAAAACTCTAGTATCACTTTGATATCTTTGCTGTAATTTTGGTTCTAAATCTGAACAGCCTGTAAAAATCAAGTCAGACAGTCTTATTTGAAGTATTGAGTGCAATTTGTCTACTGCAAGCATTCACTTATATCCTTTCATGTTTTTCTGGATTTCCTGGGCTCGATATCATTATATCATTTGCTTGAGGACAATCAAATGTTTAAGCTTGGGGGTTATGATGTGCATCATATTTGCAGTATATTCACATATCAATATCCTGTTAATTATAGCACAATCTGGTCATAAATTCATTAAGTTAATACATTTTGCCATCCTTTTTGGACTGTTTACAGGGTTTTGTAATTTTTTTGCAGGTCGGCGCGAATTAGGCGCATAAACTACAGAAAGTCAGTGTGAGGGGCTAGGGTTGCAATTTAGCGGAAGGGGGAGGATTTAAATGCAAAACACAGCAAACCCTAACCGTGCCCACACTACACCCATGCCTCTCCGCAGCAAACCCTAATGCCTGCGCCGCAACTATATATGCCCAAGCTGCCTCTTCTCACGGGGGGAGACCACAAACCAAACCCTAGCCGCATTTTGCCCCTTTGGCCGAACCCATCCATCCTGCCGTTTCTTCTTCTCCACCACAACCGGCCGCCACCATCCTCTTCCACCTCCAAGAACCAGCCGCACTACTCCACCGCCTCCATGCCACACCAGACCACGAAGCCATCCCAGCTAGCGGCCACTCCATCACCTGAATAGCCGCACCACCGAGCTCGCACCTCCACCTCTCCACAGCCCAAAAACTCCAATACACCAGCCACCACCCATCCTCCTTCCATCTCCAAGAACCCTAGCCGAATCTCCCCTTTAACCCTAGCCATCCATCTGCCTTTCCCCTCACCGAACCTCGCCGCCGCGACCATCCTCCTTCGCGACACACTCCCGAAGCCCTCCATCTCCACCGAGCTCCCACACCCATCCTCTTCCCATCTCCAACACCCCAAACATGCAACCGCCCTAGCCCTCTCCCGCACGAAATCCCCTCTCTACCGGCCAGATCTGTTCACCCACGGTCGGATCTGAAACCCTAGCTCGGGATCTGCTTCATCTCCGACAAATCCGCATCATCTTCGGCCAGATTTGCAACTTCTCCGTGTGAAGCTCTTGGATCTACAACCTCTACGGCCAGATCTGCTCTTCCTGCGTTCTCTTCGGGTGGATCTGCTACTTCTGCTTTGCATCGGCTACCCTGCAACTTCTTCAGCTTGGATCTACAACCTCTGCGGTGTCTTCTCCAGATCTGCAACACCTGCCTGCATCCTCTACGGCGTCTTCTCCAGATCTGCTTCATCTACCTGCGTCCACTACAGAATCATCTTCAACGACAGATCTGCATAACTTTTGGGTTGTATCACTTTCGATCTGTTATTTAGTACTGAGAAGTATATTCTTGAGATTCTTGCATGATGGATCTGTGATATGCATGTATGGTCTGTGTGGATCTGGGAACTTGGAGGGCTTTTACATATTCTTATTGTCTGAGATGTTGATGTGAATGCTATTTTACGCTTTAGATTTATGAATCTCACTTGATGTTTTAGTGTTTTTACATCAGTTCATGATCCTGCTTGTAGATTTATTTTGTTGCTGGGATTTTTGATTTACTCTGTCGTCTTAGATTCAATCGCTCATTTTAGGATAATTTTATGCTTGCTGTTATGTTAGGTCTTGTTAGTAGAAAAGTAAAAAAAATTAGTTAGTCTAGATGTTAGTGTTTGCTGTTATTCATGTGGTAGATACGTTTTTCTGGATCTCTGAAGTAGTTTAATTTGCTCATTGATTGAATTGCTAGATTCATTTCCTTACTTTGTTCCTGTCTTTGTTTGTTGTTGAGGGGTAGGTATAGTAGTAGCTTTATTCTCGGTAGTTTCTTAATGCGAATCCTTATATCTTGCTAGTTCCTTTCCAGCGGGTCCCCCTCCCTTTAGCTTTCTCCCTTCTAGATAGTTTCTCTTATCTGTCCAGCTTGCTCTTCTTATCTAATCGCTTCCTTTCTTCTCTCCGCTGTGTGAATTCTCCAGACTCCTTCCCTTCTCTATTCTAATCGAACCCCCCCTTCTGCAGACCTTTCTTTCGTCCCTTCTGTGCTTAGATTCTTTAGCTCGGAAGGAGTAATCTGTAGGTCATCTCGATTGCCAGTCTAGTCTTCTTATAGCCCTTTTCTCTTTTCTGTTCTTCCCTTCCCCTCAGCTCTTCTCTTCTATTACTTCTTCTCTTTTGCAGTTTGCTTTCTGGGGTTTTCCCTTAGTAGTGCTCCTCAGTCTTTCTCTCTGTAGAGTAAGTAGCAGTCTCCTCTCTCCTTTTCCTTTTCTTCCTGTCTATTTCTTAGTCTTCTTTCCATCTTTAGATTTTTCTTAATTCTCTTATCTTCTCTAGTTCTTTCTCATCTCACGTCTTTCTCTAGCAGTAAATCTCTCCTCTGGTCTTCTAGTTTCTAGCACTCTCTTCTTATCTTTGCTCTCTTTCTTTTCCCTTCTCCCTCATCTGCTAGTTCCAGCCTACTCCTAGCCCTATTCTCTCTTCTGCTCTCTCTCTTTCTCTCTCTCTCTCTCTCTCTCTCTCTCTCTTTCCCCTTAGCCTTCCTTCTGTTATTTCTGGCTAGCCTTCTCACTTTCTCTCTTTCTCTCAGTAGAGTTAGATTCTCAGGTCCTCTTTTCTCATCTTCCGTCAGACATTTTTATTCGTAGCCCCTTAGTTCTTCCTTTCTCCTTCTTTCTTTCTTTTGCAGATCTGTTCTTTAGCTTTAGTTTGTAATAGTTTCTGCATTTAGTCTTCAACTCCCTGTTTGTGCGATTTAGCTTTAGTTTAGTGTCCTGTCACCGGTACTCTAGTCCCTGTGGAGGACGCGACATTCGCTGCTATCTTAGCGGCAGCCCGTTCACTTGCGGGTGTGCAGTTTTGCACGATCAGGCTACTACCTCATTGTTGGTGACGCCTTCTTGGCCTCTAGTGGCCGAGTAAGTCTCCCACCATGCTGCTGCAGCTCCTTGGAGCTGATGTGTGGCGAATATCACTTTATCCTCCTCAGCGCACTTGGCCAGGCATAGCTTTCTTTCAGTATCCCTTAGCCAGTCTTCTGCTTCAAGCGGTTCATCTACTGAAGCAAATGTGAGCGGCCTGGTTCTCTGAAAGTTGGCCAAATCGGATCTGTGGCTATGGTTGTTGTTGCCCTGCTGGCCAGTGAGAATCGCTTGTAGTATCTGGGTTTGCTGTGCCATGACTTGTGCCATGGTTGTATGGACAGGGGGTGTGGGAAGGTCATTTTCTTGGTTTTGGTTGTTGCCTTGCCTTGTGTGCTGCTCCTACTGGACTATGTTTACCTCCGCTTGGAGGTGAACATTTGCACCAGTCTGGGCTCGGGTTACCCTTTGGCTAGTCATCTGGAGTCGGGTTTCATGGTTCAATACTAATAATAGGTATATAAGAGAAAAGTACCATTTCAAGCAATTAAAAACCAGTAAGACAACGACAATATAGTTCCAACATAAAGCCTACAGTAAACGTACAAACACCACATAGCCAGCTTTTATGCTGGACTTACAGTTACAACATAATAATTAAAGTTCACATAATCGCGACTACAGAATAAAAGGACTGACACAACAAGCTAAGATACATGCATGGTACGAGTACGACGATATCCCCAGCTACTCCTCCATGTAGCCAGCACCAGTGCTCGAGGGGCTGTAAGTCGGCGACGGGGAGCGAGACCGACTACCACTGAACTCCGATGGGTCGGAGTCCGAGGGAGCACGTGGGGGGCTACGGCTTTGGGGAGGCTCTCCCCGACGAAGCGTAGCCTGAGGCCCCGGGGGTCGCACACTCTTGCGTGCGGTCAGTCGAAGGCGAGGGCCTGACCCCAGCGGAGGAGGTGCCGGTGCCGCCAAGGGAGCGGGAGCCTGCCGGAGCTGGGCCTGAGCTGCCGCGACCTCCGCCTTGGCAGCCGCCAGTGCCTGCTCACTCTGAGCAAGCTGGTCACGAAGGGTCACCACCTCAGTGTGCCGGGCGACAAGGTGCACTCGGAGGGCGGTAATCTCCTCCAGCGCAGCAGTATGGGCCGCTCCCATGGCCCTGGTGAGATCAACCTGATGGGTGAGCATCGGGTTGTTCTCATTAACCGGCATGTATGTCTCATTGTAGTGAGCTCCCTCCTGGCGCGAGGGGTAGAAGCAGTAGGGTGTGCGATGCAGGGAGATCTTGTAGATGCTGCAGAGTCGTGCGGCGGCGAGATGCGCAACATCCTGGAGTGCCACGGACCTGGTGCTCCGTTGATGCTCTGTCCGAAATATGTGTGGTGGGTCGTGCTCGCTCTTCGGGTAGATAAACACCTCAATCATCCAGCACTCTTCTACTCCTGCGGTCGTCTGGCGCCCACGGTAAATGGGCGGCTCCGGGTACTCCAAGTAGTGAAGGAGCTTACGCAGGATACTCGCGAACTCTCCCTCGTAGGCACCGTGGGCGAGGTAATCCTAGTTACCTTCCTCTCCTGCCATCTGTAATCTAATCTACTAGTGTTAGTAACTCTCAAAATATTTTAAAGAATGGTGGCGTAGAACAGATCTAAGAGCAACTCCAACTGGTTCTTTATCTTGCTCTTCATTGTATATTTACCTAATATGACTCAAGAAATGGACTCCAACCGGTTCTTTATCCTCCTCTTCATTTTTATCGAGTCGCTATTTTCTCCCGGCCGCTAGCTAGATTTGGCGAGCGCCTCCTCACTCGCTTCTCAAATAGCTAGGCTATTGGAATGCTAACTCAAATAGAGAGCTGAAAATAATAGCTAGCCTCTTCATCCTAGGAAATAGAGAGGGAGAAATGACTAATGGGATGGAGTTGCTCTAAGAAGGGTACGGAAAGATAGTATGCTATATTTTTCGAAATCATTTTTATTAGTTTTAGAAATATTGTGGTTCTAACCCATCTAAGGCTTTTACCCTACGGTCGTATGCTCTGATACCAGCGATGTCGAACCCGGATTTTTCAATCCAAGTCCACTGTGTTTTATTGCACTATTTCCTGGATCAGTAGATAGTGCACACAGTAACATTGCTGAATCATACACATACATCGCAAAATATTACATGTCATAAAGGTCTTTTCCCATATTGGGCGATAGTTCACATAGGAGCCACATTGGCTAACAGTTACATCACATTAAAGCAGCGGAATAGAAGCAAAAGTGAAACCATTTCCACAGGCAAGTGACCCGAGGGTAATTGTGTACCATGCATATTACCCAAGATTGGATAATATATATGCACACAATCTCCATCTAGTCCTTTTGTCTATGTTTCAAAATTCGTAATAAGCGTCCTAGTTGTTGTCGTCGTCTCCTCCGGCATTTATAGGAGCCTCTTCATGCTCATAGTGCTCCTGAGTCCCTGTCTCTGTTTGATATTTGCGAGTGTGAGCACAAAGCACCGTGCTCGCAAGCCAACACACAGAATGCAAATATTTATATCATGCATGGCTCGACAAAGGAAAGGCATAGGGTTATTTTGTTTTGCCAAAGAGTGCTTTTGAATACAATTACTTAAAATTCCCTATGACCTAGCAAGTTTGAAATCACATTTTTAAACCATTCGTTGTAATAATCCATGTAATCATTGTTTTCCATATTTATGGCATCCCACCATATCCCATTCTTGGCATCACAGCAAGTGTTGCATATGACATCGCACCATATGCTTATTGTTGGCATCACACCAACTAACCTTGTGGCATCGCACCATAAGTTACCTCTTGGCATCACACCAAGGGTTGCGTATGACATCGCACCATACGCTATTTGTAGGCATCGCACTAACATTACATATGGCATCTCACCATATGTTGCTTATGGCATCGCACCATAAGCTACCCATTGTGTTCATAATAGTTCGAAGAGTATTCCTTGGGGCATTAGTGTCACCCCAAGTATCTAGCATTCCTAAGCATGCCGTATAAGTAAGGACTTATTTTGTGAAATCATATGTTAATTCTTACTATGGCGACAAGGTTCACATTTCCAAGTTTGGCAAGGAGAATAATAAACACAATAGCAATAACAGGGTATATCTAACTTGCTGAAATCAAACATATCATATTTCATGAAATAATAGCATGCAAGTTGATAATTTAAAAGGAAATAGCTTTGAAAGGCTGGGTTCAATATGGTCAAAGTGTTGACTCGCCTGGATCGCTAGTGTCCGGGTCTTGACTGTCGGGACTAGTGTCGTTTGCTGCCTCCTCTTGCTGGGCCTCGAACGCTATATATCCTGACATGTGGGGTCCACTGTCAGTCTCAGTCTTCGTTTTGATTTTTTTTCCATTTTATTTTTCTTTTTACTTTATGTGCTACTGACATGTGGGTCCAGCTATTGTTCAGTGGGGTCCACATGTCAATACGGGTTCAGTGCAGGTGTTTCACTGACCAGTGGAGCCCAGGGGTCAGTGGGCGGCTCTGGCTACAACGGCTGACAGGTGGGGCCCACCTGTCAGCCTGAAGGAAAATAAGAAAACTCAACCCGGAGCTGCGGAGCCGGGACTCGAACGCGCGCGGCCGGGGAGTTGGGGAAGGGAGAGCGAGCGGTGATAACCAGGAGAGTCGGGGAGTTTATCTTACCCCTATAGGGCGTTTTATCCCTTTGAGGTGGGTTGGCAGCCGGGTCGGCAGAGGAGTCGGGGACGACGGTGGCCGGTGGCGAGGGAGTGTCGGGGAGGTCCGGCGGTGAGGCGAAACGCGTTCCTCGTGCTACGGTGCAGACAATGACACAGTCGCCAGGGGCCGAGAAGGTCCGGAGATGGGTCGGCGTCGAGCGGCGACGGCGGCTCGGGAAGGCTCTCGGCGACGGCTATCCTCAGGCGACGGGGAGCCCGAACGAAGCCGGGGGTGGCTTCGCGGCGCTCTGGAGATGGTCCTGGCGCCAGGAATTGGGCTCTGCTGCAGTAGATCAGTGGGGAGCTAGGTCGCCGGAGTTGGGGAAGGATTGGCTCGCTGGTGGCTACGGTGCACGGGGAAGCAATTACCTGCTGGAGGACGGTGAGGGAGGCGTGGGAAACTCAACAGAGGATTCAATTCCTTTTATAGGCGATCGGGTGAGGCTGGCAATGAGTGGGGCCGTTTTGTCACTTTGGCGGCAATGGCAAGCGGCGGAGTAGCGGGAATCCGGGGCCGCACGTGACTACTCGGGTAGAGATGCGGAGGGATTTGGAGCGGGACTCTCTCCACTGCTGGCTGCAGCATTGCGCCGCCCACACGCGCAGAAGGCTTGTGCCACGCGGTCGAGCGGTGTGACCGGGCGGAGGGAAAGCTGCAGGCGGCGACGTCATTCCAGGGGCGAAGGCGGCGAAACCAGGGGCAGTGACGGCTTCGCAGGCGCTCCCACCGGGTGACGAGACGGCACGGGCAGAGCTGGCGGAGGCATGAGCGCCATGGGGGAGAAAGCTTCTGAGCAAGGTGCACGCGCGGTCGCACGGGGAGGAGGAAGACGCTGGCGCGAGGCGAGGCCAGCGGCAGAGAGAGAGAGCGGGACGGGCCCGCTTGCCAGGAAAAGCGTGGGTGCAGGGGCAGGGCCCGCTTGCCAGGGGGCGCGCGCTCTGCGCGCTGGGCTGGGCCACGTGCGCGCGAGGAATGGCTGGGCCGGGGTGTTGGCCAGCCCGGCTCCTTTGTAAATATGTTATTTTATTTTATTTTCTTTTGTTTTTGTTGCTATATATTTCTTGCTATATTTGGATTTAACTTTTTGTACAAATTCAAGTATAAATTTCCAGATTTTATTTAAATTCCTCCCTCCTAATTTCTGGATCATCTTTTCAGATTCTAATTTACAATTTGAATTCACCTTCTTAATTGTATATTTTCTTTTTTTTATTTCAAAATTTGGGAACCTCAACCAAAAATCTTGAAGA
Organism: Dendrocalamus latiflorus; assembly: GCA_017311315.1. Lineage (NCBI taxonomy): Eukaryota > Viridiplantae > Streptophyta > Magnoliopsida > Poales > Poaceae > Dendrocalamus > Dendrocalamus latiflorus. Next base: position 13,560,761 of record CM029657.1, on the reverse strand, counting down.
AACACCCTGAAATTCGAATCCAAAAATAGAATAGATTGCAAAGTGCTTCAAGGGCTCCACATTGTACTAAATCATATTTTTAGGGATGTTACAGTAACTGTATATTGTAAATCCATTCTATGTCTGTAAACTGTAAATCAATTCTATGTCTGTAAACTGTAAATCAAGTCTATGTATGTAAACTGTATATCAAGTCTATGTCTGTAAACTATAAATTAATTCTATGTCTGTAAACTGTAAATCAATTCTACGACTGTGAGCTGTAAATCAAATCTGTAACTGTAAACTGTAAATCACAACTGTCTGCAACTGTATCACTTTCACTGTCACTTTTATGCAATGCAATATCATGCAATGCATCTGTATGCTCTGTAACTGTAGCTTATACTGGTATAGCGGAGTGTCCACCCGTCGATGGACCACTCATTCACCTCATCCTCTTTCATACGAGGTCTCAACCTCCACTCCCGTGGAGTGTCTCTGTAACACCCCAGCCAAACAATGACCTGGAATGCTACTAAACTAACAACATATTAAAGAAGAACCTATATTCACTTTACAAAATTTCAGCAGAACCTCCTTTGTTTAATGAGTAAATCAAAGGTTTCAACATGCATAAACAAATGATCTGAATAATAGAAAACATTAAATATCCAATTCTAAACAAACTGAATTATGTTTGCCATCACAATCTCAACCACAATACTTAAATAAGAACGTAAACAATGTAATAGTTCTAAACCTTTATTACATTCTAAACATGGTGATCTTTAATCAGTTACCACTTAAGCTATTCAACCAATAATGATTAAGGTTCTTTATTTCTTCCAAGGTGAATGGACCGTGCAAGTGCAACAAAGCTAGTCCATCTCTATCCCATGCATGCCGGTCTCATGTAGGTACCTAAAAAAACAAACAACAACCACAACAACAAACAAGTGTGAGTCCAACGACTCAGCAAATATAAATATTGGCAACGAGAGTAAAAGTGAACATCACTTCACAAATTCATCCATCAATCATATGAATAAACATGCTATGCAATATGATCAAAAATCTCTTTATCTCTTCTCTTGCGCATTTACCGGTAATGCGGAGTGTGCATCCGTCAATGCACACCCATGCCTGTACCCTCTGGTACAGGGACCAATTGCCCATACTCCACAAGTATGGGGACCTTTAGCCCGTCATGACAACAACATGTCGGGGACCACGGCGCTTGGTCATCTCGTGACCAAGACTTCAATAAATCAGCATGATGCACAAATGTGAATGTCTCAACAAATAAAACTTGCATTCACAACAACTATGCATCATAAATTCTCAGGAACTCTTTCAATTGCAATCTACCATAAACAATATCAACATATCATTATCATGATCAAGATCACATATTCTCAAAGCATGGAACAACCATCTTCATAGCAACAATCATCAACAATCCACACTATAAAATTTAAACCATCATTATACTTGCCTTAACCACGAGAAAATGGGGAATGATCAGAAGGCGCGGCCCCTGGAATCCTTCCTCCTCCTGAATAATAATTATAATGATTGCTAAGACAACAGCAGCAAGTTTTTTTTAGATTAAATAAAAGCACCCCCAAACTAACCCAACGTGTTTAGCTTGAACCAAAACCCCAAATCCTTTCGGCATCCTGTCCCCCTCCACGGACAGCCAACTTCAACAATTCATATCTATTGGTACAGAAGTTCGAATGGGGCGTTCTCAGACTTTCTGGAAAGATAATTAAATTATCTAACTAAACCTAGTTGGTGAGCCTTTCTGATTCGGCCATATTCTACCCGCACCAACTGGTTTTCTTAAAACGTCAAATTCTCGTCAGGCTCTCTGGACCGAGCACTAAAAATACCATAACTTTCTGTACGAGTGTTCGAATCACGATTTCTTGTACTTCCTGGAAATCTAAGACAATTACCTACAACTTTCATTATACTGAGGTTCTCTAATTCTCCCAATTTCTAATCGCAAAACTCGATCTCCCAAAACCTAACGGAAAACCCACCGATCCGCAGAACAGTTCCGCTAATAAAATCATAACTTCTGCTACAGAGATCCAAATGACGCGTTCTAGCAGTTCATGGAAAGATAATGACATCCTCTACAACTCTTTAGGCAAAGTCCAGACCTAAATCCCCACGAATCGTCCCCAAAACAGCCGACTAACCCGATCTGTTCTAGCAGTCCAGAATACCGACATTGATTACGCAATAGAATATACATCTATTAGGGGAAGAACAGGGATTACCCTTGGCGAATCGCTGTAGAAATACCACGTACACTCCACGAATTCCTCCTCTCCTTCTTTTCCTCTTTCCCCTTCTTCTTCTTCCCTTCCTCCGAACCCAATCGCCTAGCTGCGCCTTAATCCTTTCCCCCGATCATTCGGCAACAATTGGAGGTCTTGATCACCGGCAATGGAGGAGAGGGGAGGAGGAGTCGCTGCTGGACGGCGCGAGGCAGAGGGGAGGGGGTGCACCACAGAGGGGGCGGCACAAGGGAGGGAGGGGGCGCACAAGGGGAGAGGGGGGTGGCGGCTAGGGTTAGAGGGGAGGTGGCGCCTCCCCCCTTAGGCCGAAATCCACCTGGGCCAAAGCCCAGGCCCAGGTTGCAATAAAAATTCAGAAATTCCCCCCTAAAACTGATATTTTACTTTTCCCTTTAAGGTCCTTCTCCCCGATTAATAGATTAACGGTCGAAACTCTTCCGGGATATTACATTCTACCCCCCTTAAACAGAATTCGACCCCGAATTCTAACCACGCTTACGCCAAGAAGAATAATCACAGCTAAATCTTACTAACATTGCCACGTACCTGCTGTGAATAACTCCGGATATTGCTCGCGCATGCGAGACTCCAATTCCCAAGTGGCATCTCTCTCGGTCTGCTGCGACAAAAACACCTTGACGTACTGACGCGTTACGCCTTACTACTTGTCCCATCCTTTCAAGAGTCACTCGACGGACACGTCTCGAAGGCACGGTCTTACCCGTGGGTCAACGGCTCAAACGAAACTTCATGCTCCAGATTCCTCCAGTACTCCCTCGACACTAGGTCATACAAAATGATCTGTGCGCTACGCTAGGACTCAAGGCGGTTCTAGCAATACGCTCTCTACCAAGTCTCTCGACCCTTCAGAAACAACCATTATACCTTGGACCAACATTCCCTTGGGTACTAAACCACACAACCTGCACAAACACACAAAACTCTTGATCCTTGTATCAATCGATCTCTTCACTTTAATAATGAGCACCTCTTTTAACCAGGGACGCACAACAGTTCCCGACTGAAAACAAAAGAGTCTTAATGCAACCAACTCAAAACCATCTTCCCTTCAGAAGAGCCCAATCCAAAGACAAAGACTCAACATGAAAACTTTTCCACCTTTCAAGGAGATAGTTTAGAAATAAATGCCACATAAGCCAAAAATGAAACCCCTCGAATAACCCGATTAACTTTTTTTTCTTAACTGGAAAGAACCAGACAAACCGACAAGAACCCACTCAATATGTAATAGACATCCGTCATAAACACAAAGCTCAAGTAAAACTAAGAGAATATCTCACTAAGCAAGATCACGCTCTTTTCCACCATCTTTCTTTTAAGAATTTAACTTTCTCTTAAACAATAGGATCCCAAATCGTCGCATAACATTCTAACTCTTTTCTCTTAAATTAGCAACCTCAAGGCTATGCCCAAGCTGAACACAAATTCCACACCTATGTAAAGAGACTCTTTCAATCCACAATAACATACCCTGATCAACTTCTCTAGCAAAGGAATTACTTTGATAAATAATTCCCAACACACCACGATATAGCTTACAGCCACATTCACATCACCTGAATCTGTTAAGGATGATCAACTTTAAATTCACCACCTTCATGCTCATTTTATGCTTCCAAGGATTCTATCAAACATCACCATAACTCTTGGAATCTAATCATGGAAAACCAAGATGCTAGCATAAAAAAATGCAAAGCCCACATTTCATCCTTTAAGACTCTTACAATGAATTTCTGGTATAATTGATAGGTAATCCTCAGATCTAATGACTAAACTTTTCACACAACTCAACCATAACCTCGGTCACTAAGGTCAACGCTTCTCACCAATCAAGTAACCGCCCAAGGCGATTCATTTCACCAATCTTAGACCTTCTCTAACCCACACCAATCAAATTTAGCTACGCGACCACAAAGTAGCCATTTCTAACTGATTGACCAAGTTATCCTTAGAGATAATCTATCTCACAAAGGGTTACTCACTGAGGCCGAGTCATCCTTAACAATAACTCAACCATCCTTGCTATCCCATTAATTAACACGACTTTTAGATTCCTCTATACTACTACTCTCATCATAAATCTTCTACACAATCTTACCGAGTACCCAAAATGCGATACTCTAAGAAACTAATCAAGATTTCCATACTTGCTAATTCTATTATTCTATCAAGATGAACACAAGATCTTGGACCACATCTCGCTATAGGTCCTACTAGTTACGACAACGAAACCTATTAACTCCAAAGACAAACATTCTATTTAAATCAAATCCTTTCCAAGGATTATTCTAATAAATCGATTTATTGCGCCATGCATCTCAAACATCTTGACACCTGAAGCCTCACAGAATCATCTACTCGACCACCACTATCCAGTTGCCAACATTCATCTCTAAAGGCTTTGCAACATGAATCAGTTAATCCTTTCTCAAAAGAAGAGGCCAAAAAGAATAATAATTTCAGCACTCAGATAAACGTTTACCAATCACGGTAAACACCAGACCAAGAGGAACAGTCAATTGGCAATGAACTCGGAAAACATAAGGGGAGTCCACAATTGAAGGCACAATCCCCCAAGAAGAGGATATCAAATCGCAAGATACGAAACTTGGCTTCAGACCTCAAATACTCATAATGCACTCTTTCCGTTAACATAGAAAACAATTCCTTGACTACAACAACACTTGGTCAGCTCGAACAAGACAAGTTCTTAAGACCAAACCACAAGAACCACTTAAGAACCAATAAGATCTTTCACACTTCACTTTGCTCGGAACAGTTCAACTACCAAATAAATCATGAGATCCAAATGATCTCCGCCGCAAAACTTGAAACATTTTTATTTACGAAATATCACGAAAGGCAATCAAATTAATTTCCTCTTAAAGGAATCTACATCACTCTAGCAACCATAACTGCTAGTCTTTCTAACATCACATCATGCACTCCTGGCATGAACCAACATAACTCACTATCCCATCATTAACCTTCCGAGGGAAACACAATAACCTATTTCATATATTTTTCTATAAGGTTGCAATACTCAACCTGGTCAAGAGGATAACTAATGCACAAACCCCACTATCGAAGTAAACCGTCTTTTAACTAAGGCATGCTGCCCAGGTCATCCTCACAACCCACCTATTTATATCACTCTTAAATTCCAATCATTAACCTATTAGCAATGCTCAACATCAATTTTGTGCACACCAATTCCAATCTAATGGTTATCGTAAACAGTTGACGATTATACCGTCATGGAAGGATTTACGGTCATTCCTCTATTTGCGTTCTAACTAGCAAACATAAGACCATCAAGAAACCAAAAACATCCTTAACTCTTCCTTCCTACACAGTTAAATGAATCCATTGAGATCAAGTAATCCAACCAGTTTAGTAAACGAAACAATTTTAAGGATCAACCTTCTCATCAAAGACATACTATTATCCTACCACTCCACCATCAGGTAACAAAAATCACCAATTACATTCCATCAGTTCATCTCTTAGTGGTGCTCAAAACCATACTTCGATACGTAATAAATGCACCTAGCAATTACGTATGATCAGTACTTATCCATAAAAGGTAACTCCAAGATTAATATCCACTATGACAATATTCTAACATCTTCTGGACCTATCCATCCCAAAGGGTTAGATTAATCCGTTGAGACCCGCAGGTCACCTCTATTCGAGAAGCTTATCAAAATATATCACCTATAGTGATCAAACCAGTTTCGTCAACGCTCCCTACTTGTTATTAACTCTGTTGATTCCACCTAAATATAGTCATACTCACAGTCACAGCTCATCAAGAACTACTAGAGAACAACCTCAACTTATTCAACTTTCCTTTCAAGGATCTTAGCTAAGATCAATCATGCACACACTGCAACCCAATCTTGATAATCCATATCATATTCATTAAGTGCTTTGATTATAACCTCTCATCTTATCATGACAACACATTGTCAAAGGGTTTAACATCTTCTTTCATAAAAGAGATCCATTAAGCTTCAACACTGAAAATACCCAAGAAAGATACAATGAGTAAAAGCCTCCACGAACTAAAGGACTTGCAGAAGGAAACTTTCATTAACCCAAAAACATCAAGCGAATAAATGGATCAAGATTTCCCATGAGGAAGACAAAACTCCAATATAAAGGTCAAACTTGACCACCAACCAAGTTCACCAATCGTAAGAATAACTCATCGGCTGGGAAAATAATGATTGCTTTACAGGACCAATTCAGCCCAATTAAAACACACTATCCTTTCTCAAAGCAACCGATCAACCGTAATGAACTAATAACCCAAGAGAAACTCATCGAGCCCAACTGGACTAGAGTTGACCAAATTCAAAGTCAAAGAAGAGGACAACTCTTGTAGAGATACTCACTATCAACGCCTATTCTCAGATATCCGAGGTAACCACCTTCATACTCTCATACCGCTAACGGTGGTGCAACCTGGTACAGCCCAGGGCCACAACCACGACCACAACCTCTCTACATGGGTTATCCCCACACATAATATCTATAGTTTTATAATATAGATATAATATATCATCTCAAACCACAATCATCATTACAACATAATGGAAACGTAAATGCAATGCTTCACCCATTCCCATCCTACTGTGCACTGTGTGTCAATTTAATTATTCAATTACCACGGACCTAAAGCCCGCTCTGATACCAACTGTAACACCCCAGCCAAACAATGACCTGGAATGCTACTAAACTAACAACATATTAAAGAAGAACCTATATTCACCTTACAAAATTTCAGCAGAACCTCCTTTGTTTAATGAGTAAATCAAAGGTTTCAACATGCATAAACAAATGATCTGAATAATAGAAAACATTAAATATCCAATTCTAAACAAACTGAATTATGTTTGCCATCACAATCTCAACCACAATACTTAAATAAGAACGTAAACAATGTAATAGTTCTAAACCTTTATTACATTCTAAACATGGTGATCTTTAATCAGTTACCACTTAAGCTATTCAACCAATAATGATTAAGGTTCTTTATTTCTTCCAAGGTGAATGGACCGTGCAAGTGCAACAAAGCTAGTCCATCTCTATCCCATGCATGCCGGTCTCATGTAGGTACCTAAAAAAACAAACAACAACCACAACAACAAACAAGTGTGAGTCCAACGACTCAGCAAATATAAATATTGGCAACGAGAGTAAAAGTGAACATCACTTCACAAATTCATCCATCAATCATATGAATAAACATGCTATGCAATATGATCAAAAATCTCTTTATCTCTTCTCTTGCGCATTTTACCGGTAATGCGGAGTGTGCATCCGTCAATGCACACCCATGCCTGTACCCTCTGGTACAGGGACCAATTGCCCATACTCCACAAGTATGGGGACCTTTAGCCCGTCATGACAACAACATGTCGGGGACCACGGCGCTTGGTCATCTCGTGACCAAGACTTCAATAAATCAGCATGATGCACAAATGTGAATGTCTCAACAAATAAAACTTGCATTCACAACAACTATGCATCATAAATTCTCAGGAACTCTTTCAATTGCAATCTACCATAAACAATATCAACATATCATTATCATGATCAAGATCACATATTCTCAAAGCATGGAACAACCATCTTCATAGCAACAATCATCAACAATCCACACTATAAAATTTAAACCATCATTATACTTGCCTTAACCACGAGAAAATGGGGAATGATCAGAAGGCGCGGCCCCTGGAATCCTTCCTCCTCCTGAATAATAATTATAATGATTGCTAAGACAACAGCAGCAAGTTTTTTTTAGATTAAATAAAAGCACCCCCAAACTAACCCAACGTGTTTAGCTTGAACCAAAACCCCAAATCCTTTCGGCATCCTGTCCCCCTCCACGGACAGCCAACTTCAACAATTCATATCTATTGGTACAGAAGTTCGAATGGGGCGTTCTCAGACTTTCTGGAAAGATAATTAAATTATCTAACTAAACCTAGTTGGTGAGCCTTTCTGATTCGGCCATATTCTACCCGCACCAACTGGTTATCTTAAAACGTCAAATTCTCGTCAGGCTCTCTGGACCGAGCACTAAAAATACCATAACTTTCTGTACGAGTGTTCGAATCACGATTTCTTGTACTTCCTGGAAATCTAAGACAATTACCTACAACTTTCATTATACTGAGGTTCTCTAATTCTCCCAATTTCTAATCGCAAAACTCGATCTCCCAAAACCTAACGGAAAACCCACCGATCCGCAGAACAGTTCCGCTAATAAAATCATAACTTCTGCTACAGAGATCCAAATGACGCGTTCTAGCAGTTCATGGAAAAATAATGACATCCTCTACAACTCTTTAGGCAAAGTCCAGACCTAAATCCCCACGAATCTTCCCCAAAACAGCCGACTAACCCGATCTGTTCTAGCAGTCCAGAATACCGACATTGATTACGCAATAGAATATACATCTATTAGGGGAAGAACAGGGATTACCCTTGGCGAATCGCTGTAGAAATACCACGTACACTCCACGAATTCCTCCTCTCCTTCTTTTCCTCTTTCCCCTTCTTCTTCTTCCCTTCCTCCGAACCCAATCGCCTAGCTGCGCCTTAATCCTTTCCCCCGATCATTCGGCAACAATTGGAGGTCTTGATCACCGGCAATGGAGGAGAGGGGAGGAGGAGTCGCTGCTGGACGGCGCGAGGCAGAGGGGAGGGGGCGCACCACAGAGGGGGCGGCACAAGGGAGGGAGGGGGCGCACAAGGGGAGAGGGGGGTGGCGGCTAGGGTTAGAGGGGAGGTGGCGCCTCCCCCCCTAGGCCGAAATCCACCTGGGCCAAAGCCTAGGCCCAGGTTGCAATAAAAATTCAGAAATTCCCCCCTAAAACTGATATTTTACTTTTCCCTTTAAGGTCCTTCTCCCCGATTAATAGATTAACGGTCGAAACTCTTCCGGGATATTACAGTCTACCTCTGTAGGTCTTATTCAAGAGCACTCCGAACTAGTCATACGACTTTCTCACCGACCTGGCTCTGATGCATTTTGCATGATGCAATATGCTTCAAATATAGATGTCTAATCATAAACTGTACTCATCAAGGTAGATTAGCACAATTCATATACATCATCTCATAAATATTGTAATTCATGGCACGGAAACATGAATAACAAACATACACCACAATTTACTGTTCTACCATGCACTTACCAGTTAACCTAGCTGACGGTGCGTGCACGGCACCAGACTCGAACCACCACCTGAACAAGCATTAACTATTTCAATTTATTGCTAATGCAATACATTCATATACAAGCAAATAACATCGCTCTAACTTCCAACCCGACATGATCAAACCCTATCCCACCGGACAACTTCTCATTGCCCCGATGCTTAACCAGTCTGTAAAATTAGCGATCTCATTATTTATACTCACTGATCAAATTCTACACACTTAATCTCATTTTAATCGATCACTCTATTGAACCTCAATTTATTCTCCTCCCTCTCCTGCCACGGATCGACCGGATCAACAGTGGCAATACTTCACCGTTCAGTCATTCATGTTAACAAACAATATCTAAATGGCCACATGTATCAATTCTAATTATCGACATATCGACTTTTGCCCGACTTGGTAAATAAGCATGGAGAAGGGTTTTGAGGTGTTACCCTGGCCCCGAGCGACTGGATCGAGGCACTACTTTGTTTTCCTTAGCCAGATCGGAGGGATCTGGCGGCGGGTCACACTTTTTGCTCTCTCTTCTTTTTCCTTTCTCTCTCCTCTTTTATTCTCTTTCTTTTTTTCCAGTGCCGGCGCTCTCTTTTCTTCCTCTTCGTTTTCTCTTCACACCGACGGCTCCCTTCCTCTTCTTTCCCTTGCTCGGCTACGCTCCCTTCTTCCTTTCTTCTTTGCCGCTCCTCCTCTTTTTTCTTTTTCCTCCGTCGGACGACACCTCACTCTCATCTTCCCTGTGCTCGGCCGGCATCTCTCGCCTCCCTCCTCAACCTCTCCTCTGCTACTCCCTCCTCTGCTCTCGGCTGGCTAACCCTCCACTCCCATGGAGCGGTGACAGCAATAGGGGCAGGGAGGTGAGGCACAAGCAAGGGGCAGCACGAGGGCAAGTGGCAAGCGGCGGTGGCGTGTTGGGCGATGGTGACTTACCGACAACAGGGGATGCGGTCGGCGATGGCAGGGGATAGCAACATCGGCGGCAGCAAGCGCGAGGGGGAGGTAGCCGCTCGCACGAGCAAGGCGGCGACGACGACGCAACAGGGTGAGACGGCAACAGTTTCCGGAGGGGGACACATGACGGCGCTGACGGCTACATGAGCTATGGCAGCAGGCGCAAGGGGGAGGCACGTAGAGCGGCGATGGCAGGGAGAGCACGGGAGGAGGTGGCAGCAGCCGAGAATGCACGGGGAGGAGAAGAGCAAAATGGGTTTGGCTTCTCCCTCTAGTTCCCTCTCTTATATGTGGTATGGCATGGGTTGGGTTGGGCCTTCTTCTGGCTCAAGTGTTACATTCTACCCCCCTTAACAGAATTCGACCTCAAATTCTGCAACTCAGTAATATATACGGAAAACATATATTACTGACTCCCTGATAGCTTTGCATCTATTATTATTGCATCCTGTGTGGTGGCTTATTGAGTACTATCGTACTCACTCTTGCTTAATTACCATCACTCATTCAAAAAGGAAGTAACGTCAAGCCCTACGATGCTAAAACGGGTCGATAGAGCTAGAAGACGATGAAGCCATGGACTAGGTCATGAACCCCAGTTGGCTGCTTGTGGGCAAATCCTAAGGGTCCCACCTGTGTGAAGTTTCCGCTACTGCATTTTATTGTTTTCAGCCCAATCGGCCCATGAGTAAGTATTACTGTATTATTTACGCTTCCGCATGATATGTTTGTGATATACAATAATGTATCTGTGAGCACTATCTACTAATCCAGGGAATAGTGCAGTGGAATCACAGAGGATCTGGGTTTGCTAACCCGAGGTCTGATAGAGCTGGTATCAGAGCATATCGACTGTAGGTCGTAACCTTAGTTAGCATGGCCGCTAGTTTTATGGCTAGGATTAATTCATCAAAATCTAAGTGCAAAATGTAAGTAGTATTACTACCCTCACCCCTCTTAGATGATTCCCTCTCATCTACTTGCTGCCCTGGCCATTTTAGCTCCAAGGCTCTCTTATCCTGAATTCAAACTAACACGAGTCCGAGTTTCCTTCTGAAAATTCTTCTGGAAAACTACCTTGGGCCAAAATCATAAAGCTTATATGGAGAGTTATTTGCAAAAGTTGTTCATCCTTGGAAGATCAAATTATCAAAATTATTTGCAAAGCATATTTCCAAGCTCCTTTCAGCAAACCTAATCTTCCGAGGAAAATTTTCCTAAAAGTTTAACTTCCTGCCAACTTTATTCCAAAATTAGCTTTGGATTCTCAAATATGTGTAAATCCTGGGGATTCATGTCAATCATAGGAGAGACTCAATGGTGTGAATTTCTGGATGAAAAGTAAGCAAATCAATTTGGATGATTGACTTGGCTACATGGGTGAACCAATCTGGATGACTGAACTGACTAAATGGGTGGACCAGTTTACATGATTGGATTGGTTAGAATGGGTGGAAAAATTTAAATGATTAGATTGTTTAAATAAGTGGACCAATGTAAAAGGACCGGATTTGGCTAAATAATCGGATTGGTTAAATAAATAGAGCGATATAAATGTTTGAATTGACTAAATGAGTGGATCAACTCAAAAAGATGGGATTGACTAAAATGAGTGGATCAATGGAATTTTAGAAAAGTGGGAAGCATAATAAGAATTGTTGGTCTGCAGCTTTAATAAATAGTATGGCTTTCGATGAATGTTTACACTGATGGGATAATGGAATATAGCTGACTACTGGATGGATTATTGAAAATTCTGAGGAAACTAGGAGAAGTAATAGTAAATCTTGATTTATAAATTTGAGTAATAACATTATTCCTGGTGGACGCTTATGATAATGAAGTCGCTTGGAAGGGAATTGCGGGTAGTAAGACTAATCACTTGATGAACAGATTATGAGTATGCACCAATGGTGGAAAAGGTTGGATTATAATACAAACGTTATTGGTGGATTGAAATTTGGGAACCACAATACGAGTGATACTGGTGGGTTTAAAATGTAAAAGATATGAATGGCACTGGTGGATTTAAAACATAGAAATATTGAAACCATGATGCAAACAGGTACGGGTGGATTAAAGGTAAAGAATTTGGAGTAATGCTTAGGTAAATATTTGAATGGGATTGTTGAATAATGAACCCAAGATTGGATTTATGAATTTATGGAGGAATCCAAGATTAATATGAGGAATAGATGACTTTGATTTGGAGAATGAAATTATAGATAATACCTTGGAGGTTATATGATCTGTGGCTCGGATAACTGACAACACTCCCTATTAGATTCAATCAAGTAGAAGCAGACTTTACAAGGCCATGGAGTAAAAAGCCTACGAATAGAAAGATTATGGGAACAAATTAGTCTGTCGAATTGGTGACTTTGGAGGATGCTAAATACCTTTGCAAAAAAAAGAGGGTATTTTAAAAGTTCAAGTATTTCCAAACCTTTTTGAAAAAAAATCAATCTTCTTATAGAACTCTATATCAAAAATATATAGTGTGTCTTTGTTGCAAAAAGATTTGATTTCAAGTTACCTTAAAACCTTGGCCCCATTATTTGAAAACCCAAAAGTTTAATTCCCAAGAACTTGCTTTTAAAACCAAAACTTGGGAATCTACCTGCTCCAAAAATTATTGATGAGAGCTTACTTTGGAAAAGTAAATGATTTCAACTTCAGTATTTTGAAAATTGTGTTCTAAAAAAGTATGTTTTCAAAATAAGAATCAGAAGAAGAGCTTCGCCGAAACACTCCTTAACCCTTTCCTTCTGCTACCTCCGTCTACGAAAAGAAATTTGGTTTTCCCCTTCTCCTCCCTACAAAAAAATTAAGCTCCAAAGCATCAAGGATGCTCGTGAAGATTTGGTGGCCTTGCTTCAGCAAGCTTAGTGTTCAGAACCCTTTGCCTTCTTATGTGCGCATAGACGTTGCTTGGTCAAAAAGGTTTTATTGGCCCTGTGCACTGCCTTCTTGCCCTCGGGCGTTGTATTTCGTAGTCACATGAAAAGTTTATTTTCGGAAGCTTGGCTTTTCTGTGTGGCTTGTGTACCGCCCCTGTTTCTGGGTGTGCACTCCTTAGGATGGGCTAGAATATCTCATCTCCATGATCCTTTGCGCATCTCATGCTATTTCCCCCTCACCTTATTGTTGGAAACCTCGTCAGGTCTATAGGCAAGAGGTAGCAGATAGCCAAGTCAAGACACTTAAGGCTCTGAGGTTAAAACAGGCAACATTTTTGGAAAAAAGGGACAACAACTAAAAGGCCTTAGCCTGCAAAAGAGGATCAAGACTCAAGTCTCTATTCCATAGTAGACTCACTGATTCAGTCATCATCAAGCAAGCAATGGCCAAGAACAAGGTTAGAAGCCAGAAGAAGGAACCAGTAGCGCCTACTTGCTTTGATCCCTACCACTCATCCAAGTATTCACTCAGACCCACTCCGCAAAGGCTACTAAGGAGCAGTCGTCACAATGGGAACAACAATAGCATGGCACCAAGCAAATCTCAAAAGAATATTGCTTGCTTCTGTTGCCAAGATATCGGACACTACGCCAACAAATGCCCTCAGAGGAAGCCAGACAAAGGGGCCAACTGCTTCAAATGTGGTGACCAAGGACACTATGTGAGAAAATACCCTCAACGGAAATCATACAAACTAGGAAAGAATGTCGTCGCCACCAACCTCAATCTTGGCAAAGGAAAGTGTGTTAATTCCAAATGCATCATCAAGGAACCAATGGGACCTTACAAAGCTCTACTACTAGGTCCAGAAGCTCTGCCAACCATTGCATGTGCTAAATGTGGCAAGAGAGGGCATGACGCCCAATCATGCCCTCCACTATGGCGGGTTACATGCTTTGCCTATGGACAAACAGGACACTATAGCTACAATTGCCCTGCTCTGTACTGTCCTTACTGCAAGGAACACCATCTACCAGAAGGCTGCCTCAAGAACCTAGTGGCATGTACACGCTGTGGAGAAAAAGGACACCAAGCAGATCAATGCATTGCAAGTTGCCCAATTGTGAGGAAGATCATCAGCCCAGATAATGCCCAATGAGCAAGGTTACATGTTTTCTCTGTGAAGGACAAGATCATTGCCCCAAGGATTGTCACATAAACCCGTTGTTGACCAAAGCAGCTGAGATACAGAGACTGAGCTTTCAAGCTGCCATCGGACTCGTCATGCTGAAAGCTGACAAGAGCAATTAGTACCGGTCATCCGTCATTTTAAGGGGGTATCTTGAATAAGCAAGAAGTGTCGAAGCACCTTGATGTTGGGCCCTGTTACCACTCCTGCATGAAGAGGAATTAGCAATCAACATTGAAGAAATAGCAAACCCCTGAAATGTCAAGTAATGAAGTGAAGCCAGCCGCAATCTACCTAGAAGAGCAAGGTTTCCCCTGTGCTACATTTTCCCCCAAGTGCTAACCCACTTTTGTGTAGCTACCCTCTTTTCGACGGCACCAAGAACCATGCACGTAGCATCAAGCAGTACCCTAGAACCTTTTGCTAGCCAGCTTGTTCCCACCTACTTCTTTCTACTCTACTTGAATCTCGGAGACGAGATTCCTTTTAAGGGGGTAGGATCTGTAACATCCCAAAAAGGGAACTAGTGTAATTGCGAAGATTAAGAAAATCTTTTAATCATTTTCCTCGTGCTTCTCAAAATATTTGGCGTTATTTGAATTTCTTAAGTTGGTTTCTTGTTGAGAGCCCGATTAATAAAAATCAAAACCTTGGATTCAAGAACCAAGGTTGGAAATCAAATTTAGAAAATCCAAATTTACCTGGAAGTCTTAATTTCAAATTTAAATCGAAATCTGGAGGTTCAAAGCCAGGAATGGAGATTGAAAATTAATATAAAATCTTTTCCATCCAAGTTGCGTATCCGAAAATTCAAATTCTGAAATTTAAGAGTTATATCCCAAAATTCAAAAATTCATAAAATCACCAAAAATCTTTGTTGGGCCCGACCCATTTTCTTTCCTTCCACCGGCGCATTTTCTTTTCCTTCCACCCGGCCCGCGTCTTCCTTTTCTTTCGGCCGTCTACCCAACCGCAGCCGACGCCACTACCTTCTTCTCCTTCCCCCTATTTCTTCTTCCTCTTGCCACGGTTCCAGGCGCTCGCCACCCAGGCCGATGGCCCAGCCCGCGCAGCCCAGCTCCACCCCAGTTTCGCCTACCTACCACCGGCCTACGCCTAGCTCCACCCCTAGCTTGGCCGCGCGTCACCTCCCTCCTTTTTCCCACTGTGGCCAAGCCAGCTTCGCCCCTGGTTTCACTCAACTCCGCCCCGGTATTCCTGCCTTAAATGCAGCTCAATTACTTCCCTCCTCGCCTGTAAAGAGCCCTGAGCTCGCCTCCTTCCATTCCCCCTTCCTCCTTCGAGCCGAGCTCAGCTCGAGCTGACTCTGCGCGTGCCACCACCTCCCCTCCACGTCCCAGCCGTCGTCGGCAAGCACTCCCCGATTTGATCGCGTCACGGTGTGCACCCGAACGTCCACAATGCCCCCTCACATTTAATTGGAGAACTGAAGCCCGAGCACGCCGCGCCCTCTCCCTCTGCGCTTCTGGCTGGCCGTCGCCATTTCCGCCCCGCATCCTCCTTGGTCGACCCCAGGCCGATTCCGCACAATGGGAGCCGCACCACGGCACCCCGAAGCTGTCCCAACCGACGACCAGTGCCCTCCGCCGCCCGAACTCTCCGGCCATGGCGACCTGATCGCGCTACCAACCGTGCTCATCGCCGGCTCAACTCGGCCTCTTTCCGGTCACACCGGCCGCTCAGGTGAGCTCCTAGCACCCCACTCAACCTCATGCGCGCCCCATCTTTGTCCCTCTCCCTTCCGGCCACCGGCGCCCCATTTCCCCCTCACCACCGGCCACCTAATGCCGCCGCCAGCTCGCCTTGGCGCCTCCCCGGCTGAAGCCACTACCTCCCGGAGCCTCCTCGTCTCTTCGGGGTTCCATTTCGCCGGTCGCCGCTACCTCCCCGCCGGCGATGCCACACGGCTCCATAGCCACCTCGCCTCCCCTGTCTTCTTTGTCTCTGCCCTCTGCCCTGTTTCAATCGGCCGAGCGACCCACCTTCTGTGTCTCTATATGGTGGGCCCGACTAGAAGTTTGGCAAGCTCATACGCATCAGACATCGGTGTGTCCTCCAACTTCTGAAATCTTGAAGTTTCTATCTAAAATTCTCTTGTTTAAGCAAAATAATAAGATATGGTTTGTAAATGAGGATAGAAATGAGAAATTAACTGCAAAATTATAATAGAAGTTTGCAATTGAAAACCTATCCTTAGTAAATTTTATGACTATAAAGAAGTAATAAGAATAAGAAATTAACTGCAAAAAGATTCATGCATTTCAGTTAAAAACTTAGCAATGGTTCATATTTGGCTAATTGAGATTAATACACTAATCTTTATGTACAACTAAAGCAAGATTATGCATGGTTTATTTTCAGATGACTAGAAACGATGTGGATCCACGGGACATTGATGTTAAAGAAATCAAATGTGTTAAACTAATTGGAAGATCATCTTTTATGAATTAAAGGTAATAGAAGTTGATCCTAAATAATTAAAGTCGCATGGTTGAAGCTTTATAGAGATAATTTCGATGCTTTCAAACTTTACTCTAGAAACTTGAATAATAACTTTAATACTATCCTGAGTGGTTTAGATACTATCTTTTAACAAGATGTTGCCACATAAAATATTAACTCTGAATCGCTCATATCTAAAATCATGAAAACTAACTTTTCAAAAAAGCGCTTACAATATTTGGGATACAAACTTTAACATTTACCTCAAAATGCTAAAGTTTAAAATAACTGATATTTACAGTTAACAGTTTTTGAACAAGAACGAGCAATCATTAATCTGTGTGTCATGCCTAAATCTCCAATCACTATCTCGGGATTTAAATTTAATGGTCGAACATAATTAATAATAAAAGAGATAGTCTTATCAGGAAGATACTTATTAAAATCATAAACTCCTCTCTCTAATAAATCACAACTATTGGCCATTTCTAATAATTTCGTTAATCAGGCCGAATAATTAACTTCACTCATAATAACGCTTGGATCAAAATGGCCAACCCCATCATTTAATTAAGTCATTAGCATAATGATTCATTAGATTGGCAGTTACAACTCAGATAAGTATCGCCTCATGAAATGTCAAAGTTGAATCGAGTATTTAAGAAATTATACTCATCTTGTGTAAAATCCCCGTATTCTAAAATCACAAAGTTTTGTCCCTCTTTAATATCCCTGGTAATTTCTCCCATCTATCCATTAGTTCTGCCTGACTCATGGAACTTCCTTGATAAATGTGAATAAATAAAAAGGGAGTCATCAAATAGATGGTCGAGCCTCACCTCCTCCCCAATCGGCTATGTTTGGCCACCCTCTTTTCCCACAAGCAGATAATTCCTGTAGATACATCTTCACTTTTGATCCCTCGTTATCCTAAAATTTTTCCTCACGATAAAACTATTCTAACAACTCGTTCTCCTGCTCAAATCCAGCTACCGCTGTGTTCGCAGCACACTGGTCTGAATTCTCTTTCTATACTTAAATCGTAATAAATTGCAATTTAAATTTAATCGGGCATTTAAAGTATTTAGATTTATTTGGTCCTTCTTTTCTTGTTCGTATTAAAATCTGAAGACTCGACGAGGCTTTGAACAGGATCCGGGCTTGGGTAAAAGCGAAGGCCGAAACTTTAAGATCACTAACTGAGAAGGCTTTGAGTTAGATCAAGGCCATGGTAAATCAAGCGAGACAAGTCATCACTTTGACCATATTGATCCTACTTTTTATGCAAAATTATGTTCCTTTAAATTATCAATTTGCATGCTTAATTTATTATTATGCAAATGTATGTCCAAAACTTAAGGTAGCTACATGCCCATTTGATGTTGTATTAAATTTAATATGCCATTTCTCATCACTCGAATCATATGACCATTGTCACCATAGATTTTAATGGTAATTTTACTAGCTATAGATTACATTAAAATGCTATGCTAGTCCGGTCAAGCCCAGGGTGCTAGTTGCCCTGATCAGCAATCTTTAAACCATAACAACATGTTTTGGGACAGTCATGGGATGCATGTGGCTGAGTATTTTGCTACAATCGTGTTATGCTTCTCAAAACCCTAAAAATCTGCTATACCTGTCTGGGCGGATGGTAAGGGTGGATGGTGCCGATGTCGCACGAGAACTAGTGGTTTGTGGTAAGAACCGCCTTGATAAATTAAGGACTTAATCTTGTGATGACCTCCTTGTGCAAAATAGTACAACCACAAGCTGGCAAACTGTAGGCTTGGCTGAATAATTTACCAGACCCTTGAAGTCATCTCACAGGTAGGGGAAAGGAGGGACTGTGCAGGCGGAATATAAATCCGGCCTGATCGGGACACCGCGTTCAGGTAATGTTCGCCAGCTGCGCTAGACATTGTGGAGACAGAAGTCCAGCTGCGCTAGACGTTGTGGTGGAACTTCCCGCACAACGTATGGGACCCTCTTGTAAGGGGTAAGTCCATAAGGGTGGGAGGATGATAGGGTGAGGTATTGTAAAGGCCTCGTGACGATCTCTCGATCTACATGACAAAGGAATCATGTGAGCCCATCGGGTTGATTGTCTCTTGTGGGTAAAGTGTACAATCTCTGCAGAGAATAAACTATTCAAATAGCCATGCCCACGGTCAAGAGCGGACATGGGAACTTACTTGAGTTAGTTCTATTTCCAAAAACATTTTGTAGGTGGGATGAAAACTTATTAGAGGGAAGTACTCTGGTTTGATGTTTCCTGGAGGGAAGTACTCTAGTGGTGAAAATTAGCATTGGTGAAGGTAGTCATGTACTGTAAAAGGTGGGTGTAACCTACACTACAATTATTATCGCATTCTCACAACCAATTTCATAAAATCTGTTTCAGTTAAAATTGCAAAGTCTCAGGAGTTTTTCTTACTTATTTTAATTCCAAAACAATGCCTTTAGCAAATAAAAGAACCTCAAGCCTCCCTTGACAGCTTTGCATCTATTATTATTGCATCCTGTGTGGTGGCTTGCAGAGTACTGTCATACTCACTCTTGCTTAATTACCATCAGTCATTTAGAAAGGAAGTAACGTCAAGCTCTACGATTCTAAAATGGATCGATAGAGCTGGAAGACGATGAAGCCATGCACTAGGTCGCGAACCCAGTTGGCTGCCTGTGGGCAAGTCCTGAGGGTCCCACCTGTGTGAAGTTTCCGCTGCTGCATTTTATTGTTTTTGGCCCAATTGGCCTATGAGTAATTATTACTGTATTATTTATGCTTCCGCATGATATGTTTGTGATATACAGTAATGTATCTGTGAGCACTATCTACTGATCCAGGGAATAGTGCGGTGGAATCACAAAGCATCTGGGTTTGCTAACCCGAGGTCCGACACTCTTCTACCTACTATGGGTAGCTAGCAGATTCTGTCTAATCTCCGCCACTCGTTCCACTATCTATTGGATCCAATCTGGACCCAAAACTGCCTTTTCGCCTACGGCAACCCAACAAAGTGGGGATCTATGTTTCTGCCCATACAGAACTTCAAATGGCGCGGCCCGAACAATGGAGTGGTAGCTGTTGTTGTAGACAAACTCCGCGAGTGCCAACTGATACTCCCAGCTACCTTTCCACGACAAAACACAGGACCTTAACATGTCCTCTAGTGTTTGAATGGTGCGTTCGGACTACCGATCTATCTATGGGTAGAAAGCAGTACTAAATTGGAGTTTTGTGCCCAAAGCACTTTGCAAGCTTTCCCAAAACTTGCAGACAAACTTGGCATCTCTGTCCGAAACTATTATCTTGGGCATACCATGTAATCTCACTATCTCACGCACATAGACAGGTGCAAATCACTGGTTGAATTCATCGTACGAATAGGGATGAAGTGCGCGGACTTACTAAATCGGTCCACCACTACCCAAATCGCATCCTTACCTCGCTAGGTACGAGGCAAGCTGACTACGGAGTCCATGGTAACATCATCCCATGGCCACTGTGGAACATCTAAAGGCTGCATTAGTCCAGCAGGACGCTTATGTTCAGCCTTCACTTGTTGGCAAATCCCGCAAGACGCCACATACTGCACGACATCCACTTTCATTCTCTTCCACCAAAAGCTCTTTTTCAAATCCCGATACATCTTGGTCTCACCAGGATGTACCGTGTACGGGGTACGATGAGCCTCTCTCAAAATATCATCCTTGACTTGAGCCTTTTGTGGCACGCAAAGACGGCCCCTAAACCACAATGCGCGCAACTCGTCAAGGCTGAAGTCCCCCGATTTTCCTACATCGAGGCACTTTCTCACATTTTGAAGCAACCGATCGTGCTGTTGCGCTTCATTCACCCGTTCTGGAATTGCTGATTCCAGTAATAACTGTGTCTCTACCTGTGCTATACCAACATAACAATAAGAAATTCCCATCCGTTCAAAGTCAGCAACGAGACAATCTATAGTGGGGGTGTCGTCTTGTGACTAAGGGCATGAACAACCACATTTGCTTTGCTTGGATGGTAATGGAGAGAGATCATAGTATTTGATCAGTTCCAACCACCTTCTTTGCCTCAAATTTAACTCTTTCTGAGTGAAGATGTACTTGAGGCTCTTATGGTCAGTGAAAATATCATAGGATTCTCCATACAAATAATGCCTCTAAATCTTTAGAGTGAAAACCACTGCGGCCAGCTCTAAATCGTGAGTTGGGTAATTCTGCTCATGTTTCTTTAGTTGTCACGAGGCATACGCAATCACTTTGTTATCTTGCATGAGCACGCAACCCAAACCCACTCACGATGCATCCGAGTAGACCGTGAAGCGCTTACCTGGCTCAGGAAGAGTGAGAACAGGAGCAGTTACTAACTTCTCTTTCAAAATATTGAAACCACGCTCACATTCACTAGTCCACTGGAATTTCACGCCCTTCTGCGTGAGTTGACACATTGGCTTGGTAATAATGGAGAAATCTTTCACAAAACGCCGGTAATAACTAGCTAAGCCAAGAAAACTTCTCACCTCCTTATCATTGGATGGTCTCTTCCAGTCTACTACTATAGAAATCTTAGTTGGATCTAATAAAATGCCCTCGTGGTTAATCACATGTCCTAGGAAGCCCACTTCAAAATCCAGAACTCGCACTTTTTCAACTTGGCAAAGAATTGATTTTCCCTCAAAGTCTCAAGCACAAGCCTCAAATGCTGCTTATGCTCTTCCTCCATCTTGGAATAAATCAGGATATCATCAATGAACACAACTACAAAGTCATCCAAATACTTGTGTAGCATGCTGTCCATTGTTTCCATAAAGATAGCAGGGGCATTTGTTAGTCCAAAGGACATAACTTTATACTCATAGTGCCCATACCTCATGGAGAAAGTTGTCTTTTCAATATCTTGCTCCCGCAATCAAATATGATTATACCTAGATTGTAGATCAATTTTGGAAAACACTTTGGCTCCCTTCGATTGATCAAACAAGTCCTCGATGCGAGGCAACAGGTATTTATTCTTGATGGTCACCCGATTAAGAGCACGATAATCTATATCCATGCGCCAACTCCCATCCTTCTTCTCAGTAAATAGGACGGGGGCTCCCCAAGGTGACACACTGCGACGGATCAACCCCTTGGACAACAACCCATCCAATTGCTTCTTCACCTCTTCTTGGAGTGGTCACGCTAAACGGTATGGGGATATAGAGATAGGTCGAGTGCTAGGAACAAGTTCAATCTTAAACTCCACATCTCTTGCGGGTGGCATTCCCGTAAGCTCTTCAGGAAATATGTCGGGGTACTCACATACCACTGGAATATCCTCGGTTTTTGTCAGACCCGGATTTTTCAATCCAGAATCTCCTGTGAAACCACTGCACTATTCCCTAGATCAGTAGATAGTGCTCACAGGTACATTGCTACATCATTTCATACATCGCATGGACATCCACAACTCATTCCAATATTACATAACAGAGGTTTGAATTATGCCACGTCGGGCAATGAGTTTACATAGGGGCCGACCAGGCCAAATATTTACATTACAAAAGTATGCCAGCGGAAGCAAAAGTCAAGTAGAGCCAATAATCCACAAGCAGCGACTGGGGTAAAATATGTGTCGTATGATTATTACCTAAGCTAAGGCAATAATTATAGACACACTATACCTTAGTCTGACTACCTAGGACTCAAGAAACGCCAGAGACGCCCTAATTCCCAACGTTGTTCCCTTCCTCTGCAGCGGGGGCATCTTCATAAGCGTAGTGATCCGGGGCTCCAGAATGGTTTGGTAATGCGAGCGTGAGCACAAACCACCGTGCTCCGCGAGCCAATACACAGAATGCAATTAAGTAGTATGCAGGGCTCATCAAGATAAGGCTGGGGTTGTTTTGTTTTGCGTAGAGTGCTTTTGAATACAATTACTTAAAAATCCCTATGACCTAGCAATTTTTGCACCAAAGTGTAAGAGTGTATCAGAATGCTATAATACCAGTGATCTAGAGGCCATCCACCATTACAAGGCCTCCAAACCAAATGCTATACTTTC
Organism: Dendrocalamus latiflorus; assembly: GCA_017311315.1. Taxonomy (NCBI): domain Eukaryota; kingdom Viridiplantae; phylum Streptophyta; class Magnoliopsida; order Poales; family Poaceae; genus Dendrocalamus; species Dendrocalamus latiflorus. The sequence continues at coordinate 13,537,657 of CM029657.1, read as the reverse complement.
AGCGTTATAATTGCTTACATTACCACTGGGACGACACCCAGGACAACACTATTTAAGGCTTTCCACTGCCCTCCACTTTTCCATTTCCACCCACAAAGTTTTTGAATTAGAACTATATCTGGTTAAGTTCCCATGTCCGCCCATGACTGTGGGCACGGCTATTCGAATAGTTTTGACTCTGCAGAGTTTGCACAGTTTACCCATAAGAGACAGTTCACTCGTTGCCCCACACGATTCCTTAGCCGTGCGGTTGAGCAAACCGTCACAGTAACCGTTCAAAGTATCTCGCCCCGTCCATCATCTCACCCTATGGGCCGCTCCCACTTGCGGTGGGTCCCATACGTTGTGCGGGATGTTCCCCTCCTATGCGCCTAGCAGCTGACTCCCCGTACTGCTAGCACGCCGCAGAAGAACTTCACTCACAAAGAGTGTCCCATTCAAGCCGTCACCCAGAATCGCTACTTGCACCACCACTTCTCCTCCACCGATGATGATGACTTTCGGGGTCCGGTAACTTTACTAGGCCAAGTTGTACTTTACAGACTTGTGGTTGTATTTGTTTTACACAGGAGGTCATGACAAGATTCAGTCCTTAGGGTTATCTGGACGGTTCTACCACAAACCACACACTCGCGCACCCTTGCACCATACCCCCGAACCATCCGCCCAGATAAATAAGCAATTTGAGATTTTTTTGGGAGCATAAAATAACCATATCCAACATACACCAGTCATTACCACCATGACTGCCCAACCAATTTTTCTCGGATTTAAAAGTGATGCTTGGGCGCTTTTGCGCCCACGAGTTTCTAAACATTACTAAGCATGGCATATAATTACGGACTTATTTTCGAAAGGTTACTGTTATAATTTTTGCTAGGGCGACAGGGTTCACAAATTCAAATATTCCAAAGGAGGGTTAATATTAATCAAGGTACACAATGGGATATAACTAGAATCTTAAATTAATCATGTATTTGCATATAAACTAACAGCATGCAATTTGATAATTTAAACAAAAATAATTTGCAGAAAATGTAGGTTCAACGTGATCAAAGTATTGACTTGCCTTGGTCACAGTGGGTGGGTTCTGGGTTGTCTGAAGCTTCTAGAGCTGCTGCCTCAGCTTCCTCCTCCTGAGCCTCGTACGCTATTTTTTAACGTGCGCGAAAATTTGGATAAAAAGAGAAGGCAATCAGCAATCCAAATAAACATTTACCAAGAAAATCCAAATAACTTCAACATCAGATTTTTGTTTCATTGGGTAGACATGGGTTTTTAGACAATGTTAGAGATTTACTTTATTTGCTTTTGATGCCTGAATAATCCACTTTCAATTAATCACAGTCATTTTTATATAATACATTCTCTAATTATATTTGGGTGTCTTAGCCTAGGTTATTGATAATATCTTATAGCCTATCTTGCTAATGGTTAATTTTAACACCCTTTGTTTAATGGGTCATTATTGCACAAGGTTTCATGGGATATTTGATACTACATGTGCCATTTTAGATTATGTTTAATCACTAATTAAATTTTTTTGCTAAAGATTTAAAAAGGGTTATCCAATATATATACACATACATACACACATGGATATGTGTATATACATGTAACATTTCATGGCACATGCTAACTATCCATGCCATAAAAGTGAGTATCTACCCCTATACACCATTTCTCATTCTTTGTACAGTCCTGTGCGCAACAAAATAAAAGCCAAAAATCACACCCTCGGCGCTGCGGAGCGGAGGCTCGAACGAGCTCGGCCAGGGTGGATTCTTAGCGCAGCGCTGCTAGCCAGCTGAGCCTCTTGAGTGTTGCTTACCAATAAGGAGCGCAAATATTAGTTATGCTAAGCGGTAGCAGAGGCCGGGGCAGAGGAACTCAGGGCCGGGAAGGGCGGCGGGCTCGTCGGCAGGGAGGGGCCGGGGAGGTTCAGGCAGCGGGCAAAATGGGATGTCCACGCGTCGAGGAACCCGGTGGTGCGGTTGGCGGCGGACGGGGGTCACCGGAGTTGGGCTGGCGGCGTGCGGTGGCGACGGTCCCGGGAGAAGATCGACGCCGGCGCCGGAGAAGGATCGGGGAGCCCAGCGGCGGATGCGGTTGACTTCACGACATCCCGGAGAGGGTGTAGACACGAGGAATTGATAACGGCGGTGTGATTTGGTTGATTGGATCGGCGGCCGGACTTGGGGAAGAGAGTGGCTCCGGCGAGAAAGAGGGGGTGGGAGGCCGATTGCTCTGGGGAGGAGTGAAAGGGGAGTGCGGGGAGGAGTTTGGGGGCTTCGGGTCGGCTTTATAGCTGGCGGATTTTGCTGGCGCCGAGTGTTAGTGATATGCCCTAGAGGCAACATGGAGATGTTATATATCACATGCTATGTTTATGATGCATTACTTTGTTCCTTGAAATAGACATTATCATTATTGATCAATGAGTATGTGACTTATTCATGAGACTCTTAATGCTAAGATGTTGCTATTTCTAAATGATCCCTGATCATATATCATATGAGGAACAAATATGATTCAAAGATCAGCATATCTATTGATTGATGATCATGTCTCATGGATCATGGTATGGTGATACCAAATCAATAATATGGACATGTGTTGGTGAACATATGTTGGATAGACCCGCCATGAGACACTGCAGAGATTCCATGTGTCATCAGTTGGTCTCAAGTAGTGTTTATGTGGAATCCTTAGACTTGAGATCATCATGGTTCCCAACATGCGTAGTAGCTTATTTTGGGACTACTAAACACTACTCTGTAACTGGGTAGTCATAAAAGTAGTCTTCGGGTTTGCCATGAAACATGTAGTGGGATGTGAATGATCAAGATAGAATTTGCCCCTCCTTATGGGAGAGATATCTCTGGGCCCCTCGATGTAATGGATTATGAAAGTGCATGGCCATGCCAAGGTGATTGAGGAGTCAATCACAAGTTTATAATCCATCACGGAATCGAGAGAGTGATTGAGCTATTAAGAGGATGACACAGGTCTCGCCTTGAGCTCAATCTATATCGTGAGGCAAAGGGATTCGTACATGAGAACATTACAGGTTCAGCCGATATGATCTTTACGTATACTTTGGGGTTAATGTCTTACTAGAGGCCGCTATTAACAGGCTGACCGGAAAGGCATTTCCGGGTCGCGACCAAGTATACATGAACCTACAGGGTCGCACGCTTAACAGGTTGGAACACTAATTCAAATATGATTCGGATGTGGGCTCTTTTTGGATAGAGATCCGAATAGACTCCTCTATTGGGCCTCGGTCCACAAGGCCCAAGTGAGGAGGTCTATATATATGATGGCGAGGGGCTGAGGGTTCACGCGCTTCTGAAAACCTCTAGAAAACCCTAGCCGCCACCTCTCGAGCCAAACCCTAGCCGCTCACGAGTGCTAGTACACTCACGATCGGCGTTCCAACCCCGGACGTGTGGATACCGGTGGAGGCGCTGCTCGTTGCGGTGTTGATCGGCATCAACAACCTACAGATTGGATCTGCTCGTGGCGTGGTTGATCGCGTGGAGGAGACGATCTGTTCGGGACGATCGGCTACTTCCACTACTACCTCGACGCGCGTGGTTGGATCGGCTTCTCCAACTCTTCTTCCGCTGCGCTGCGCGTCTAGTGGTAACGATCCATGATCCCTCCTTAAGCATGATGTCCTTGTGTGTGCGGTAGAAAAGTTTTGTTTTCTGCTTCCGTAGCCAACGCGCATTCCTTTACCGAGGAGGGCAGGTGGCCGGGTATGGCGGCGACGCCAGCTTCGGCATGGCTACAGGAGCTCTGCTCGACCGGTCTCCCCTGTTTAATGCTTGCAGAGAGCAGTTGTGGATGACGATAACCGAGGACGGGGACGTATAGCAGGGGATGAAACATCATGGCTTCCTCGGCGGAGACCGCACGGGAAAAGGGGGAGTAGACGGGAGCTGGTGCGACAGAGGATGACGCAGCGCCGTCTTGGCGACGGGATGGCGGTGGGGTCCCTGATGACGTGCGTAGCATGACGCCGTGGTACTGCTGTCTGAAGGGCGTCCCGAGGGAGGGGTCTTCGGCCCCTGGTCCGAAGGCATGCGCGGAGGGGAGGACGACAGGGGTGCGGGGCGGCCGGCTGGGCTAGCTAGCTGGCCGGCTGGCTGGCCGGGCCAGCCCCCTTTCTCTTTTTGTTTTTTTTCTTTTTTTACACGGTTGCATTTATATATATTTTTATTGTTTGCTTATTTTGCTTGCTCTCCAAAATTGTTAATATTTATATTCCCTATATTACTATTTATGCCGCTATTTCCATAGTAAGGTTTTGTATTTTTAAATTTAGGTTTCTCCCTCCTTATACTGGATCATCTTTTCAGATTTGTATTTAAAACTTTAGTTTTTCTATTATTTGCATATTCCCTTTTTGGTATTACTAATGTTTGTCTTTGTCTTTTATGAGTCTCTTTAATTTTTGGAAGCTCAACCAATTCAGGTAAACACCATAAAATCCAAATTCCAAGGAAAACTTCAACAGAGTACAAATACCAAAACCAATATATTCCAAACAAGTTCAAATCTTACATAAGTTTCAAACTTCAAAATTCAGGGTGTTACAAATCTACCCCCCTTAAAAACAATCTCGACCCCGAGATTCAGCCTAGGCTGTGAACAAGTGTGGGTAATCTCTCTTCAATTGGTCTTCACGTTCCCAGGTGGCCTCTTTCTTAGTGTGATGACTCCACTGAACTCGACACAAGCGAATAGTCTGATTTCTGGTCCTCTTCTCTACAGTATCTAAAATCTTAATAGGTCGCTCCTTGTAAGTCAGGTCATTCTCGAGCTCAATTGCTTCCATCGGGGTTTGATCTTCTGGTACCCGAAGGCATTTCTTAAGTTGGGATACATGGAAAACATTGTGCACATCTGCTAAACTCGCGGGCAACTCTAGTTGGTAGGCTACTTCTCCTTTCTTGGCCACGATGGGGAATGGCCCAACATAACGTGGTGCGAGCTTGCCTTTGACTTTAAATCTTCTGACTCCCCGCAGGGGTGACACCTTCGAATAGACATGATCCCCAACTTGAAAACTTAGCGGTCTCCGTCTCTTGTCGGCGTAACTCTTCTGTCTTGACTGAGCTGCTTGCAATCTGTCTCTAATTAGTCGGACTTTTTCCTCGGCCTGCTTCAGAGTATCTGGCCCAAAGACATAGCCTTCTCCTACCTCTGACCAGTGGAGAGGAGTTCGACATTTCCTTCCATATAGAGCTTCAAACGGAGACATATGCGGGCTGGCTTGGTAACTGTTGTTGTATGCGAATTCAGCATATGGCAAACTCTTATCTCAGTCTTTGGAGAAATCTAAGGCACAGGCTCAAAGCATGTCTTCTAGTATTTGGTTCACCCTTTCTGTTTGACCATCCGTTTGTGGATGATAAGCAGTGCTGAAATCAAGGTGGGTGCCAAGAGCTTCATGGAGACTAGCCCAAAAATGCAAGGTGAACTGAGAACCTTGGTCTGAAACTATCCTTTTGGGCACACCGTGCAAGCTCACGATGCGAGACATGTATAGTTCTGCCAGCTTATCTCCTTTGTAGGTGGTCTTAACAGGGATGAAATGAGCAACCTTGGTCAATCTGTCTATTACCACCCATACGGAATCATACCCAGATTTGGTTCGAGGAAGTCCCGTGATAAAATCCATCCCGACTTCTTCTCATTTCCATTGAGGTATTTGCAATGGTCGTAGTAACCCTGCGGGCCTCTGATGTTCTGCCTTTACTCTCTGACACACATCACAACATGCTACATGCTCAGCGATGTCTCTTTTCATGCGGGGCCACCAGCAGAACTGCTTCATGTCGCGGTACATCTTGGTAATCCCGGGGTGGAGGGAGCATGCAGAATTATGGGCTTCTCGCAGTATCAAGTTCTTAAGATCCTTTTGATGTGGCACAACAATACGTGTCCCGTACCGCAGAGCACCTTCATCATCAATTTCCATCTTGGGAGCCTTCCCTGCTCCCATCAATCTTTTTATTCTCAAAATATTTGGATCCTCTTGCTGCGCAGCCATAATCATCTCTTCTATGCTTGATTTGATTTCCATGGCCGCCAGAGTGCCTTGATCCACGATCTCCAAATTGAGGGCCAATATCTCTTTGTACAACTCTGGTTGGTGCTCCAAGACCATGAGGTTGTCGCAATAAGCCTTACGTCTCAAAGCGTCAGCTACCACATTAGCCTTGCCAGGGTGATAGTGAACACTTAAATCGTAGTCCTTGATTAGCTCTAGCCATCTTCTTTGCCTTAGGTTGAGATGAGATTGCGTGAAGAAATATTTGAGGCTCTTGTGGTCCGTATATATATCACAATGGTTTCCGATCAAGTAGTGTCTCCAAATCTTTAATGCATGCACCACTGAAGCCAGTTCCAAATCATGGGTTGGGTAATTGATTTCATGAGGGCGTAGCTGTCTTGATGCGTAAGCTACCACCTTGCCTCCTTGCATGAGTACACATCCAAGGCCCTGATGTGAGGCATCACAGTATACCTCAAAATCCTTGCGTACATCTGGAAGAACCAACACAGGGGTGGAGGTTAATCCCTTCTTTAACTCTCGGAAACTTTCCTCACAGGCCGTGGTCCACTCAAATTTCTGCTCTTTCTTGAGTAGCTGTGTCAGAGGCCTGGCAATTCGAGAGAATCCCTCAATGAATCTTCGGTAGTATCCTGCCAATCCGAGGAAACTACGCACTTCCGTGACGCTGGTGGGCTGTTGCCATTCCATCACAGCTGCAATCTTAGCTGGGTCCACTGATACTCCTCCAGCGGACACTATATGGCCTAGAAAGCTGATATCTGACAACCAAAACTCGCACTTGCTGAATTTGGCATAAAGCTGGTGCTCCTTCAACTTCTCTAATACTAAGCGCAAATGCTCAGCATGCTCTTCTGCGGTCTTGGAATAGATGAGAATATCGTCAATGAATACCACCACAAACTTATCCAGGTATTCCATGAAGACCTTATTCATGAGATTCATGAAATAGGCTGGGGCATTTGTCAACCCAAAAGACATGACTGTAAATTCATACAGGCCATATCTAGTGGTGAAAGCAGTCTTCGGAATATCCTCGGACCTGATCTTCAACTGATGATATCCCGACCTCAAGTCGATTTTGGAGAATACCGTGGCTCCTCCAAGCTGGTCAAATAAGTCATCAATTCTAGGCAGGGGGTACTTATTTTTTATGGTTACTTCATTTAAGGCCCGATAGTCCACACACATCCGGGCGGTACCATCCTTCTTCTTCACAAAAATGACTGGGGATCCCCAAGGGGAGGAACTTGGCCTAATAAATCCCTTGCCTTGCAGCTCATGCAGCTGCTTCTTCAACTCTTCTAACTCATCCACAGTCATCCGATATGGCCTCTTAGAGATGGGGGCAGCACCGGGCTTTAGGTTGATGACAAATTCCAAATCTCTGTCGGGTGGCATGCCTGGTAATTCTTCGGGAAATACTTCGGGATAATCTTGCACCACTATCATTCCTTCCAACGGTACCTCCTCACAATAATAGATTGCCCGACCCCATCGGTACGGGCGGTCCACCTTCACTTCTATGGTTAACCCAGGACACTTGGTTAGCTTGACTCTCCTAGTAGCACAGCTTATGATCCCATCATATCTCGCGAGCCAATCCATCCCTAGTATGATGTCCAGGGTCTGGGAGGGCAAAACTATTAAATCTGCTAGGAAGTCACACCTTTCCATGGTAATCACTACCCCAGGGCAGACTAAGGTGGCATTAATAATTCCCGCAGGGGAGCTAAGTGCCAACAATTTCTTTAAAGGGTAAGTGGGTAGCTCTAGTTTATCCACAAATTTTTTTGATATAAATGAGTGCGAAGCCCCAGAATCGAAAAGAACATGTGCTGGCATGCAGTTGACAGAGAACGTACCCATCAAAACTCCGACAGCCTCCTTCGCTTCTTCCACGGTGATATGATTGACTCGCCCGCGGTTTGGAGTTGAAGCAGTCTTGTTGACTTGGGGAGTCTGGTGTCCTTTACTTGGCGCTGATGCTTGGCCACGGACAGGAGTGGCCCCTAAATTGAACTTCACTGGGGAATTCTACCGCTGCGGGCACTGACTGATAAAATGTCCCCGTTCTCCACATCCATAACAGTTTCTGCTGGCCGTTGGGCTTGCCCCGGTATTCTGGCCCACTGGGCGTGGGGTTTGGAATGAGCTGCCGCTTGGGCGGGGCGTGGGAGCAGGATTCTTAAACTGGGTTGATCCTGAGAAGGAGGGGTTGTCGAAGAGTCTTTGCACAAACCTCCCTTGGGGCCGCTGAGCCACTTGCTTGCGCTTGCGGCTTGCTTCCAGGGCCCTCTTCTCACTTTCCAGGATCAAAGTCTTATTAACCAGCTGATGGAAGCTGGTGAAGTCCTGTATAATTAGCTGCACCCGCAGCTCCTCATTCATCCCCACGAAGAATCTGTCTATCTTCTCTTCTTCCTCCGCCACATCCTTTGGGGTGTAGCGGGCTAGCTGATTGAACTTGGTGAGGTACTCGCCGACTGACATGTTTCCTTGCTTCAAAGTACGGAACTCATTCTTTTTCATTCGCATAACCCCAGCTGGGATGAAATTTGCCTTGAAAGCCGCCTTAAACTCAGCCCATGGAATAACTTCTGGGTTTGCTCCGGCGGGGGTGTCCTCATTACCCTTAGCTGCCAGATAATTCTCCCACCATGCAGCTGCAGCTCCTTGCAGCTGGTGGGTAGCGAATATAACTTGATCATTATCTGCAATCTTGGCCAAGCGAAGCTTTCTTTCAGTGTCTCTCAGCCAGTCTTCTGCCTCCAAGGGCTCATCTGCACCCGCGAATGTGAGAGGGCGGGTTCTTATAAAATCACCAAGGTCTGAGCTGTGGGCGTGGGCGCCAGGCTACTGGCCTGCGTACATAGCTTGGAGCAATTGCGTCTGTTGGGCCATTACTTGGGCCATAGACGGGTTGACTGGTGTGGGTGGGAGATTCACCCCTTGGCCTGGGCCTCTTCCCCTTCCAGCAGCTTGCTCCTCCTGATTGGCCTCAACCTCGGCCTGCACATCCGGGTTGGCACCGGCCTGGGCACGAGTGACACAGTGACTGGCATCTGCAGGCATCATGGTACAATTTAGACTCTAGCTCTAACCATGTAAGGAAACCTCAACCCAAGGCACAACATAGGAAATCCAGAATAAACATCAAATAAGACAGATAACAAGGCAACTTTGAAACACAAGGCCAGTTCATAAAGCATAAATTACACATCACTTAGCCAGATTTTAAGGTTTCTAGGTTAAGCTGGACTTTACAAACACATACACACTTAGAGTTCACAATTATACACCACAGGATTAGGAAACGATCACAAACTAATACTACCATAACCGGGGACCGATACTTGCTGTTGCTAACCTACCAACAAAAAGCACCCTACCAAGCCAACTACTCCTCCATAGGTCCAACGTCTGGGCTAGAGGGGCTGTAGCCCGGTGACTAGGAACGAGAGCGACTACCACTGAACTCGGAAGGGTCAGTGTCGGAGTGGGAGCGGGAACGGCTACGGCTATGGTGGCTCTCTTCACGGCGCAGAGCGGATTGCAGCCCCGGGGGCCGTACGCTCTTGCGAGCGGTAAGTCTGGTGCGTAGTCCCCCTGAGCCTGGTGGGGGTGGTGCGGGGGCCGTAGCTGGTGTAGGAGCCTGCTGGGCACGTGCAGCAGCTGCAGTTGCCTTGGCCTCCGCCAAGGCCGCCTCGCACGAGGCAAGCTGCTCACGTAGGGACTCCGCCTCGTTGTGGGTGGTGTGCAGGTGCTCCTGCAGCGTCGTGATCTCCTCCTGAGCCCTGACGTGGATCGTCCCCAGAGCCCGGGTGAGGTCCACCTGATGCGTCAGCACCGGGTCGTCCTCCATGTCGGGGGTGAGGGTCTCGTCGTAGCGGTCGCCCTCTCGGCGCAGCAAGTAGTAGCAGAAGGGAGTCCGTCGAAGCGCGGGCCCATGAAGATTGCAGAGGCGGGCCACAGCCAAACGGGCTGCGTCCTGGAGCGCTGTGGTCACAGTGCCCCTCCTGTCGGTGGTCGGGAAAACGTGAGGAGGGTCATTCTCGTCCTTGGCGTCGATGTAAACCTCCTCAAGCCAAGACTCGTCTGCTCCAACTCTGGTCCTCTTGCCCCGGTAGATGGGCGGCTTCTTGTAGCCCAAGTAGTGGAGGAGTCTGCGAAGCAGGCTCGCAAACTCTCCCTCCTTCACGCCATGGGCTAGAAAGTCCCAATGCCCCTCGGTGGCGGCTCCTGCCATCTACAGTTTACAATACTTAGCGTTAGTATCTTTTTTAAAAATATTCAACTAAAAGTAGAGTAGAACAGATCTAAGGATACGAACAGCAATAATACTCTATATTTTGAGAAGTTATTTTTATAGGGGTTTAAAATTAAATCCCTAGGACTCTTCTAACGACCATTCTAAGGCTTTTACCCTACAGTCGTATGCTCTGATACCAGCGCTGTCAGACCCAGATTTTTCAATCCAGAATCTCCTGTGAAACCACTGCACTATTCCCTAGATCAGTAGATAGTGCTCACAGGTACATTGCTGCATCATTTCATACATCGCATGGACATCCACAACTCATTCCAATATTACATAACAGAGGTTTGAATTATGCCAGTCGGGCAATGAGTTTACATAGGGGCCGACCAGGCCAAATATTTACATTACAAAAGTATGCCAGCGGAAGCAAAAGTCAAGTAGAGCCAATAATCCACAAGCAGCGACTGGGGTAAAATATGTGTCGTATGATTATTACCTAAGCTAAGGCAATAATTATAGACACACTATACCTTAGTCTGACTACCTAGGACTCAAGAAACGCCAGAGACGCCCTAATTCCCAACGTTGTTCCCTTCCTCTGCAGCAGGGGCATCTTCATAAGCGTAGTGATCCGGGGCTCCAGAATGGTTTGGTAATGCGAGCGTGAGCACAAACCACCGTACTCCGCGAGCCAATACACAGAATGCAATTAAGTAGTATGCAGGGCTCATCAAGATAAGGCTGGGGTTGTTTTGTTTTGCGTAGAGTGCTTTTGAATATAATTACTTAAAAATCCCTATGACCTAGCAATTTTTGCACCAAAGTGTAAGAGTGTATCAGAATGCTATAATACTAGTGATCTAGAGGCCATCCACCATTACATGGCCTCCAAACCATATGCTATACTTTCAGCATTATAACTGCTTACATTACCACTGGGACGACACCCAGGACAACACTATTTAGGGCTTTCCACTGCCCTCCACTTTTCCATTTCCACCCACAAAGTTTTTGAATTAGAACTATATCTGGTTAAGTTCCCATGTCCGCCCATGACCGTGGGCACGGCTATTCGAATAGTTTTGACTCTACAGAGTTTGCACACTTTACCCATAAGAGACAGTTCACTCGTTGCCCCACACGATTCCTTAGCCGTGCGGTTGAGCAAACCGTCACAGTAACCGTTCAAAGTATCTCGCCCCGTCCATCATCTCACCCTATGGGCCGCTCCCACCTGCGGTGGGTCCCATACGTTGTGCGGGATGTTCCCCTCCTATGCGCCTAGCAGCTGACACCCCGTACTGCTAGCACGCCGCAGAAGAACTTCACTCACAAAGAGTGTCCCATTCAAGCCGTCACCCAGAATCGCTACTTGCACCACCACTTCTCCTCCACCGATGATGATGACTTTCGGGGTCCGGTAAATTTACTAGGCCAAGTTGTACTTTACAGACTTGTGGTTGTACTTGTTTTACACAGGAGGTCATGACAAGATTCAGTCCTTATGGTTATCTGGGCGGTTCTACCACAAACCACACTCTCGTGCACCCTTGCACCATACCCCCGAAACATCCGCCCAGATAAATAAGCAATTTGAGGTTTTTTTGGGAGCATAAAATAACCATATCCAACATACACCAGTCATTACCACCATGACTGCCCAACCAATTTTTCTCGGATTTAAAAGTGATGCTTGGGCGCTTTCGCGCCCATGAGTTTCTAAACATTACTAAGCATGGCATATAATTACGGACTTATTTTCGAAAGGTTACTATTATAATTTTTGCTAGGGCGACAGGGTTCACAAATTCAAATATTCCAAAGGAGGGTTAATATTAATCATGGTACACAATGGGATATAACTAAAATCTTAAATTAATCATGTATTTGCAAATAAACTAACAGCATGCAATTTGATAATTTAAACAAAAATAATTTGCAGAAAATGTAGGTTCAACATGATCAAAGTATTGACTCGCCTTGGTCACAGTGGGTGGGTTCTGGGTTGTCTGAAGCTTGTAGAGCTGCTGCCTCAGCTTCCTCCTCCTGAGCCTCGTACGCTATTTTTTAACGTGCGCGAAAATTCGGATAAAAAGAGAAGGCAATCAGCAATCCAAATAAACATTTACCAGAAAATCCAAATAACTTCAACATCAGATTTTCGTTTCATTGGGTAGACATGGGTTTTTAGACAATGTTAGAGATTTACTTTATTTGCTTTCGATGCCTGAATAATCCCCTTTCAATTAGCTAAAGTTTAATCACAGTCATTTTTATATAATACATTCTCTAATTATATTTGGGTGTCTTAGCCTAGGTTATTGATAATATCTTATAGCCTATCTTGCTAATGGTTAATTTTTACACCCTTTGTTTAATGGGTCGTTATTGCACAAGGTTTCATGGGATATTTGATACTACACGTGCCATTTTAGATTATGTTTAATCACTAATTAAATTTTTTTGCTAAAGATTTAAAAAGGGTTATCCAATATATATACACATACATACACACATGGATATGTGTATATACATGTAACATTTCATGGCACATGCTAACTATCCATGCCATAAAAGTGAGTATCTACCCCTATACACCATTTCTCATTCTCTGTACAGTCTTGTGCGCAACAAAATAAAAGCCAAAAATCACACCCTCGGCGTTGCAGAGCGGAGGCTCGAACGAGCTCGGCCAAGGTGGATTCTTAGCGCAGCGCTGCTAGCCAGCTGAGCCTCTCGAGTGTTGCTTACCAGTAAGGGGCGCAAATATTAGTTATGCTAAGCGGTAGTAGAGGCCGGGGCAGAGGAACTCGGGGCCGGGAAGGGCGGCGGGCTCGTCGGCGGGGAGGGGCCGGGGAGGTGCGGGCAGCGGGCAAAATGGGATGTCCGCGCGTCGAGGAACCCGGTGGTGCGGTTGGCGGCGGATGGGGGTCACCGGAGTTGGGCCAGCGGCGTGCGGTGGCGCCGGTCCCAGGAGAATATCGACGCCGACGCCAGAGAAGGATCGGGAAGCCCGGCGGCGGATGCGGTTGACTTCACGACGTCCCGGAGAGGGTGTAGACACGAGGAATTGATAACGGCGGTGTGATTTGGTTGATTGGATCGGCGGCCGGACTTGGGGAAGAGAGTGGCTCCGGCGAGAAAGAGGGGGTGGGAGGCCGATTGCTCTGGGGAGGAGTGAAAGGGGAGTGCGGGGAGGAGTTTGGGGGCTTCGGGTAGGCTTTATAGCCGGCAGATATTGCTGGCGCCGAGGAGGGCAGGTGGCCGGGTATGGCAGCGACGCCAGCTTCGGCATGGCTACAGGAGCTCTGCCCGACCGGTCTCCCCCGTTTAATGCTTGTAGAGAGCAGTTGTGGATGACGATAATCGAGGACGGGGAGACGTACAGCAGGGGATGAAACATCACGGCTTCCTCGGCGGAGACCGCGCGGGAAAAGGGGGAGTAGACGGGAGCTAGTGCGACAGAGGATAACGTAGCGCCGTCTTGGCGACGGGATGGCGGTGGGGTCCCTGATGATGTGCGCAGCGTGACGCCGTGGTACTGCTGTCCGAAGGGCGTCGCGAGGGAGGGGTCTTCGGCCCCTGGTCCGAAGGCATGCGCGGAGGGGAGGAAGACAGGGGTGCGGGGCGGCCGGCTGGGCTAGCTGGCTGGCCGGGCCGGCCCCCTTTCTCTTTTTCTTTTTCTTTTTTACACGGTTGCATTTATATATAGTTTTATTGTTTGCTTATTTTGCTTGCTCTCCAAAATTGTTAATATTTATATTCCCTATATTACTATTTATGCCGCTATTTCCACAGTAAGGTTTTGTATTTTTAAATTTAGGTTTCTCCCTCCTTATACTGGATCATCTTTTCAGATTCGTATTTAAAACTTTAGTTTTTCTATTATTTGCATATTCCCTTTTTGGTATTACTAATGTTTGTCTTTGTCTTTTATGAGTCTCTTTAATTTTTGGAAGCTCAACCAATTCAGGTAAACACCATAAAATCCAAATTCCAAGGAAAACTTCAACAGAGTACAAATACCAAAACCAATATATTCCAAACAAGTTCAAATCTTACATAAGTTTCAAACTTAAAAATTCAGGGTGTTACAGTTTTTCCACAAGTGATAGAAGTAACCCAAACTTAAACATTCGTCGGCCAGGGAATAGGCTGGCCAACACAAAAAGAGAACGCGGAGGTGCATTCCCCTGAAAGATTATCTCCTCCCCTGAAGGAGCTTGTAAAGTGATTGTCCTCCAGAAACAGGAAATCACTGCCCGGTAGCGATGCAACCAGTCCATACTGAGGATAACATCAAAATTCTCTATCGGAATAACCATAAGGTTAGCCACAAAATCCTCGCCATCTATGGAGACCATACATCCAGGACAAACCATAGAGCTAACAATAATACCCCCTGGAGAATTGACTATAACTGACTGTGAAATCTGTTGCATACTCAATTTTGCCTTCTTAGCAAACTCACGGGAAGCAAAAGAATACGTGGCACCAGAGTAAAAAAGAACGAGAGCACTGAGTGAATCCACTAACAAAGTACCTGTCACCACGTCTGGTTGGCTCGCAGACTCAGGCAATGTGTAGACTCTGGGCGGCATCAGGGCAGCAAGAGCCCCAATGCTCTGCTGTGACGGCATCGGAAAGGGAGGTAGTGCAGCATACTGAAGTGGAGTAACTGGGGTAGGAGGCCAGTAATACCCAGCAGGTGGCGCCCAGGAAGGAGCCTACTGTGTAGGAGCAGCTGCCAACACCTGGACTAACCCCCCGAGATGAGGCATTCGATGACGTAGATACCGGCTCCCACTTGATGATGCTGGAGGGATTCTGACGACAGACCTTCTCCATGTGGCCTGACCGGCTACAATGTCGACACTTCCCTGTCCAGAAACATTTGACAGCTCGATGCTCACCACCACACTTAAAACAAATCATGCCCTGCCCAGGGACAGGACGCAATGCCGGTGGTGCAGGAGACGACGACGTTAACTATTTAGACTTGGATGACTGTGAAGAACGTCGACTCCACTTGGACTTCTTAGGAGCAGGCCGCTGAGATGGCCCACCCCTCTCACTATAGCTCCTCTTCTGGTCACCACCAGAAGCACTCGGACCACCAAAGGGTTGCGACCCTTTAGTGAGGTGCATCTCCATCTCCATCCCTCTAGCTTGCTCAACCATAGACCTAAAGTCACGTGGTGCAGTAGCACCCATAACATGCCGATACTCAGAACTAAGCCCTTGGTGGAACCTTTTAGCCTTCTCAAGGTCACTACTTGCGACCAACAGTACGAAGCAGATCAAGTCGTTGAACCGCGCCTCATACTCAGCTACTGTCATCTTTCCTTGCATGAGGGTCAATAGGGCAACCTCTATACTTTCCATAAAAGATTCTGGGTAGTACTTCGCCTTGAACTGTTCTATGAAGATCTCCCAAGTGGCTGGACCTTGGGCAGAGGTCCTGGCTGAAAGGACTCCCTCCCACCAGATGTCCGCCTGACCTTTCAACTAAAAGGCTACAAAGCGAGCTTTGAGCTGTGAACTGTCTTCCCATATAGCGCAACCAATCCACAGCTTGGACTGGCGTACCCGTCCCATCAAAGGTATCCAACCGCAATCCCATCCATTCACGAAGGCCCATCCTTGGCTCCGATGCGACTGGAACGACAGTCCGGACAGTGGCAGGTACGGTCGCAGCAGCGGCTATAGGCGCTTGTCGGCGAAACGCACGAACCTCCTCTACGAACTCCCGCAACAAGGCTAAAGACCTTGCCTGATCCCCAGTTACAGACTGCTCAGTAGACTCCACTTCCACGTCAGGGTGCCTCCTGCTGAACTTTTAGCGATGGCTTCGCTTGGGCACGGCCACGACCACGGCATCCACGGCCTCGGCTCGCACCGCGACCACGACCTCTACCTCTCGGCATCTCTGTTCACAACAGAGAAGCATTAACCCAATCAACACACAAACATCAACTGTAACAATATAAATCCACAACACAATTAGGGAAAACGCATATGCAATGCAAATCCCAAACCCAATCCTACTATGAAACAAAGTGTGTCATGTTAAATCCAATTACTTGGCCTACGCCAAGTTTTAATTGAATAATTAACCTAAGTTGTCAATTTATATTCACCACAGACCTAACGCTCGCTCTGATACCAACTGTAACACCCCGACCCCCCACAGGGCCCAAGATGCTACCACCACAAACTTACCATTTCAAAGATGTGTTGCCAATCCAACTTTTAGTAGCACCTCTCCTTTTGTTTTTGGTTACCCACAAGGAGACAACAACAAATAAATATAGAATAATCGCAACAGGCCAACTAACTTTATATTGCACAAACCATAACATAAACAGGTTTTGGGTTCCACAACCATGTGAGACCCACCATCACGGCTGGCTAGCAAACTCAACCAAACGTTGAGCCACCAAAACTTAACACTAGATTAAACATAAAAGTTCAATGTACGGCTAAACTGTTATTTCATATGTGTAGTGCCAAAAGGACTATTCTCATTCCATGCATGTCGCCATCATTCACCTAAAAATAACGACAAAGCAAGGGTAAGTCCAGAGACTCAGCAAGCACACAATAAAACAGTAACATCACTTTAGCAATTCAAACAATTTCATGAACTACGAGCTGTAAATCCACTCTGTGACTGTAAATTATAATCCATGTCTATAACTATATACTGTAAATCTATTCTATGTCTGTAAACTGTAAATCAATTCTTTGTCTGTAAACTGTAAATCAAGTCCATGTCTGTAAACTGTAAATCAAGTCTATGTCTATAAACTGTAAATTAACTCTATGTCTGTAAATTGTAAATCAATTCTACGACTATGAGTTGTAAATTAAATCTGTAATTGTAAACTGTAAATCCAATCTGTAACTGTAAACTGTAAATCACAACTATCTGTAATTGAATCACTTTCTCTATCACTTTTATGTAATGTAATATCATGCAATGCATCTGTATGCTCTGTAACTGTAGCTTATACTGGTATAGCGAGTGTCCACCCGTCAATGGACCACTCATTCCGATGTGGCACCAAGTAGCACTACAACTTTGGTTAGTGCTTGTAGTTCTGTGCACAATGTTCAAGAAGCTTTGAATGCCAATTTTGGGGTTTCTAATGTGCAAAAGACAAGTTCAAGACCATGGCAATATGATCGCAATGCTACGCATGAGGGTCAGTCCAACACATACACTTTTGTACATGGGGAAAGAAGCATGTGTTGAAACCAAAATTGGAGAGTGCTATTCATGTTTATGAAGAAATTACAGCCAAGAAGAAGCAAGCTACCAAGATTACCCCAAAGCCGAGGACGGCTTTGCTTCAAGGAGGGGAGGATGATGTGGCACCAAGTAGCACTACAAGTTTGGTTAGTGCTTGCAATTCTGTGCACAATGTTTAAGAAGCTTTGAATGCCAATTCTGAGGTTTATAATATGCACAAAAGATATATTTGGAAAGCTAATGAAGTCTATTTTCCAACGAATCAAACGACATTTGATTTGGAGCTTCCTACACAACGTTATGGCAATTTCATTGGATTTGGGCGTTCTTGGACTCGTTGAAAAGCTATTTCGAAGCCCCACAGAATGGACAAGGTGTCAGCCACGAAATCCTTATAGTCAGATCGCAAATTAAGAGAGAATCTGGTGGTAGTAGTTTAGTATTTCGTTTTTAGTTTGTATTGGAGTTTGTTTCGGCCTTAGGCCAGGTTGTGCATGAGTTTTAGTCAAGGACGTGCATTGTGCACTAATATAAGGCCACGGCTGATGAGGACATCACTTCTATTGATATGAACACCCCTCTTACTGCTTCCATGAATGATGGGCAAGGTCCAATCACTCGGGCACGTGCTCGTCAACTCAACTATCAGGTAAACTCGTTTTTAGGAGTCAATAATATTTCCGCTGAGCATTCGATACTTTCTAAGACTTGTGATTTTCTTGTCCTTAGGAACCACGGAGAAGAACCACGCGAGCTCAAGTGTAGAAGTGGAACCGTCAAGCACAAGCCAACTCATATTCCGACTCAGATTCGGACTGCTGGACAGCTCCTACTTCAAATGACTATAACTTTTGATCTAGAAGGTTTCTCGGGGCCCGTGAGTACTCGTTGGAAAGATCTTGGAGTCTACTTTCAGATGAATCTGGTCTCACATCGAAATTCCATCCGAGCCGATCAGAAACTGCAAAATAAGTGGCATCACTTTTCCAATCCGAGTCAAAGTGGGCCTTGGGCCTTGTAATCACACTTAGACTATTTGGGCTGGCACTAATCATGGGTGTACTGTTCACGTGAACAGTACCCATGAATAGTACCACACCCCCTTTTGTTAGATAAGTGCGGCCTCCCCCACTCCTATTTAAGGAGGTCGCACCCCTTTAGTTTTCCTCGGGTTTTTCTTAAGAGTTTATTCTGCTTAGCAGTTTCGTCGCATGTTCGGTTTGAGGAACCCCAACTTGTGAACTTAATCTTTATTCGCAATATTTCTCTTGAACTCTCTTGCTTGTGTTCTCGATTCGCTTGCAGGAGATAGCCTTCTTGGCGAGGTCAACCGTGTTCGGCACGGTTGATAACCAACGGAG
This sequence comes from Dendrocalamus latiflorus, assembly GCA_017311315.1. Taxonomy (NCBI): domain Eukaryota; kingdom Viridiplantae; phylum Streptophyta; class Magnoliopsida; order Poales; family Poaceae; genus Dendrocalamus; species Dendrocalamus latiflorus. The sequence continues at coordinate 13,518,692 of CM029657.1, read as the reverse complement.
CAGTGGTGTAGTGATTGCGAGGGGTTCGATCTGTTTTGGTCGGAGCCTTTGGATCATCAACGTCGAAATCTCCACAATCGACTTATCAGTACCTCTCGGAAGATCGGGCCATCGTCACATCAGTAATAGATCTGTTGAGGAATATTATCAAGAACTGCAAATAGGCATGCTGCGTTGTAATGTTGAAGAGGATGAGGAGGATAAGATGGCTCGTTTTTATGGGGGATTAAGGCGTGAAATTCAGGACATAATTGATTACAAAGAGTATAATGATATCAATAGATTGTTCCAGCTTGCTTGTTTGGCAGAGAAAGAATTGCAGGGTAGGCAACAAAGGACAAGGAGCAATTTTGGAGGTACGTCTACATCGAGACCGACACAGGAGCAACCCAAGATAGCCCCACCTCCTGTTTTTCGAGCTGCTGCCCCCTCTGTGAGTAGGGCGCGTTCAGCAGCACCGCCACCACCATCACGAGCACCCGAGGCGAGCAAATCTACTAGTGTGCAAGCACCAGCAAAGAGCTCTTCATCGGTTGCTTCCACGGGCCGTACGATGGGCATTGTGTGCCACCGTTGTAAAGGGATGGGCCACATCATGAGAGATTGCCCAAGTCAGCGGGCGTACATTGCGACAGAAGATGGTGGTTATGTAAGTGCTAGTGATGTTGAGGATGAATATGCTCTTGCAGCTAACCTTGCAGGTGATGATGATGATCATGAGACAGATAGTGATGGTGAGGAGATTTTAGGTGCCGCTGCTACGGCGAGTTATAGAACCATAATTGTGCAGCGAGTACTGAGCACTCAAAGAGAGCAAGAGGAGAAGCTACAACGTCATAATTTGTTTCAGATGTTCCTCATCGTCAAGGATTGTCGTGTTCGTGTTATAATTGATGGCGGGAGCTGCAATAACTTGGTGGATTCAGGATTGGTCAAGAAGCTTGGCTTGACCACACGTGCGCATCCTCACCCATACCACATTCAGTGGTTCAACAACAGCGGTAAGGTGAAGGTAACACAATCTGCGAGAGTGCAATTTTCCATTGGTTCCTATCATGATGTTGCTGATTTTGATGTAGTACCTATGCAAGCATGCTCACTTTTATTAGGTCGCCCATGGGAATTTGATACCGATGCAACTCATCATGGTAGAAGTAATAAATACTCTCTTGTGCACAAAGGAAAGAAAATAACTTTGCTACCTTTGACACCTACTGAAATTGCTAATTGTGATAAAGAGCTAGATGAAAATAAGAAGAAAGAACTTGAAAATGAATCTGAAAATCAGCAAGTAGTGAAGGATGTTTTCCCACCTAAGAAAGAGAGGTTGCCATCTAGTTCTAGGACCGAGGGAATTAAATTAAAGGGTTGTGTCATGCTTGCAACCAAATCTGATCTTGCTGAAATTTGTCATGATGAAATGCCATGCTATGCTTTGATATGCAAAGATGCTTTATTTTCACTTGATGATGTATCTAGCTCTCTGCCGTCTGCTGTCACTAACCTTTTGCAGGAATTTGAGGTTGTGTTTCCTGCTGAGATACCCCCAGGGCTGCCACCAATTAGGGGTATTGAACATCAATTTGATTTGATTCCAGGAGCTTCCCTACCCAACCGTGCGCCATACCGAACCAACCCAGAGGAGACTAAGGAGATTGAGCGTCAAGTGCGAGACTTGCTTGACAAAGGGTACGTACGTGAGAGCCTTAGTCCATGTGCTGTTCCTGTACTTTTGGTTCCAAAGAAAGATGGGTCGTGGCGTATGTGTGTTGATTGTAGAGCTATCAATAATATTACCATTAGATACCGTCATCCTATTCCTAGGTTAGACGACATGCTTGATGAATTAAGTGGCTCTACAATGTTTTCTAAAGTTGACTTGCGTAGTGGATACCACCAAATTAGAATGAAATTTGGAGATGAATGGAAGACGGCATTTAAAACTAAGTTCGGGTTATATGAGTGGCTAGTGATGCCTTTTGGTTTAACTAATGCCCCTAGCACTTTCATGAGATTAATGAACGAGGTTTTACGTGCTTTCATTGGTAAGTTTGTGGTAGTTTACTTTGATGATATATTGATTTACAGCAAGTCACTAGATGAACATCTTGAACACTTACGTGCTGTTTTTATTGCTTTGAGAGATGCACGTTTGTTTGGTAACGTCGAAAAGTGCACCTTTTGCACTGATCGAGTTTGTTTTCTTGGCTATGTTGTTACTCCGCAGGGAATTGAGGTTGATCAAGCCAAGATCATCGCTATCCAGAGTTGGCCGCCTCCTAAAACGGTCACACAAGTGCGGAGTTTTCTCGGGCTCGCTGGTTTCTATCGGCGTTTTGTTCGGGATTTCAGCACCCTCGCTGCACCATTGAATGAGCTTACAAAGAAGGGTGTTCCTTTTACTTGGGCCACCAATCATCAACAAGCTTTCGACACTCTCAAAGATAAGTTAACACATGCCCCTTTGCTTCAACTTCCTGATTTCAGCAAGACTTTTGAATTAGAATGTGATGCTAGTGGCATAGGTCTTGGGGGTGTGTTAATGCAAGAAGGAAAACCTGTTGCTTACTTTAGTGAAAAGTTAAGTGGTCCTAGTTTGAACTATTCTACCTATGATAAAGAATTATATGCTCTAGTTCGAACTTTGGAAACATGGCAGCATTATTTATGGCCCAAAGAGTTTGTAATACATTCTGATCATGAATCCTTGAAACATATTCGAAGTCAAACCAACCTGAACCGTAGACATGCTAAGTGGATTGAGTTTATTGAATCTTTTCCCTATGTCATTAAATATAAAAAGGGCAAAGAAAATGTGATAGCTGATGCGTTGTCTAGGAGATATACCATGCTTTCACAACTTGATTCCAAAATCTTTGGGTTAGAGACAATAAAGGAGCAATATGTGCATGATGCTGATTTTAAAGACGTGTTGCTAAATTGTCAAGAGGGAAAGGGTTGGAATAAATTTGTTGTGCATGATGGTTTCATATACCGTGCTGGCAAGCTATGCATTCCTGTTGGCTCCGTTTGTCTTTTGTTGTTACAGGAGGCGCATGGAGGAGGATTGATGGGCCACTTCGGCGTGAAGAAGACTGAGGACATTCTGTTCCACCATTTTTATTGGCCAAAGATGAGGCGTGACGTCGAACGCTTCGTTTCTCGCTGCACCACGTGCCAAAAAGCTAAGTCACGACTTAATCCTCATGGTTTATACATGCCTCTTCCGGTTCCAAGCGTACCTTGGGAAGATATTTCTATGGACTTTGTTTTAGGGCTTCCTAGGACAAAGAAGGGGAGGGATAGTATTTTTATTGTCGTGGATAGATTCTCTAAGATGGCTCATTTTATACCATGTCATAAAAGTGATGATGCTACACATGTTGCTGATTTGTTCTTTAAGGAAATTGTTCGCTTGCATGGTATTCCGAATACGATAGTTTCACATAGTACCACACCCCCTTTTGTTAGATAAGTGCGGCCTCCCCCACTCCTATTTAAGGAGGTCGCACCCCTTTAGTTTTCCTCGGGTTTTTCTTAAGAGTTTATTCTGCTTAGCAGTTTCGCCGCATGTTCGGTTTGAGGAACCCCAACTTGTGAACTTAATCTTTATTCGCAATATTTCAGATTGCATCTTGAACTCTCTTGCTTGTGTTCACGATTCGCTTGCAGGAGATAGCCTTCTTGGCGAGGTCAACCGTGTTCGGCACGGTTGATAACCAACGGAGCAGTGGTGTAGTGATTGCGAGGGGTTCGATCTGTTTTGGTCGGAGCCTTTGGATCATCAACGTCGAAATCTCCACAATCGACTTATCAGTACCTCTCGGAAGATCGGGCCATCGTCACATCAGTAATAGATCTGTTGAGGAATATTATCAAGAACTGCAAATAGGCATGCTGCGTTGTAATGTTGAAGAGGATGAGGAGGATAAGATGGCTCGTTTTTATGGGGGATTAAGGCGTGAAATTCAGGACATAATTGATTACAAAGAGTATAATGATATCAATAGATTGTTCCAGCTTGCTTGTTTGGCAGAGAAAGAATTGCAGGGTAGGCAACAAAGGACAAGGAGCAATTTTGGAGGTACGTCTACATCGAGACCGACACAGGAGCAACCCAAGATAGCCCCACCTCCTGTTTTTCGAGCTGCTGCCCCCTCTGTGAGTAGGGCGCGTTCAGCAGCACCGCCACCACCATCACGAGCACCCGAGGCGAGCAAATCTACTAGTGTGCAAGCACCAGCAAAGAGCTCTTCATCGGTTGCTTCCACGGGCCGTACGATGGGCATTGTGTGCCACCGTTGTAAAGGGATGGGCCACATCATGAGAGATTGCCCAAGTCAGCGGGCGTACATTGCGACAGAAGATGGTGGTTATGTAAGTGCTAGTGATGTTGAGGATGAATATGCTCTTGCAGCTAACCTTGCAGGTGATGATGATGATCATGAGACAGATAGTGATGGTGAGGAGATTTTAGGTGCCGCTGCTACGGCGAGTTATAGAACCATAATTGTGCAGCGAGTACTGAGCACTCAAAGAGAGCAAGAGGAGAAGCTACAACGTCATAATTTGTTTCAGATGTTCCTCATCGTCAAGGATTGTCGTGTTCGTGTTATAATTGATGGCGGGAGCTGCAATAACTTGGTGGATTCAGGATTGGTCAAGAAGCTTGGCTTGACCACACGTGCGCATCCTCACCCATACCACATTCAGTGGTTCAACAACAGCGGTAAGGTGAAGGTAACACAATCTGCGAGAGTGCAATTTTCCATTGGTTCCTATCATGATGTTGCTGATTTTGATGTAGTACCTATGCAAGCATGCTCACTTTTATTAGGTCGCCCATGGGAATTTGATACCGATGCAACTCATCATGGTAGAAGTAATAAATACTCTCTTGTGCACAAAGGAAAGAAAATAACTTTGCTACCTTTGACACCTACTGAAATTGCTAATTGTGATAAAGAGCTAGATGAAAATAAGAAGAAAGAACTTGAAAATGAATCTGAAAATCAGCAAGTAGTGAAGGATGTTTTCCCACCTAAGAAAGAGAGGTTGCCATCTAGTTCTAGGACCGAGGGAATTAAATTAAAGGGTTGTGTCATGCTTGCAACCAAATCTGATCTTGCTGAAATTTGTCATGATGAAATGCCATGCTATGCTTTGATATGCAAAGATGCTTTATTTTCACTTGATGATGTATCTAGCTCTCTGCCGTCTGCTGTCACTAACCTTTTGCAGGAATTTGAGGTTGTGTTTCCTGCTGAGATACCCCCAGGGCTGCCACCAATTAGGGGTATTGAACATCAATTTGATTTGATTCCAGGAGCTTCCCTACCCAACCGTGCGCCATACCGAACCAACCCAGAGGAGACTAAGGAGATTGAGCGTCAAGTGCGAGACTTGCTTGACAAAGGGTACGTACGTGAGAGCCTTAGTCCATGTGCTGTTCCTGTACTTTTGGTTCCAAAGAAAGATGGGTCGTGGCGTATGTGTGTTGATTGTAGAGCTATCAATAATATTACCATTAGATACCGTCATCCTATTCCTAGGTTAGACGACATGCTTGATGAATTAAGTGGCTCTACAATGTTTTCTAAAGTTGACTTGCGTAGTGGATACCACCAAATTAGAATGAAATTTGGAGATGAATGGAAGACGGCATTTAAAACTAAGTTCGGGTTATATGAGTGGCTAGTGATGCCTTTTGGTTTAACTAATGCCCCTAGCACTTTCATGAGATTAATGAACGAGGTTTTACGTGCTTTCATTGGTAAGTTTGTGGTAGTTTACTTTGATGATATATTGATTTACAGCAAGTCACTAGATGAACATCTTGAACACTTACGTGCTGTTTTTATTGCTTTGAGAGATGCACGTTTGTTTGGTAACGTCGAAAAGTGCACCTTTTGCACTGATCGAGTTTGTTTTCTTGGCTATGTTGTTACTCCGCAGGGAATTGAGGTTGATCAAGCCAAGATCATCGCTATCCAGAGTTGGCCGCCTCCTAAAACGGTCACACAAGTGCGGAGTTTTCTCGGGCTCGCTGGTTTCTATCGGCGTTTTGTTCGGGATTTCAGCACCCTCGCTGCACCATTGAATGAGCTTACAAAGAAGGGTGTTCCTTTTACTTGGGCCACCAATCATCAACAAGCTTTCGACACTCTCAAAGATAAGTTAACACATGCCCCTTTGCTTCAACTTCCTGATTTCAGCAAGACTTTTGAATTAGAATGTGATGCTAGTGGCATAGGTCTTGGGGGTGTGTTAATGCAAGAAGGAAAACCTGTTGCTTACTTTAGTGAAAAGTTAAGTGGTCCTAGTTTGAACTATTCTACCTATGATAAAGAATTATATGCTCTAGTTCGAACTTTGGAAACATGGCAGCATTATTTATGGCCCAAAGAGTTTGTAATACATTCTGATCATGAATCCTTGAAACATATTCGAAGTCAAACCAACCTGAACCGTAGACATGCTAAGTGGATTGAGTTTATTGAATCTTTTCCCTATGTCATTAAATATAAAAAGGGCAAAGAAAATGTGATAGCTGATGCGTTGTCTAGGAGATATACCATGCTTTCACAACTTGATTCCAAAATCTTTGGGTTAGAGACAATAAAGGAGCAATATGTGCATGATGCTGATTTTAAAGACGTGTTGCTAAATTGTCAAGAGGGAAAGGGTTGGAATAAATTTGTTGTGCATGATGGTTTCATATACCGTGCTGGCAAGCTATGCATTCCTGTTGGCTCCGTTTGTCTTTTGTTGTTACAGGAGGCGCATGGAGGAGGATTGATGGGCCACTTCGGCGTGAAGAAGACTGAGGACATTCTGTTCCACCATTTTTATTGGCCAAAGATGAGGCGTGACGTCGAACGCTTCGTTTCTCGCTGCACCACGTGCCAAAAAGCTAAGTCACGACTTAATCCTCATGGTTTATACATGCCTCTTCCGGTTCCAAGCGTACCTTGGGAAGATATTTCTATGGACTTTGTTTTAGGGCTTCCTAGGACAAAGAAGGGGAGGGATAGTATTTTTATTGTCGTGGATAGATTCTCTAAGATGGCTCATTTTATACCATGTCATAAAAGTGATGATGCTACACATGTTGCTGATTTGTTCTTTAAGGAAATTGTTCGCTTGCATGGTATTCCGAATACGATAGTTTCACATAGTACCACACCCCCTTTTGTTAGATAAGTGCGGCCTCCCCCACTCCTATTTAAGGAGGTCGCACCCCTTTAGTTTTCCTCGGGTTTTTCTTAAGAGTTTATTCTGCTTAGCAGTTTCGCCGCATGTTCGGTTTGAGGAACCCCAACTTGTGAACTTAATCTTTATTCGCAATATTTCAGATTGCATCTTGAACTCTCTTGCTTGTGTTCACGATTCGCTTGCAGGAGATAGCCTTCTTGGCGAGGTCAACCGTGTTCGGCACGGTTGATAACCAACGGAGCAGTGGTGTAGTGATTGTGAGGGGTTCGATCTGTTTTGGTCGGAGCCTTTGGATCATCAACGTCGAGATCTCCACAATCGACTTATCAGTACCTCTCGGAAGATCGGGCCATCGTCACATCAACGGCCTTAGCCCCATTGTAACTTAGGCTATAAATTGAGAAATACAAACCTGAAAATCACCATGGTTTGGTGGCCATTGTTGGCGTGTTCTTGAGATTTCCATCGAGGAATTGCTCTTGGTGTGTTGAATCCAATTGTGGTGTTGGATTATACTCACTGAAACTTCGGTTTCTCTACCCTTCGTTCACGTGCTGTGGTGTGCGTGGGAGAAGCCTTATCTTAGAGGTGTATGCTATTCTTGGGTTTGCAAGAACCTTAGAACAAGGAGGGCATCCAAAAGGCGTATTGTGAAAGATCAGGGCCAAATCAACGTGGTTCAGCTAGCTTGCTAGGTGGATCCGCATCATCTTGGTATCAGAGCATGGTTGATCATGGTACGAGGTTGCTGAATTTTTCTTGATGGCGAGTTCTATGAAGATTGAAGATGGCGAGGCACGACATAATCATGCCGAGCCAATCGGGGAGGTGCCCCAATATGCGGTGTCTTTACTGCCCGAGGTGCGACACGGGCTTGAAGCTACACGTGACTACTTCTTAAGTTGTCACCGGAAGCTTGAAGGCAAGGTTAATGATTTGGGGGCATGAATCGACACGTTGACGGAGGCGATACGCAACTAGCCACCACAATTTCAGCATGCTGAACGGGGACCTCAATATCCCGAACAGCGTGCACCATACGAAGACGATGAACACGAGGTCTTTAATGGTGCAGCGGGCTTTGCTCCACAATCGCGCCATGCTCAGGACTACCGTGGTGCTGACCGTGGTAGGGACATGCGTGGCAGAGGTGCTGCCTATGGTGGAGGTATGTGTGATGGTGTCGAGTTTGCTCAGCGTGCTACCGTGGATGATGGAATTGGGCGGATAAAAATTTCTATCTCATCATTTAATGGTAAAGCTGAACCGGAGGAGTACTTGGATTGGGAGATGCGCGTCGAACAAATTTTTTATAGTCGTCACTGTACTGAGGATAAGAAGATTCGGTTGGCAACAATTGAGTTCACCGGATATGCTCTTGTTTGGTGGAATCAATTGTGTCACGTAGGAGCTCGTCTAGATACTTGGGTACAATTGAAGAATATTTTGAGGTGGCGTTTTGTCCCAGCACACTACACTAGGACCTTGTACAACCGACTACAACAATTACGTCAAGGTAATTCTAGTGTTGATGAATATTATAAAGAGATGGAGATGTTGATGATCCGTACAGGGATAGAGGAACATGATGAGGCTACTATGGCACGTTTCTTTAATGGGTTGAATGAGGATGTGCAAGATAGGGTGGAGATGGTCCATTACTACAACATTCAAGACTTTGTGCATCAAGCCGAACGTGCTGAACAACAATTGAAGCGCAAACAAGCTAAGAGTGGACATGCCAACACTCAAACAAACACATGGAGGCGTCCATCACAAGAAGGCGATGATGTTGGTTCACACTCCAAGGTGGCGACATCAAGCCATTCAAATAGGGCTCTTTCAAAGGAGGCAAGCAACAGAGGTAAAGAAGCAACTAAAATTGATTCTAGTTTGCCTTCTAATGCTCGTGCTAGACAAATTGAGTGTTTCAAGTGCAAGGGAAGAGGTCATATGATGCGTGATTATCCAAATCAACGAAGAGTGCTTCTCACTAAAGATGGCTATGCTTCAACAAGTTCTAGTAGTGATTCCGAAAGTGAAAAATCTGATTATTCCAAGGAAGACGTTGTCTATTGTGACCCAGAATTGAATGATGTTAATCTTTTGGTCCGGAAGGTGTAAAGTAAAGAAACTAAAACAAAAGGACAGCGGTGTAGTGTTTTCCAAGCGGAGTGCAAAATCAAAGATAAAACATGCAAATTGATCATAGATGGTGGAAGTTATACCAATGTGATTAGCAAAGATTTGGTGTATGCTTTAGGGCTGTCCATGTGGAGGCATGCTCACCCACATCATGTAGAGTGGCTACACAACTCCGGAAGGCTAAAGATAACTAACAAGGTGCGTGTTTCGTTTGTTGTTGGTGACTATGCTGACAAGGTGGATTGCGACGTAGTTCCAATGGAAGCATGTGGGTTATTGTTGGGAAGACCATGTCAATATGATCGCAATGCTACGCATGAGGGCCGGTCCAACACATACACTTTTGTACATGGGGAAAGAAGCATGTGTTGAAACCAAAATTGGAGAGTGCTATTCATGTTGATGAAGAAATTACAGCCAAGAAGAAGCAAGCTCCCAAGATTACCCCAAAGCCGAGGACGACTTTGCTTCAAGGAGGGGAGGATGATGTGGCACCAAGTAGCACTACAAGTTTGGTTAGTGCTTGCAATTCTGTGCACAATGTTCAAGAAGCTTTGAATGCCAATTCTGATGTTTATAATGTGCACAAAAGATATATTTGGAAAGCTAATGAAGTCTATTTTCCAACGAATCAAATGGCACTTGATTTGGAGCTTCCTACACAAAGTTATGGCAATTTCATTAGATGCTGCACGAGCTGTCCGGAGAGACGCGCGAGACTTGCCAAACATAAAGAGTCCGAGTATTGCAATGCAAGTAAGGGTAAAATCCAACCACACCATGGCTTTCTAAATGTTGAGAAGGATTCCTTTTCAGGTTCCAAATGTATTTGGAAGCCTCTTTAACAAGAAAACAAAACATATAAAAATTTGAAACCGATTCGAACTCGGATTGGGACAGCTGCTAAGACCGATACTAAAATGTCCATAACATTCACAAACGGAGTCCGATTTGGGCGTTCTTAGACTCGTTGGAAAGCTATTTCGAAGCCCCACAGAATAGACAAGGTGCCAGCCATGAAATCCTCATAGTCGTATCACAAATTAAGAGAGAATCCGGTGGTAGTAGTTTAGATATTTCCTTTTTAGTTCGTATTGGAGTTTGTTTCGTTCTTAGGCCAGGTTGTGCGTGAGTTTTAGTCAAGGCCGTGCATTGTGCACCAATATAAGGCCAGAGCCTTAGCCCCATTGTAACTTAGGCTATAAATTGAGAAATAGAAACCAGAAAATCACCATGTTTGGTGGCCATTGTTGGCGTGTTCTTGAGATTTCCATCAAGGAATTGCTCTTGGTGTGTTGAATCCAATTGTGGTGTTGGATTATACTCGCTGAAACTTCGGTTTCTCTACCCTTCGTTCACGTGCTGTGGTGTGCGTGGGAGAAGCCTTATCTTAGAGGTGTATGCTGTTCTTGGGTTTGCAAGAACCTTAGAATAAGGAGGGCATCCAAAAGGCGTATTGTGAAAGATCAGGGCCAAATCAACGTGGTTCAGCTAGCTTGCTAGGTAGATCCGCATCACATTCGCCTCGTCCTCTTTCATACGAGGTCTCAACCTCCACTCCCATGGAGTGTCTACCCCTGTAGGTCTTATTCAAGAGCACTCTGGACTAGTCATATGACTTTCTCACCATCCTGGCTCTTATGCATTTTGCATGATGCAATATGCTTCAAATATGGATGCCTAATCATAATCTGTACTCATCAAGGTATGATTAGCACAATTCATATACATCATCTCATAAATACTGTAATTCATGGCACGAAAACATGAATAACAAACATACACCACAATTTACTGCTCTACCATGCACTTGCCTGTTAACCTAGCGGACGGTGCGTGGACGACACCAGACTCGAACCGCCACCTGAACAAGCATTAACTATTTCAATTTATTGCTAATGCAAAATATTCATATACGAGCAAATGACATCGCTCTAACATCCAACCTGACATGATCAAACCATGTCCCACCGGGCAACTTCTCATTGCCCTGATGTTTAACTAGTCTGTAAAATTAGCGATCTCATTATTTATACTCACCAATCAAATTCTACACGCTTAATCTCACTTTAATCAATCACTCTATTGAGCCTCAATTTATTCTCCTCCCTCTCCTGCCATGGATTGACCAGATCAACAGTGGCAGTACCGATTTCACCGTTCAGGCATTCATGTTAACAAACAATATCTAAATGGCCACATGCATCAATTCAAATTATTGACATATCGACTTATGCCTAACTCGGTAAATAAGCATGGAGAAGGGTTTTTGAGGCGTTACCCTGGCCACGAGCTACTGGATCGAGGCACGACTTTCTTTTCCTTGGCCGGATCTGATAGATCTAGTGGCGGGTCACACTTTCTTTTCTCTCTCTCTTCTTTTTCCTTTCTCTCTGTCCACTTTTCTTCTCTTTCTTTTTTTCCAGCGCTAGCTCTCTCTTTTCTTCCTCTTCCTTTTTTCTACACGCCAACGGCTCCCTTCCTCTTTTTTCTTTGCTCGGCCGTGCTCCCGTCTTTCTTTCTTCTCTGCCGCTCCTCCTCTTTTTCTTTTTCCTCCATCGGACGACACCTCGCTCTCGTCTTCCCTACGCTCGGACGGCGTCTCCCGCCTCCCTCCTCAACCTCTCCTCTGCTACTCCCTCCTATGCTCTCGGCTAGCCAACCCTCCACTCCCGCGGAGCGGCGGCAGCAGCAGGGGCAGGGAGGCGAGGCGCGGGCAAGGGGCAGCATGAGGGCAGGCGGCAGGCAGCAGTGCCGTGCTGGGCGATGGCGACCCACCGACAACAGGGGATGGGGTCGGCAACGGCGGGGCATGGTAGCACCGGCGGCAGCAAGCGCAAGGGGGAGGTAGTGGCTCACACAAGCAAGGCGGCGACGACAATGCAACAGGGTGAGGTGGCGGTGGTTGCCGACGGCTACGCGAGCGACGGCAGCAGGCGCAAGGGGGAGGCACGTAGAGCGGTGACGGCAGGGAGAGCACGGGAAGAGGTGGCAGCGGCTGAGAATGCACGGGGAGGAGAAGAGCAAAATAGGTTTGGCTTCTCCCTCTGGTTCTCTCTTATATATGGTATGGCATGGGCCGGGTTGGGCCTTCTTCTGGCCCAGGTGTTACAGAAAGAAAAAAGTAGGAAAAGGAAAGAAATAGGAAAAGAGAAAAGAAAAAAAAGAAGATATGAAAAATTGCAAATCTGTAAGGTCCAAATCTCACCTCCTCCAATTTAATAATGATTCATCACAATAAAAATTTGAGCATTCACATGGTCATTCAAGTTCAGTTTCGCCCATGGAGGGTAGACATAAAATTCTTTGCTGATGTTGGGCAAAAAAAAGAGAGAGCAAGGATTGGATTCGCATCCCTTTGCTTGTCTTAAGAGTACGGCATCAGTCTCCTCTACTGGGATCCTAGATCTTGCTAGCTCTCTAAATTCATTGGCCTTGCGAATGGGAATAAGGTGCCGCTTAGTTGGACTGAATAAGCTATCTTATAGCTATAATTGTATTGTATTTGATTAAAATTATACTGTAACTAATGATGGCTTATTTGGCATAAGTAAATTTAAAAATAGAAAAAATATGTTAGCCTATCATAAACAATGCAAACAAATATAAAAAAGAACCGGCAAAAAGCGAAAAAAGCTTAAAAAGATAAAATTTAGAAATAGTGAAAATAAATCAAAAGTTAGAAACTCAAATCGAAATAAACAGGATCTAAAGTTCTTGCTCGGAGTTGCTGCAAAGGACACTTCTGATCCTTACAATGCCATGTCAGTTTATGAGTCCATGGTGACAATGTGGCGTAGGAATATTAATCGACGTTTGTGGAAGGCAAAAATTCACTAGAAATTGGTGGCTAAGCAACAATGCTATTTTGACTAGGGCCAATCTTTTGATGCGAGGGTAGTGAAATTCGGAATGTGAATTTGTGGGGGGCACTGTTGAGGCGAGGGCGGCGTCTTCTCGGGTAGTTGACGCGGTGACGCACGGTTGACGGCAGCGGGGATGGGCTTCTGCATTTTGAAATGAATTTAGAATTTTCAGAAGTTCATTTGAGTTTAGTTCAAATTCATTATATACTCCATGTTTTGAAATTTACACAGAAAACCACTTCAAGCATTTGAGTTCAAATGATTTGTTTTCAAATTTTTTATCTTTCTGAATATCATATAGAATTGGAATCCATAAAAAATTATCAAAATATTTTGAAATCCACGAAAATTGGCCTTTTAATTTATTACAAAATTTTGGATGTTAACCCCGCCTCAGTGCCGTGGCCACTCGGCTCGTTGCACCGCCGCTGCTTGCACTGGTGCTGTGGGAGTGTTGTCGGCGGGGACTAAATATGGGTATAGTAGTGTCAGTAGTGTGCTACAAACGTGGATGGCTGTTTGTCTATGCTTCCGTTATTCCGAAAATCAAATAGAACTGAAATCCTTAAGAAAATTATCAAAATATTTTGAAATCCACGAAAATTGGCATTTTCAATTTATTACAAATTTTTGGAGGTTAACACCGCCTCGTTGGCCACTCGGCTCGTTACACCGCCGCTGCTTGTAGTAGCACTATGACGAGAGTCGTCGGCGGTGACTGTGGCCCTGCTCGGTTGGGCTGAAAAGTTGTGGCTTATAGCTGAAATTGCACTGTAGCGGCTAAAATTTTACTGTAACTGAAGATGACTTATTTGACGTAATTAAATTAAAAAAACTAAAAATAGAAAAAATATGCTACTTCATCACGGACAACACAAACGAATACAAGGAAAAAAGAACACCAAAAAAGCTCAAAAAAAGCCAACAGTTCAGAAAAAGACGAAATTTATGAATAGTGAAAAATAAACCAGAAGCCAGAAGGTAAAGCTGAAACAAGCGGGGTCTTATGGGACACTAGTGTACTATAAACGTGGACGGTTGTTTGTCTTATCCATTCTTTCTTAGCTTGTTTTATGTATGATTGATTCAGATGGAGTTGTATTTGATAGAGCAGATTCCATGCCGGATCGCGAGTCTATTTTGCACAGCACAATGTGTTTCGGTGTGCAAGCGGCTCCACTCGTGTGGGTTTTAGCTTTTGACTTCTAGGTTTTAGTTTCTTAATTTCGTCTTATTTTAGTTTTGTGACTTTCTTTTGGTCTGTTTTGCCTTTTTTCTATATTCCTTTGTATTATCCGTGATGGGCTAATATGTTTTTTCTACTTTTAATTTTTCTAAATTTAACTATGTCAAAAAAAACCACCTGCAACTACAGTGTAAAATAAGCAGCTACAGTGTCAAGCAGTAAAAAATAAGCTGAAATGAGCTGCACTATATGAGTTGGATCCAAAGTTTTGATTTTTTGTGCCTGTTCTTTTACTGGAGAAGTGGTTTCAGATCTTATTGGCCTCTTCTTCCCCAAATTCTGCTGCTCTCGGTTGAGTTTAGTGATGGTGATTGGTGTTGGAGGTTGAAGAGGGGCAAAATGACCAAAACGGATGAAGTGGCATATAATCCATTACGAAGTGTGCGATGGAAATTGGTAGAAGCCAATCTATTAAGTGGCAAACGACCCAAGTCATTTGACGCACTACGTGTTTTTCCTCACGTATGATGGCACCTAACTTCTTCGACCATCTAGATCTCAACTCCTCCCTGAGCCTAATCCCAGTCCACCTTACTATTGCTCATGATGTCCACCGCCGATAGATTCCACTCCGGTTCCTCATCATCCCAGTTTGCAACCACCCCATAAGCTTCAATCATCTTCGGTGTCCCCTTGACCATTCTAGAACTCAACACAGTGGCGAACCGACCGGTGGGTCAGGTGACTGGTGCCCACCCTACCTCCAGCCGGACCCTGGGTACCCCCCGTAGCCCCTACCTCCGGTTGGGGTGCCACGCCGGCAGGCGCCAGCAGCAGCACCGCAGCAGGCTAGTAGCCACCGCCGGCGCCATGCTGCTGCCGTGCTGCGGCCTGCGGCCTCTCTCTGGACATTACAACAAAGGCAAAAAGGCCAATGATTTGGGCCAATACAACATTACAAGTTTACAACAAAGTGTCGATTTGGGCTAAAATCAACATTGCAAAATCATCAAAGCCCACCAAGAAATACATACCAATGACCTAGAATCCAGATCCAATTCGGACACCACAGTCCACAGCAACAGCAAAGCGATTTCATCCCCTTTCGGCTTCTCAGTCCATGTGGTTGGCGGCGCAGATGGGGCACGGGGCAACATGCGGCGTTGGAGCAGTCGAGCAGGAGGCCAGGAGCAGCTGACTGGCCGATCGGCGGCTGCCTAGTGTCACGAAGATGTTATCCGTACTGTAAATATGAGTACAGATAGTTCAGTTTTACCAGTAAGAATAAAATCATAGTACACTCATGGTTGTAACTTTTACATCACATAGTTTGATTATAAAATCACACAATTGTTCTGTATCTTTTCCATCGTACAGAGCCTAGATGGAATTTCAGAACTTATTACAAGTTTTACTGCATAGCAACTATTGTTGCTGATGACACATGCACAACCATATATAGAATCGCTGGCCCGCTAAGGCTAGACAATGGCACGACAAAAGAAGCTAAGCACCAGGTGGTGGTAGAAAAGGGCCCAGATCATGCATGAGGTAGAGGACATGCGTGATGAACTCCCCACCAGTGCTGAGATGCTCGCAATGAAAAGCACCCCCGCAACGAGGCGCGATATAGTAGAGCATCTCCAACCACACTTGGGCGATGAGGTCCCATCGGTCAGCTTGTGAATTGATGCCAATGAGCTCCTTGGCCACATCACGTGCACGAGGCAACACTGGAGAATCAAGAGCTTTCATAGTGTCTCTCAAAAGTTGCAGATGAGTCACCGGTTGGGTGCTGCTGGAGGTAGCATTATCCGTGTTGGCCGGTTGTTCGTCGCTCTTGGCTTCAAGCACCATCTTGATAGCTTCCTTCTCGCCTAGATCATCATGTTGAGACTGTTTATCTGCAAAATAGTTCTTCATTTCATCATGAGCTTTGCGGTGTACATACAGGGAGTGGCTTGTAAGCATCACACCGCACTTGAAGACGAGGTACATGATATAATTTGATAACTCTCTGCTCCTCTTCATTTGATCAGAATCCATGCTGGCATCGTCTCTCAAGTAGTAGCATATGTCTGTTGCAATGTGCCAGATGAGCACGCTTGTGGGGAAACCCACACCGTCAATGCTTTTGTGTAGGGCCGTGCGTGGCCACCTCCGAAGCGCTAACTCGCCACGGGTGCTGGCAAAGTTCCAGTCTTGCTGTTCTCCTGTTCCGAACTCTAACAATTTGTCGAGGACGAACCTCTTGAGATCTTCAGCGATGGGGATGCGTGTTATTTCCTTGTCGTCTAAACGCTTCCCGATCCATTGTGGTACAAATGACACGCCTTGTCTGGTGTGTCTTTTGATCAGGCTGTACTGCGCCAGCATTTCGGACCATTGCTGTTTTCTACGCCCTGCAGGATGGATGTAGGTGGCTACACGTGAGATTGCACTTTGGATTCTAGCCGTAACGGGGGCGCATGCTGTTCCCTCGCTCGATGCGAAGGTAACGAAGGACATGAAGAGGGATGCTACCTCCAGGATTGTGGCCCCTATGAGCAATACGTAGGAGACGTTGACATCAGCTCTACGTTGGCCCCCCTTTTGGGCCACCGTGAAGAGCACCAGGGCTGTCGAGGTGCAAACAAATGGGAAGAGAAAGAGGAAGAGGAAGAGGGAGAGGAAGAACCAGGGCAAGCTTCCTGGAGAACAAAGGCAAATGATGCAGTCCCCACGAAACATAGCCTTGGTGTACAAGCGTTCATAAAACATAACGAGCCATGCGCTGACATAATCGTAGGCCCTACAGCGGTCTGCGCTGGACCTGAGCTCTCCGAGCAAGCCTGGCAAATCATCCGCAGCTAAAACAGTATATTGGTCATTGAGTGGTGTGTCCGAGACCATATCGTAATCAAGTCCTTGCGTTGAAGGCCGCCTCCCATCGGCCCTAAGCATCCCATCTTTGCTAAATCTTTCCTTCAATACTTCAACAGCTCCGCCAGACTGCCTCTCCCGTGCTAGACGGTGTATCGTCCATTCGAAGTAATGTATGGAAATATCTCTGATGTTCGCTGGTCTGGCTAAGTAAAGGCAGAGGGTACGCTCAGCGTACTTGAAGCACCCACATAGGAACATGAGTACCATGGCAGCCCGCAGCCGCCTGTCTGGCCAAGACAACCTGGACACTACGTAGGCGGCCACCGCCACTTGGGAGACCAGGCCCAGCAGGTGGCGCCTCCACAGCTCGTTGTCCTGCATGGAGAAGGCGGTGATGGTGTCCTGCCCGCCCAGGTGGACGAGCACGAACGGCGCCCAGAAGAGCAGGAGCTGGTGCCGTGGCCCGCTCGCGTGGACCGCGAGGTGGCCAAGCACGAAAATGGCCACAGAGTCGGCCGACAAGTAGGCCAGCCACAGGACCATGCGGAGGACGCGCGATGTGCTGCGCCTCCGCAAGCCTGCTGTGAAGAAGAGGAAGACTTGTAGGCCAAAGCTTACAAGTATCAGGCAGTGGATCTCCCATTCGTTCCAGAGCGCTTCGACGGGCGCCGCCACGGCCAAGCTGCATGAGGAGCGGCAAACCAAAGCAGTAATATTTATTAAATCGCCATGAACTCTGCAAAGCTCGTTGTTCTGTTGAGTGAAAGCTATAGATATGCAACATATTATCTTTCTTTTTCTTCACTTTTCGACAGGGAAGCATATTATCTTCCTCTTAATTTACTTGGGGGGATAATACCTTTTTATACGTAGTTAGTGGCGGTGGTGACGGTAGTAGTGGTAGTGTTTTTTTATTCACCGTACGTCTCATTTCTCCATCACCTTCCTATTCCTAAAAAATATCTAACAAAAAATGGAAATTTTATTCTTATCCCACGCTAGTGAAGCACAAGATAGGTCGCAATGAAGCTCAACCACGCTAGTGAGGTGGCGGAAGTGTGTCACTGGCCGAGATGTAGCTCGTCCAAGCACCATGGCGGAGCATGTTGACCATAACTCGATTCGCTTGGGTAATATGATTCTTTTTTACCCGTAGCAAAGTATAGACAGTCAACTAGTAATATAATATGTTACCCTTATCTAAAGTTGTGATGAAAACGGCTAGAAACTCTTGGTCTAACAATATGAAAATGAACAGTCGTCATTTTTGATTTGTGGGCAATAGAGAGAACATTTTGAAATCCGGTGACTACCATGTTTGAATTTATATATGTTTTACACTCTTGTTATTTAGTGATCCACCAGGAACAATATTTTATTTCTAGAGTGCCTTAACCTATTTATTTTTCCAAGGTTACTTCACTTAAAAATGTCGTCTGCAAAAGGATTCGAGGTCGCTATAGATAATGTCTCATTAACAATAAGCAGAATGGATGCACACATCATTTACCATACGCTAGAGTATTTTGAGAAACAAAATGAAAGCAAGAAATTGCATCATGTTACCTTTGTTTCTCCATCAGATTGTCCGCGCCAACTGCCTCAACATTTCTCAGTGGCCTCATTTCAATCAGGTGGATACACAAACTCGCCACATGGAACATAACTGGTCTTGCCCAGCGGCACGCACATTTAAACATGTTTGTAATGTGGAGTAAATGGCAAGCTTTGGGTGCGAACTGATGCTTGCTTCGACGGAGAGCAGTTGTAAATGCGAGCATGAACGATACATGTAGATTATATGACAAATAAAATTTACCATGTCAAATAGGATGCCAGTAGATAAGATCTATCCTTCCATCCAAATAGTAGTCTAATCCCATCCAAATCCATATTTAAAATGTGCGTTGAATATACCCGATTCCAATGAAATGTCTTCTCAAATCCGCAGCACATACGATTAGCTTAACACTTGCACTGAATTTATCAGCATTCCATATTTGGGGGAATTTGCCACAGAGATCGGGCGAGATGGAAAATAACTTCAATGCGGCATAGACGTTTAGCCGGCCCAAGCTTCCACATGCTAGCCTCGCATTTGATGTTGTTTTCTAATTTATAAATTTTGTAGTCTTTCCAACCTGATTTTCTATTCAGAATTTATTGAACTCAATTCAAAACCTCTTAAATCTGAGCCATTCGAACCTCCAATGGCTCACACAAAAATCAAATTTCAGCACCCAAATTAAGAAGTGCTCAAATTGGATATGTGGCTATCCAACTGTGATGTATTATAGAAAATAGAATATTCGAATTTGTATCGGATGTTCATCCAAGTTCTTTTTCTTTTCGAAAACATCCAATCAACACTTGAATATATCTCAATTCATATTCATGTCTCTTTTAAAAGTGGATGCAAATAATTATCGAATCCATTTTCACCCACGATAGAGAGTAGACAAAAAAATTCTTTGCTGATGTCGCACAAAAGAGCAAGGATTAGATTCCCATACCTTTGCTTGTCTTACGAGTTTGGTATAGATCTTCTCTAAAGTGGTCCTAGATCAAGCTAGCTCTCTAAATTCCTTGCCCTTGCTGTAACATTCGGAATCAGTTCTGGCTCCGACTTGCTGCAAAACATTCTTCTGATTCTTCTTTCTAACTACGAAGCATTATTTGTTTCGTTGGCTAACTATGGATGTTTAACCATGAGTAAAGTATTATACCTTTGTTCTAGATATATAAGCAACAAGTGAAAATATGTTTGTGTTTTCAGTTATAATATTCTGGCAGTTTAATTTACTATTGTCGTAGGAGAGGCCCACCAGCCCCACTGACCTGGCGGAGCCTCTAGTCATGGGTATCCCCCGACTAGGCGAAGAGTACCATAACCCCCTCACACAGAGTGAATGGGATCTGAAAAGGTCGGCGTAGGATGACCTCGGCTACTGAGCCTACACCGTCGACTAGGCAAAGGGTACCATAACCCCCCTTGCACATAGCGAATTTGGACATACTACAATGAGCAGGGTAGATCTTTCTTTCTTTTCCCCTCTGACTAAAGTGGCAATTTCTAGCCCCTCACTTTTAACATGGAAGTTTCTTTTAACATCATTTTCTCTCGTTGCCTCCCATCGTTCCTCACAAATAATAAGCACCGACATGTGAGCCTTCTCACCTTGAGCAATCCCATGTGGTCAAATTCAGCAAGCTAACCAGTATCCGCATAAATATAGTCGGCCTCAACAAACAAGGCAGTGTTTGATCTAGCTTTTTGAACAGGCTTTAGCTTCGGCTTAGAGAAGCCAGATGCTGGATCGAATGCAGATGCTTTGGCCGGTTATTGTATAGGCCACTTGTGTACGTGCTTGGCCCCTCATTCCCCAATCCACCCAACACACCCATCTTGCATCCTTTCCCATCGCCACCCACTCCATGTGGTGCCTTGGTTGCCCCTCATCGATGCCTCCATCGATCGATATACGCCTGGCCGGTCCCCCATCACCGATTCCCCTCTAGTCGTGCCACTTCCATCCCCCTTTGCCATCTACCACTCCTTCCCATCCCCCATCCACGCCCCACCTCCTACCCCTAGATCTACCATGGACCGGTCCCCTTCACCACATCCATCGTAGTTGTGCCGCTCCTATCCCCTGTTGTCTCCCTACCACCATCTAATGCTCCTTCCTGTCCCCCATCCACACCCCATCTCCACCCCCAGATCTATTGGGGCCTGCCCCCCTCACCGCATCCCCCCAAGTTGTGCCGCTCCTATCCCCAGCCGTCAATTGCTCCTTCTCGTCCCCCATCCATGCCCCTCCTCCTCCCCCTAGATCGACCGAGGCCTACCTCCTTCACCGTGCTAGCATCCGCTTCCTAGTCGGTGTTAGCGTCTCGGCCACCCTTCTCACTAGATGCCCCTTCCTTCTCTGCCTCCTCTTTGGATGCCCCATCTATGCCGGCATCAGAGTCAGCCTCCAACGTGCCCTTATCATTGGAACTAGCAAGCCAAAGTGACATGCCTCGTCCAACTCTTCCAACCTCACCAAGCCGCCTAGCTGAGGCTTAGCACCTAAGGGTGCCATCACTCTCGCCGGACTCTAGAGCTAGGTGCTCGTACCCCTCCATGCTCATCGCCAACGTAGTCCCTACCCCGTCATATGTAACAGCTAGCTACACTTGTGTTTACCCTTCAGTTTCCATTATTTCACACAACATTGCCCAATTCTGCTTTTGTACATTCCTATTTGCGGTCTCATGTCCATCGGTCTTTCCTTTTTGCTTCTACTGCATTCAAATAAATGGACAAGGCCATTCTCACGCTACCATTTGGGATAGGTCACCGAAATCACCATGCTTGAAATATCTCAGGAGGAAGTGGAGGCCAACAACCATCCCATGGGATGTCTGAATAGGCATGCCTACACAAACCTTACGAGGAAATTCAAAGAGAGCACCGGTAGGGAGTACACAAAAAAGTAATTAAAGAACTGCTGGGACATGCTGAAATGCCAATACATGCAGTGAAAAACCCTAAAACTTAATGCGTTTGAGTTGGGAATAAACCCCCATGCTGGGTCAATCACTGCTGATGATGATTGGTAGGAGCAACAAAACCATGTAATAGCCCTTTAGAATTTTAATCTTGTCCTCGTTTCATCATTCTCCTTTGTTTGCTATAATGGAAGTGTTTTCCACATTGCAGGCAATGAGGGGTTGCGTCAAGTTCAAAAATTCACCAATGCTCCATGAGGACTTGATGGAGGTGATATTCCACGATGCTCTTTGCATGAACAAGCATGTGGCGGTTCTTGGGCAAGTAGGCTAAATGCAGAGTCAAGCTCCGACGATAAGTAGCACCACATCCCTTCGGTTTTGCAAGCTCCTCACAAAAAGTGGGTGGCAAAGCAAGCTATCACAACCTTTAGTTTGGACTAAAAGGAGTCCCATGGTAGCTCGACCGATGGATGCATGGAGTGCCTATGTGACTTGTACGAGAAATAGATGATCGGTCATGCCATCGCTGTCATGGCCAACCAGGACAGGGCTCGCACTAAGGTAACCTAGTTGCTTGATTTGGTCATTGCTAATGGCTACCCCGTGGGCACGTATGAGCACTTCTACCCTTGTGTGTTGCTTATAGAGTGGAAGTATAGGGATGTTTTCCCGATGCTATGCACACCTAAGGGTCATGTCGGTTGGCTATGCAGGATGTGGCTGCTCTACTAGGCTCACAGTGGTGTGGGACTCCTATGTGGGGATGTTTGTTCTAAGAAGGTAATTGTGTCAACTATCTATGCACTGGTTGTTCATGCATGTTGAGTCCACGTAAAAGACAATGTATGCTTGTTGAGTTCATACCGGTTTTTAAAATGTTTGCAGTGTGTTTATGTCAAATTGATGTGCAGTCATTTGTGGTTGGACATGCATTTTGTTGTTGTGTAGTCATTTGTTGTTGGACAAACATTCTGTTGCCATGTAGTCATTTGTTGTTGGACATGCATTCTTTTGTACATTTTATCTCTAATATGATGTGCATTTGTTTACTGCATTTTTTAATTTGTTCTAGTCATATGGGTATTGTTCTTGCAGCTTACTAATACCTCAAGTTTGTTCATAACTGTCTAGTTGATGGATGTCGTTTTGTTTGTGCAGAATGGACTTGTTGGGTCACGAGGGAAACAATAGTAACAATGACAACATCCCAACCCTAGTGCTTGAAATGTCTTCGATCAGTGTTTTTCTGATATGGCCCCATCGTCGTCTAGATGGCCTCATAGGGAGCCTATGCAGACCGGGCTTGAATGGGTGGATGAACAGCTTACATCGCCTCAGTTACGTCATGACATATTCAGAATGGGGAGGAGTTGTTTCCAAATGCTACATGACATGCTTGTCAATAATTACAGGTAGAATTTGTCACCCGGCATGATCCTAAGGGAAGCGTTGGGGATGTTCTTATGGACTGTAGGGGTGCCACAATCTATCAGCCAGGTGCGCAACATGTTTGTACACTTAGGATCAATAGTCAGCCTGAAGTTCCATCATGTGCTGGAATGCTTATATGCCATGTTGGTGGACAACATAAGGCCAACAGATCCAACTTTTAGTACTGTGCACAGTAGATTAAGGGATCATAGGTTTCACCCACACTTCTCCGGAGCCATAGGTGCCATCGACGGGACACACATTCCGATCATATTGCCTGCAAACATGCAAGTAATGCACACTAACCGACATGGTTATACAAGCCAAAATGTAATGCCCGTATGCGACTTCGTCACGAGGTTCACCTTTGTAATTACTAGATGGCCTAGGTTAGCGCACGACATGTGCATCCTCCTGGACACTTGTTGGTTACGACCATGTGTTTCCGCATCCTCCCGTAGGTACAAATCCAACTATGGAAGTGATTATGGAAATATATGGCTTTTTTGTATGTCCATCTCACACACGCTTTTTGTTATTCACAATGTAGAGAAGTACTGCTTGATCGACTCAAGGTATCTATTGTGGCTACGGGCCAAACAGTGAACAAGGGGCTACAGAGAGGCCACTAGGGGTTACCCATAGCCTAGCATACACTAGAAGTGGGGGTGAGTAATGAGCTAGCTGTCCTATAGTTGTTCCTCCCATCAAGGCTCTATATACATTACTTTAGGGCCAGATTACAAGAATACACTACTATGGCTCATAAAGCTAAGGGTACAAATGTCTTTTTACATGCTTAATGAGGCTCTTGGCCCAACAGCTCGAATGGGCAAAGGTGGAGCCATTCCCCTAATAGTATCCAAATGGAAAAGGGTTTCTAGCACCATTCAAGAATAGTTGGTACCATATAGCCGAGGTTGTGACTGGCGGTCAGCCACATGGGTGCAAGGAGATATTCAACTACCTGCATTTCCCACTACGCAATGTCATTGACCGTGCGTTCAAAGTGTGGAAGATGACATGGCGCAGTGTGCAATACATCTCCAGCTTCGACACGAAGACCCAGAAGAAGATAATTTCTGCCACTATAGTGTTGCACAACTTCATAACAGATACTACGTTGGGTGACCAGGATTTCAACAATCCCCACTTGGGCCCTGATTATGCTAGCTCCAGACTAGAAGTGACTTTGGATACAGGTGCAGTTCTGTTCGGGGATATAGATATAGATCAGGTATGTGATGCGATAGTGGATGCTCTAGTCACGTGATATAAGTTCGCATGAACCTCACACCTACTTTGTATGATGAACACTTCTAGGTGCTCCTATCTTACGTAGAATCACATGTATGCTTGTATGTTTGTACTTTTGTATTCGTGCATGTAACGAAGGCATGTATTCCTATATGTTTGTATTTGTAGATGTATACCTGTAATGAACGCGTCTATGCTTGAAAGTTTTGTATTCGCACACATATGCTTGTAATGAGTGCACGTAATAACCAAAGATCATTGTACATATGTTCGTGCATTGTACTTGAACTGCTCATGCTTTCCAACTATTTCTTTGTTGTGCATGTTCATTTTCGTGCTTCCGATTGCATTAGCTGGTGCAATTCAACTTAATTAGCAAAAAGCCAAAAGTCATCAGTCGAGAAAAACACTATGACTTCTCTATCAGCCGTTATTGTTCATTAGCCAAAGTTAAAAATCATCGGCTGAAGCTAAAAGTCATCAACCAAAGCCAAAAAGAACAGGCATGCACCTGATCTTTGCCGCAGCCTCCTCCGAGTTGGGAGCCAGTCAGGAAATCATGCAAGGATGCAACCCCTTTCCCATCAATCATGGATCATGCACCGAAGATCCTATAATTACTCCGACGTCGCAACAACTTGTGCACGCACGGATGTATCTTATCAATAGATATGCAACATATAATATCTTTCTTTTCCCCCTTTTCGACAGGGAGGCATATTATATTCCTCTAATTTACTTTCACTCCGTGGTCAAGAGCTCGGCAGCGACCACCCGTCCACGGAGGCCGCCAATGCCTACGATAGTGTCCGGCTTATCATGGTGGTACCTAGGGCGGCTTACGCGCGACTGGCTCTAGATGTGCAGCTGGCCCGGGTGCATGCACACGGTGGAGATGTGTTCCCTGACTGGTTTTCAGCGTGCTCCGGGACACACATTGGTCCATGGTCGACATTGCGTGTGTCTCCTGCGGCTGCAAGTGAGGTGGATTCTGGAACGTCTACTGGGCCTTTAGCTTCCGAAGCTTCCATGGGCACTGCACTTGACGGCGAGGACGCAACGGAGCTCAATCAGGCTTGGCGACGGTGCAAGCCTGGTGCCGCGGCCGAGAGCATGCCAACGGCATCTGCTGTAGTTGGGGGATAAAATCCTTTTTATACATAGCCAGTGGTGATGGTGACGGCAGTGGTGGTAGTGGTTTTTCATTCATCCGTCTCATCTCTCTACCTACCTTCCTACTCCAAAAAATATCTAATAAAAAATAGAACAAGAACTACATCCCAACAAATAAATTAACTTAAATACAAACTTTATTCTTATCCCACTCTAGTGAAGCACGACATAGGTCGCCATGAAGCTCAACCAAGCATGGAACCTAGGGCGTAGTGTAGGGGTGAGCACGGTGGCGGAGGTGTGTCGCTGGCCGAAATGTAGCTCCTCCGAGTGCCACGGCGGAAATGACAGTGTGGAGCAAGCCGAGCACGTCGATGATAACCCGACATGCTAGGGCAATAGATTAATTTTTATCTGTAGTAAAGCACCGACGGTCAACTAATAATATAATATATTACACCTATCCGAAGCTGTAATGAAAACTGCTAGAAACTCTGGGTTTAACCATATGAAAATGAGCAGTTGTCATGTTTTGATTTGTGGGCTATATATAGAGAGAACATTTTGAAATCGGGTGACTACCACATTTGAATTTATATATGTTTTACACTTGTTATTTAGTGATCCACCATGAACAATATTTTATTTCTAGATTGCCCTAACCTATTTATTTTATCCAAGGTTACTTTACTGAAAAAAGGTTGATTGTCTGCAGAAGGATTCGTGGTCGCTATATATAATATCTCATTTACAATAAGCAGAATGGATGCACAGATCATTTACAATAAGCTAGAGTATTTTCACAAACAAAATGAAAGGAAGAAGTTGCATCATGTTACCTTAGTTTCTCCATCAGATTGTCGGCCCCAACTTCACCAACATTTCTCAGTGACCTCATTTCAATCAGGTGGATACACAAGCACACCACATGGAACATAACTGGTCTTGCCCCGCGGCATGCATATTTAAATATTTTTGTAAAGACGGAGTAAATGCCAAGTTTTGGGTATCAACAGATGCTTGCTTCGACGGAGAGCAATTGTGCATGTGAGCATGTACGCTGCTTGTAGATTATATGACAAATAAATTAAAATTCACCATGTCAAATAGGATACCAGTACATAAGATGATCTTTCCATCCAAATAGTAGTTTAATCCCACCCGAATCCATCTTTAAAATGTGCGTTGAATATGCCCGATTCCAATGAAATGTCAGCTCAAATCGGCAGCACATACGATTAGCTTAACACATGCACTGAATTTATCAGCATTTCATATTTGGGGGAAACTTGTCACAAAGATCAGGCAAGATGGAAAATAACTTCCATGTGGCATAGAGGTATAGCCGGGCCTAGGCTCCACGTGCTAGCCTCACATTTGATGTAATTTTCTAATTTATACATTTTGTAGTGTTACCGACCTGATTTTCCATTCAGAAGTTATTGAACTCAATTCGAAACCTTTTAAATCTGAGCCATTTGAACCTCCAGTGGCTCACACAAAATTCAAATTTTAGCACCCAAATTAAAGAAGTGGCTCAAATTGGAATATATAGCTCCTCAGCATCATCTACCTGCTGTATATGTGGCTATCCAACTGTGATTTATTATAGAAAAATAGAATATTCGAATCTGTATCACATGTTTATCCAAGCCCTTTTTGTTTTCTAAAACATCCAATCCACACTTGAATATATCTGAATTCATATTCATGTCTCTTTCAAACTTGGATGGCAAATAATTATCCAATCCATTTTCACCCACGGTGGAGAGTAGACATAAAATTCTTTGATGATGTCGCACAAAAGAGCAAAGATTAGATTCCCATACCTTTGCTTGTCTTACGAGTTTGGCATAGATCTTCTCTAACGTGGTCCTAGGCCTAGCTAGCTCTCAAAATTCTTTGCCCTTGTTGTAACAACCACCATTGGGAATCAGTTCTTGCACCGAGTTGCTGCAAAACATACTTCTGATTCTTATTTCTAAGCATTCTTTGTTTCGTTGGCTAACTATGGATGTTCAACCATGAGTTATGTATTGAACCTTTGTTTTAAATATATAAGCAACAACAAGTGAAAATATGTTTCTCTTTTTGGTTTTAATATTCTTATCGTAGGGGCAGCCACTATAGCAGAAAAGGTCATCACAGACAGTCCAAAAATATCATCACAGACAGTTTTGTGAGCCATCTGAGCTTATCGGTCAGTAATGATATGAGATCATCACAGACAGATTTCAAACTGTCTGTGATGCAAACTATCATAGATGGTTATTAACTCAGAAATGTATGTGATAACTGACTACCACAGATGGTTTGTAAACAAAACTGTCTATGTAGCTGATGTATCACAGATTGTTTGTAGACAAAATTGTTTGTGGTAGATTATGTGTCATCACAAATGATTACATGCTACATATAAAATTAGTATATTTACACTAAATATCTGTGACAGTAAATACGCAAATCCATCAACAAAGTCGGTTATCATAAATCAATTACATGGCAAGGAAATAAGTAGTACATTTATATATATCTACATATACCTAAATCATCAGCCTAGGATCTGCTAAAAACAACATATAACTGTGATCTGCCAAAAACAACATCTACCTAGAAATGAATTTGTAATCTTTTTTATCTTTAGCAACCCAAAAATCACATAGAAGTTTATCACAAGTGACTGGGGCAAAAACTGAATTATCGAAACAACAATGCATCTACATATGGCCACCAAATTTGTTCTAATAGTATATGAAAGAAAGAATCATCAAGCAGTGTATTAACTATTAGCAAAGTACCAACAAAGATTTGTGCAGCTAATGCACTAAAGAAACAATTCTCTACTGGACATTAAAGCAACAATATAGGCATGTAATAGATTCATTAAATCACTATCTTACATAGAAATAACAATTCAACAATTAATAGCGATCAAGAATCAGTAAACAATGAAAAAAAAGGCAAGAGGGAATTGGTTCAACCTAGCAGAGGAGCACTTAAAGGAGGCAGTGGATAGAGTTGTAGATGATGAAGCTAGTATTGCACTCGAGGAGGAGGCAATGCATGCTTGGGGTAGGGGAGGAGGCGGGCTCGAGAGGTGGCATGTTGGGCTTGGGGGAGGAGGGGCACGTTGGAGACTAGAGTCCACACCCACTCTCTAACCAAACTCCTATGGGAGGGAGGAGGAGCTAGCCACCACTAGGCCTAGGCAACCTTCTTAAACCCTAACTCTTGCCTCTCCTCCCCTTTTATAGGCTCACCAATGAACCCAAGACCTAATGGATCCTTCCATTAGGCCAAACCGGGGATAACCCATTAACCCCACCTAACACCGGGTTTTACTCACATACGCTTCTCAAAGCGGCTTACACCATTAGTCCATTAGTGAACCAACCTTGATCCACTTCATATTTTCAGTGCATACAAGACCAAAACCACTTAGGCCAACGCCGCGGTTTCACATACCGCCACTTTTTCTGGTATTAGGCAATTTACCAACATGCCCCTCTACCACCTTCCTTGAAGCTTCCTACTTCCTTTGCCATGAAGCTTCATCCCATGCTTCGCTATCTTTTATGTGGCCCCAATGACTTGTCGTCAAGCCTCTTACGCGTCCGGATCCCACCGAACCGTCCTCACATGCAAACGACCCAAGTCACTTGGCACACTACGTGCTTCTCCTCACGCATGACGGCACCTGGCTTCTTTGATCGTGTAATACCCGTGGAAAAGAAAAGGAAGGAAAGTGAACAAATTGTCGTTAGAACCCTAAAGGTTAATTTCGGGCAGGGTGGTCCGTTTACAGAGATACTTGACTGTCTAGGGGCCAGTCGGCACCTCTCACAACCATAGGGTCATCACTCGGCATAAACAAACCTGAAATATTCAAAGGACCTTGGAAAACCAGCCCACTATCACCAAAATATCCAAATACAGCCCACAACTACGGTAAAAGGACAGCGTAGCAAGGTGTGAAGCCAGGCCAAAGCCAGTCAAGTAAAAGAGGCAAAGTCCCATTTGGTTACCAACATAATATCAGCTGACAACCCATATAGAAAAGTGAAGCCAGCACAGCACTCTCCAGAAAACAGCGCACGCCTTCGAGAAGACACGACCACAAGCCAGACAGCACAGCCAACCGAAGAAGGGATAAGGGAGAAGGAAGTATGAGCATGGTAATAGCCAACATAACACTCAGTTCTTCCTTCCCCATTCGTTCCAAACCCAACAGAGAAACCATAGCCACATAGCAAAAGCCAGACCGTAAGGCGAAAGCAAGGCGATGGCAACGGCAAGAGGCTAGACCACAAGCCATGAGACCGTCAACCCTAGGAGCTCACCACCAGGCGATACCCAAACAACCAAGAAAGCGACAGCCGCAATAAACTCCCAATTCCTTTCCAAAGCAACTCGACCATCAATCGGCAAAGGTAGCCCACTAATGACTCATAGCAATAGCACCAGTTTCTCAATAGTAAACCTTGCATAGCTATGGACAACAAGCCACTAGTAGTTTGTCACCGAGCAACACTAGGGCACCAGGGGACCAGCACAAAGAGCACCAACCGGAGGTAGAGGGAGAGAGTAGCGGGAGTAAATAGTACCGAGGAGGTTTACTGTAGACGAAGACTGGCGGCAGCACACTACCATCGGTTTAGCCACGTACCCAACCGCCACCACACACTTCCTCGGCGTGTGGGCGGCTTCGAGCACTACCGTGGCTAGCCAAGGCAGCTCACCTCCATGCCCATCCCCTTCTTGAGCTAACAACCAAATCAAATCAAAATAGTAATACAAGCTCAACATAGAAAGGAAATGGAAATTAGAAAGGAGCGCAAGAAAACACATTTAGGTGAGGAGGAGCCAGATCCAGGCCGTAGGCCGCGGGTCCAGAGACCGACGAGTACGCTAGGGGCAAAGACGGCGCAGGGAGTCGGGGTGGCGGCTAGAGGCATAGGTGACCAGGCTAGCCAGAGCTGGCGAGGGGCTGGAGACGTTGGTGTAGAGGGGGACCGATGGCACTAGCCGAGAGAATAGCTACGGGGAGGAGCTAGCGATGGTGGAACCGTAGGGCGACCTGTGGACAGCGGAAAGGCACCGAGCAGGGGCCATGGCAAGCACGACACCGAGGGCTGGCAGCGCAAAGGGAGAGGCAAGCAGGAGAGCTGGGGCAGCGCGGGAGAGGAGCCAGATCCAGATCGAGTGAAGGGAGAAGAGGAGATAGGAGAGAGAAAGAGAATCGAGGAATGAGGAGTCGGTCGGTGGAGAGAAAAGAAAAAGAAAAGGAAAAGAAAAGAAAAGAAGGGGAGGAAGGAAAAAGGGAAAAGAAAGAAAAGAAAGAAGAGTTGGAAAAAAGAAAGAAAAGAAAAGAGGAGAAAAATGGTAGACGTGTAAATAAGATTTATCTGCGATTATAGATGACAATCATTAAATTATGATTGTTTGGGTACCAGAGCATCGGAAAGGTGTCCGGTGAGAGAGAGGTTGTTGGTATCGGGTTTACGTGTAGGAATGCTGTCGATTGTCTAGATGCATAGAATTGATGTTGTTTGCATGCTTATATGAATTACAATATTGAATTGAGTGTTCGGGTGATGCTTCCAGGTGGAGGTTTTGGTTTGATGCTCCTCCACGCATCGTCCACAGGGATAACCAGGCAAGTGCATGGTAGAATAGTAGATTGTGATGAATGCCTGGTGTCTATTTTATGCCATAATTTATGTCGTGTTATGAAATGATATTCTGACTTATTCGTTGATGGTATTGCAATGAGTGATGCTTATGATTGAGTATCAACATTTGAAGAATGTTGCATTTGCATTGCACCATGAGCATCATGAAAGCCCTACAATGGTAGGCATCCCACACGGTGGGAATGATAGGACCTACTTCGGTAGGCACCTCCAGGGATGCAGGCAGAGGGGCTTCACCAATGGGTTAAGCAACTCCACTATACTGGTATAAGCGGCATACAGTGGTGCATTATGCATTGCATTTATGGACCTACGGTGGTAGGCCTCCCATGACGGTGGGAAAATCGAGACCTACTTCGGTAGGCACCTCCAGGGATGGAGGTAGAGGGGTTTCATCGAAGGGTGAAGCAACTCCACTATACCGGTATAAGCTGCATACAGAGGTGCATTGCATCGCATTGCATTTGCAGGAAATGAACAGGTAACAGGGAGGAAACCCAAAGATTCTTGGTTACAGTTCATAAATGTGATTACCGTACCAACGACATATAATTGATTTACAGTTTTTGGCTACAGATTGGATTTATAGCTATAGATTTGATTTACAGTTTACAGTTATAGAGTTGATTTACAGCTTACGGTTCATGAAATCGATTGAGTACTAAAGTGATGTCACTGTTTTATCGTGTGCTTGCTGAGTCTTCGGACTCACCCTTGCTTTATTGTTGTTTTTTAGGAATCTATTGAAGGCGACATACATGGGCGGGAATAGCACAGTTGTTTCATGTGCAACAGCAATTCACATATCATCTACGGTTAATATGTTTAACCTTGAATGGTTGAGTACCTTTTTGATAATATTATAGAGTAGGTGGTAGCACTTTGGGCTTAGGGAGGGGCCGGGGTGTTACAGATCGTTTGGACCTTGACTCCTCCTAGTCCTGGTCCACCATGTCGTTGCTCATCATGTCCACCACTGATAGCTTCTGCTCTAGTTCCTCGTCGTCCTAGCTTGCAACCGCCCCGCAAGCCTCAGTCATCTTTGGCATCTCTCTAACCGTTCTAGACCTCAACACCCCCCTGTGCCTAGTCTTGGTCATTCCACGCCTTACCATGACCTAGCTCCAAAGTCCTGCAACCAACACCAACAAGCAAACCATCATGTAGCATCACATGATATATAAAGATCATCAATTTACATAATCAAAATGTATGCACCCAAATTACTGATTCTAATCCTGGAACCAAGCAATAACTATACGTGCACATTAGCAACAAACACCCTAGTCAACCCTTGACCAAAACAACAATATTTTCAGAGAACAACCTCAGCCCACCGACTAGTCTGATATGACTTACCAGTACTCAGATGCTCAGGGGATGAGGTACTCATAGCACACGAGTTCCTACCAACAGCCTACCACTACTACAAAAAGGGTTATCACAAACAGTTCGGAACTGTCATCAGCGACAGCTTTTTGAATTGCCAATATTTATGTGTCAGCGATAATCAGAGGTTATCACAGACAGTTTGTGAGACGTCTGTGATAAAGACAACACAAACGATTTATAACTAGAACCGTCTATGAAGAAAACTATTATAAATGGCTTGAAATAAAAACCATCTGTGATTGGCGAGTATCACAGACGGTTTTAGTTGCCAACCGTCTGTGATTGGCGAGTATCATAAACGGTTGGTATATAGAACCATCTGTGATAGTTCTCTATAGACGATTTATATCACAAACCGTCTATGATAGTTCATTCTATACCTAAATTGTTTTTGTTTTTTCACTAGCCTCAAGAAATAATGTTACTTATGCCCTTTGAAAACAAACAAATACAGTGGCAAACACAGCAGCACATTCCATTTCCATTAAGATTAGAATTCACCATTACAGCATAACAATATACGAACCGAACTCTTTAACACGGTAAGAATATATAAGAAGCAGATATCCTAGCAGACAACAGAAGCTGGAGAGGCGGTGGCAGCATCACCTTTGTGTCACAACAGTGAGACTGCATAAGACACTCTTAGGACACATAGGACAAGAGTGTGTCATGCAGTCGACCGTGGTACACAACGGAGGAGCTAGCTCACGATGGTAGTCAGCGTCGTTGAGGAACAAGCTGGATGCGCTGGAGAGACGGCGATAGTGCCACCTTTGTGGCATGATGGTGAGACTACACAAGACACTCTTACAACACTTATGACAAGAATGTGTTGTGCAGTTGGCCGTGGTGCTACAATGGAGGCACTAGCTCACGGTGGTAGTCGGCATCGTCGAGGGGAGGATGCAAGAAGCTAGCTAGTGGATGAACTCACGCATGACTAATGGTGGAAAGGTAGAGGGGGAGTAATTAATAAGGGCCAAGTGGTGGGAGGAACTGGTGCCTACCATGGATGTGGAGAGAATAGACGGGTGAGATCGAAATCCTGGGTGATATGCCACGGATCGGTGATGTGTCATTATCAGAGACGGTTTGTTATACGAACCATCTGTGATAATGCACATATCAGAGATGGTTTGTTATACGAACCATCTATGATAAGGCACTGTCGGGACCCGGAGCAACAACTCCAGAACCCTCTGTGTTATTTGCACTATCCCAGGAAAAGCTAGTGCACACAGTATCACAAAGACAATTATCATGCGTAATGACAAACTTTATTTAGCTAATATGAGCCTGATGGCCAAAGTTTACAATAATAGCAAAAGAAGACAGCGGAAGAAATACATAAAGCGGCAGCCCATCAGCCTTCCCACAAGGCGAATGACTGTAAGACGTGGCCTAGTCGCAATCCTCACCGAAGTCGTCGAAAGCTTCCTCTGGAAAGAATTAGATATAGCAACATGAGTACAAAAAGTACTCCACAAGTTACACCAGGAGGTTTAACAGAATAGATGCATGCATATGGAATATCAAAGGAAGGTATAATATGGTTAATTTGCATAAAAGGCGACATTGAAGTAAATATCATAAGTAAGTGCAAAAGCTGAATTTGATACGATAAATAGAAATAAGATTTTAACAAAATAATATCGTTAGTGCAGGCTCCAACCAAACACTAACCTATCCACGGGCATCCCACCCGGACCATCTTTTCCAAAAGCTCACGTATGGATTCCATCCATCCACACGCTTTCACTGCGCAACTCTGATGAATTCCATCCATTCACCAGATTTCAATCTCTCACGGATTCCATCCATCCGCAAGGTTTTCATCTCTCGTGGATTCCATCCATCCACAAGGTTTTCGCAAACCATTTTGAAAAGCAAAGTCTAATCCATGAAAAACTTCACTCAGCTTGCCCATGACCGTGGGCACGGCTATCCAGGATAGGTTATACACTCTGCAGAGGTTGTACAGCTTTACCCACAAGACATGATCATCCCGGTTTGCCACGCGAGTTACACACTTCCTTAGGTGTGCGGCGAGGAGATCATGACAAAGCCTTTACAATGATCCGTTGTCAACATAATCACACCGCCACTAAGGTTTCACCACAACATGAATCCACATGCTGGAGTCCCCTCTTGTGCCATGTGAGACTTCTCTCGGCCTACACCGCGCTCACATTCAGCCTATAGCGAGATCACGTTGGAACTTCACAAATTATTCGGCCAGGTCTGTCCCATACCAGACTTGTGGTAGTACGATAGGGCTTTGCAATAGTAGCTCACAGACCGGTCCTTAACTTGACTTAGGCCTAACCACAAACCCCTTGTGCACGACAATCAACCACTGCGGCTCCAACCAACAGGGCATGCCTGCACCCACCATTCTGACCAATTGCCTAAGTCTAAACAAGTTTTATATTTTGTTTCCAAAATATTTCATAACACTCCTTGACTCACCAAAGTCAAGAGTACAGTTTTAAAGTTCATCATTTTATGTAAAAAGGTTATCATTTTATGTGAAACAATTCTTCCCACCCGAATTATTCTAAGCATGGCTAAGCAATTCCATAAAGTGTTCTAGTTAATCTACCCGCGAAGAACCAAACAATAAATTCAAAAAAAATTCAAATAAAATTAAAAAATTCAAAAAGAGTCTCGATTTGGGTAGTTTATGATTTTAGAAGAATTTAGAAATTTGAACGGGTTAAATCGGAGTTACGATGAAGAAGTTATGGCTTTCGGAAGATTAACAGGAGGGAAAAAGGAAAAGACTGGTTTCGGGAATTATTTTTATACTAAAAATGCTATTTATGACATCAGCAAATTTCGAATTTTCCGAGCGGGAAAATATTCAAATGACAGGTGAGCCCGGTCTACCGTGGACCAAGTCCGCGGACCACGGGGTTCGCCGACGTGGCACGCCGGCCACATGGCGCCATGCGGGCACGAGGTGGAGGCCACGCGGGCGACGCGCACGGGAGGCTCGGGAGGCGCACGACCGGCGGCCGGAGGCGGGGGCGGCGAGCGGCGGCGGGGTGAGGAGGGGCGGCGGCGCACTCACCGGCGGCGGCGGGGAGGCCGGGGGCGGGGGCGGCGGCGCAAGGAGGAGGCGGCGGTGGTGAAGCGCGGGCGGCGGCGGGAGGTGGCCGGGACGGCGGCGCACGGCGGCGGGAGAGCGGCCGAAGGGAGGGAAGGGCGGCGGTGAGAGGGGGGCCGAAATGGTGAAGGAACCGGGCGTGGGGAGAGGTTTTTATAGGTGGAGAGAGAAAAACGGCCGCGGCTTTAGAGGGGATTAATGGGCAAAACGGCCGGCCGTGGGGGGGGGGGAATGATGAGGGGGCTTAAACGCACGCTTAAACGAGGATTAAAGTGGTAGTAACGGCCAGGATTAAAAGCTTTCATTTGTCATTCATGGAGGAAGAGAGAGAAGGTGGGAGGTGGAAGAAGGTGAGGTTGAAGAAGGATATGACATATGGGTCCCATGTGTCATAGAGAGTGAGACTAAGTGAAGGGGTACGGGCCGTCGGATTGTTGACATGTGGCAAGTGAGTGTTTCATGGCTCTTGGATTTTGTGAAGGGGTAAGTGATCATGTGTGGCTAGGATTAAATCGTGGAGAGAGGTTGATGTAATCTGAGAGCGACACGTGGCGGGCTAGGAATAATTTGATTTTTATTTTCGGAATAAAATTTCAGAAAGTACTAGAAACTTTATAAACACTTGGAAAAATAATATTTAAAGTCTAAAAATTCCAGAAAAATTATAGAATATTCCTGGAAGCATTTTAGACTTAGGAAAAATATTTTTAATTTCAGATTTTCATTTAATAATTTTATAAAATACTTTTTAACCTTTAAAATTGATTTTTAAATCCAGAAAATCCAGATAAATCCCAAAAAAACACAAGAAATCCAAATAAAATCCAAATGCTTTTAAATACTTAATTTGAAATGATATTTTTACATAAACTCAAAATATCCTTTTTATATAATAGTAATTTTATGTTTTTAGTTAAATTAATTTTTATAAAAGCCTTTTTAAAAGCTAAAAACAGACAAATAAAATCTCCAAAATTTAGGCAACCAAAGAAACACTTTATTTTTATTTTAAATTAAATAATTTTTTTTACTAAACTTTTTGAAAAAAAAAACAGCTGGGCTGTTACAGGCACATATCAGAGATGGTTAGTTATACGAACCGTCTGTGATAATGCTTAAATATGCGCGCCCTAATCTGGCTCTTCTAAACTGTCCTCTCCCTCATCTTCTTCACTAGATTTCTCAATAATGGCATCTAAGATTCTTTTGATCTCCTTCCTCTCATCTATCAATTGTGAGTTATTCGGCCACAACCTTACACAAACGGTCAACAATTCACGTCTGGAGCAGCTCCTTCGCTCATGCCCTGCTCTCCTTCCTCGACTCACTTCCATCTGTCAGCTGGACCTCATCATCTGTCGTCGACGGAGGTATCTCATAGCTGCTCAGGAAAGGGAAACTACCCTTAGCCTCGTTCTACAGACAATTGGACACTTTGTCTTGCAACCTTTGGAAGTGCAGGTAGCATAGTCTTCAAATGGCCAGGGGTAATCCCAAGTATTCCAAAGAAAAGGTCGCAAGGATGGCTGGTAGGTTCTGGAGAACAGCTTGCAAGTCAGTCCCTTCACATCGAATCGGTGCCACATGGCTTTTTAGTAAGTTTGTATGTAGACCCGTCGCTTCCCCGAATTCCTTGAGAATGTAAACAAGGGCATTGACATCTGGCTGGGATGGGAGTAGGAAGATGGCTATGTCATGCGCATAGAGGGAGGTTCACAATGTTGCTCCCCGGCCACGCAAGGGTTGCAGGAGGCCATGTTCCGTCGCTCATACCCCCCCCCCCCCCCTTCCCACCCCCAACCCACATATATGTCAACTAACTGTATTTTCTGGGCAGCACTAGATACCTTGATACGTTTAACTTTTGAAAGTATTGGTTATACTACTCTAATATTATGACTAAAAATGTTGCTATATTTCTTATACAACTATAAAATTTTAATACATATCTGATTAATTAGCACCGTTTAATGTGGACCCACTAGAATGAGGCAATGAGCAGTGTATCTTTCTCTTTTTTAGTCCGATTAAAGTGGCAATTTATAGCCTCCCCTCCCTCCTCACAAATAATAAGCGCCTATATGTGGCCTTCTCACCTCGAGCAATAACACTTGGTCAAATTCAGCCAGCTAACCTGTATCCGCGTGAATATAATAATCGGCCTAAACAAACAAATCATGCACCTGATCTTTGCCACAGCCTCCTCCGAGTTAGGAAATCATATCACACGGTCATCGATCATGCACCGAAGATCCTATAATTACTCCGACGTCTCAACAACTTGTGCATGTATGGATGTATCTTATCTATTGTAACTGATATGTATTCTATTGAGTGAAAGCAGCAGATATGAAACATATTATCTTCTTTTTTTCCCTTTTGATAGGGAAGCATATTATCTTCCTCTAATTTACTTGGGGATAATATCCTTTTTTATACATAGTTAATGGTGGCGGCGGTGGCCGCGGTAGTGATTTTTTTATTCACCCATCTCACCTCTACATCTACATTCCTATTCCTAAAAAATATCTAACCAAAAATAGAAAAAACTATTTCCCAACAAATAAATTAACTTAAATACAAATTTTATTCTTATCCCACGCTTGTAAAGCACAACACAGGTCGTGATGAAGCTCAACCGTGGAACCTAGGGCGCGCGTAGTGTAGGGTAAGCACAGTGGCGGAGGTGTGTCGGTGGCTGAGATGTAGCTAGTCTGAGCGCCACGGCCTGAACATGTCAACGATAACTCGACATGCTAGGGTAATATGATTTCTTTTTATCCGTAGCAAAGCAAGAACAGTCAACTAGTAGTATAATGTATTACCCCAATCCAAATTTGTAATGAAAACTTCCAGATACTCTGGGTCTAACCTATGAAAATGAGCAGTAGTCATGTTTTGATTTGTTGGCAATAGAGAGAACATTTTGAAATCGGGTGACTACCATGTTTGAATTTATATATGTTTTACACTCTTGTTATTTAGTGATCCACCATGAACAATATTTTATTTCTAGAGTGCCATAACCTATTTATTTTTTTCCTAGGTTACTTTACCGAAAAATGTTGTCTGCAGAAGAATTCGTTAGCCATAGATAATATCTCATTTACAATAAGCAGAATGGATGCACACATCATTTACAATAAGCTAGAGTATGTTCGCAAACAAAATGAAAGCAAGAAGTTGCATCATATTACCTTTGTTTCTCTACGCTAAAGACGGAAAGAAATCAAACAGATTTTTATCTCCACATTTATTTAACATGTTACGTAAAAAGTATGAAGTTACTTATCAAAGCATCGCAAGTGCTATGTACATGTGGTAGTGAACCTGAGTCCAGAACTGCTTGCCAGTCTAAAAGTAAAGCTTGTATACGCTAGTGTCATATTGGATTTCATTGGTCTGGTTCAACATAAAGCTGCTATCAGTTGAAGTAGCATCAGGGAAAAAGCAATCTCATTAGTGTCACGAAGATGTTATACGTACAGTAAACATGAATACAAATAGTTCAGTTTTACTAGTAGGAATAAAATCATAGTACACTCATGGTTGTAAATTTTACATCACACAGTTTGATTATAAAATCACACAATTGTTCTATATCTTTTCCATCGTACAGAGCCTAGCTGGAATTTCAGAACTTATTACAAGTTTTACTAAATAGCAACTATTGTTGCTGATGACACATGCACAACAGTATATTGGCACGACTCAAGAAGCTAAAGCACCAGGGGGTGGTAGAAAAGGGCCCAGATCAAGCATGAGGTAGAGGATATGCGTGATGAACTCCCCACCAGTGCTGAGATGCTCGCAATGAAAAGCACCCTCGCAACGAGGCGCGATGTAGTAGAGCATCTCCAACCACACTGCGGCGATGAGGCCCCATCGGTTAGCTTGTGAATTAATGCTAATGAGCTCCTTGGCCACATCATGTGCACGAGGCAACACTGGAGAATCAAGAGCTTTCACAGTGTCTCTCAAACGTTGCAGATGAGTCACCGGTTGGGTGCTGCTGGAAGTAGCATTATCCGTGTTGGCCGGTCGTTCATCGCTCTTGGCTTCAAGCACCATCTTGACAGCTTCCTTCTCGCTTAGGTCATCATGTTGAGACTGTTTTTTAGATAATGGAACAAAGTTCCAGCTTCTACTTTCTGGGGAGAAAGTACACAGCTGTTCAATACAAAACCGAGCACATAGGCTCCAACTCCACAAGAAATCAAACTACAAATAAAGAAAGGAGAGGAAAGAAGCTACGCTTCAATTCTATTCCTAAATTTCCAACCGAACTTCGCAAAAACCTCCATGATTACGGTCTCCAACAATCTGCATCCATTTTTGAGATTTGATCTCGCCTCTTCTTTATGTAGTAGGGACCATTGTCGAATCCAATATGTTGCCCTGAAGATAACCTGCAGAAATGTAATAGATTTAGAATTATTGAATACCATATCGTTTCTATTCAACCACATAGCCCAACATAATGCAGCAGCTCCTACAAATATTTGATTTCTAAGTTTTGGCCGAATGGCATTCAACCAAGAATCAAACATGTTCGCAAAGCTAGAAGGGGGCTGAATTCCAAAGGTGATATAAACGGTATTCCAAATAAATCTTGCAAAGTGGCAATCAAA
Organism: Dendrocalamus latiflorus; assembly: GCA_017311315.1. NCBI lineage: Eukaryota > Viridiplantae > Streptophyta > Magnoliopsida > Poales > Poaceae > Dendrocalamus > Dendrocalamus latiflorus. The sequence continues at coordinate 13,478,289 of CM029657.1, read as the reverse complement.
GAAAAGATGTTGTATCGTCTCCATAGAGCTACAAAAACAACAAATGGTGCTACCTTGCCAATTCCTTTTTGCTAGATTATCCTTTGTGAGAGTAACCCCCTTTTGAAGGTACCAAAGGAAGATCTTAATTTTCAGAGGTATCTTAATGTTCCAAAGAGGGGTCTTTTGGGGAACTACCCCTTCTTGTATCACATACATATAAAAAGAACGAACGGTAAAAGTACCCTTGTTACACAAATCCCAGATAAAGAGTCCTCTCCACTTGTAAGGTTTACTGAAAATATTTTGGTCACCAAATCAAGCCAATCATCTAGATTAGAGCCAACCAAGGCCCTCCTAAAGGACACATTAAGAGGTATAGAGCTTAAGGTATGTGATACCGTGGCGTCTTTTCTCCTCACAATTCTATAGAGTGCGGGATGTGCAACACTAAAGGGTTTGTCACCTATCCAAGTATCCTCCCAAAATCTAGTTTGGGACCCATCACGAACACGGAAGTGACCACATGCAAAGAATTGATCCTTGACCTTCATAAGGCCAGACCAAAAATGTGAATCTCCCGGTTGTTTTGTAACTTGGGTAAGAGTTTTATTGGACAAGTACTTCCTTTTAATAAGGCTTTGCCAAACACCCTTTTCATTAATAAGTTTAAACAACCATTTGCTCAAAAGGCACTTATTTTGGATATCCAAATTTTGGATCCCCAATCCTCCAAATTCTTTAGGCCTACAAAGAATACTCCACTTAGTGAGTCTATATTTCTTTTTATGTTCATCACATTGCCAAAAGAATCTGGAACGGTAATAGTCTAGCTTTTTTAACACACCTCTGGGGACTTCGAAGAAGGAGAGCATGTACATGGCTAGACTAGTTAGAATTGAATTAATCAATACTAGTCTCCCTCCTACTGATAAGAGTTTACCTTTCCAACTACTCAGCTTTTTCTGAAATTTTTCCTCTATGACCAACCAATCCTTGTTCGAAAGCTTGCGATGATGCATAGGAATACCTAGGTATCTAAATGGGAAACCCCCCGTGCCACAACCAAAAAGTTGCGCATATTCATGCTCACACTCCTTGGCCTTGCCATAGCAAAATAACTCGCTCTTATGGAAATTGATTTTTAACCCCGATAATTGCTCAAAGGTACTTAAGACTAGCTTAAGGTCTTTGGCCTGGAGTATATCATGATCCAGGAAGAGGATAGTATCATCCGCGTACTGTAAGATTGATAGGCCATCATCTACAAGGTGAGGAACAACTCCACTAAACTTTCCAATAGCCTTGGCTCTCTCAATTAAGATGGCTAACATATCAGCCACTAAGTTAAAAAGAATTGGTGACAAGGGGTCTCCTTGCCGAAGTCCTTTCTTAGTCTGAAAATAGTGGCCAACTTCATCATTAACTTTAATGCCAACACTACCACCCTTAACAATTTGTTATATCCAATTGCACCATACAGAAGAAAAGCCCTTCATTCTTAAAGTTTGCTGAAGGAAGGACCAATTAACCTTGTCATATGCTTTCTCAAAGTCTAGCTTCAATATAACCCCATCTAAATTCTTCCTATGCATCTCATGAATAGTCTCATGTAAAATGACAACGCCTTCCATAATGTTCCTACCGGACATGAAAGCGGTTTGTGAAGGTTTTATGACTTTTTGAGCTACTAGAGCTATTCTATTTGTCATTACCTTTGTAAAAATTTTGAAACTAACATTCAATAGGCAAATTGGCCTAAATTGTTGTATCCGTTTTGCCTCTTTTTCTTTTGGTAATAATGTAATTATTCCAAAATTGAGGCTGTATAGTGGCAATTTACCTTTGTGGAATTCAGCAAAGAGAGCCATGAGATCACTCTTAATGATATCCCACAAGGCTTGATAGAACTCAGCCGGAAACCCGTCTGGGCCTGGCGCCTTATTATGCTCCATTTGGAAAATGGCAGCTTTGACTTCCTCCTCCAAGAATTCCATGGTTAATAAATCATTTTCCAAAACGGGTACCTGTGGGATATCATCCCGCATAGATTCCATCATGGAAAAATTATTACGATCTGAAGCTCCAAAGAGGTCCTTATAATAATTGGTGATAAATCTTTTAAGATTCTCATCCCCTTCTATAACTCCCTCTTCTTGCTCAAGCTTGAAAATTCTAGTTTTCCTGTGTTTACCGCTTGCTACCAAATGAAAATACTTAGTATTATAATCGCCAAATAACAACTTAGTTGTCTTGGCTCTTTGATACCATTTGAGCTCCTCTTCCCTTAAAAGGGAGACTAATCTCTCTTTTAAACAGTGTTTCAAATCAAGCTCCATAGGGCTTAGAATTTGAGTTTCTGCTTTCTTATCAAGCTCATCTGTTTTCTTAATCAGCTCTTCCTTCTCCTTTTTATAAGTACCACTCACATTCTTAGCCCAACCTCTTAAGAATTGTCTAAGACGTTGAATTTTAAATTGCCATTTTTGTAGAGGTGTGTTGTGGCTACAGGCCAAACAGAGAGAGAGATGGTAGTGGAGAGTGATGGAGATGAGGGTAATGGCCTGCCCCCTCCCCATGGCCGGTATTCTATATATATATGCATGGGGAGTGCTTTTACAATTGTGCCCTTACAGCTGATCATCCCCTTCAGGGGTATTTGTGTCATTACACGTGGCCTATTCTGGGCCTTATAACTTCCTACCAGGCCTGCTGGGTTTAGGTGGGGGCCATCCCTACGACAGGAGCCTCTCATGGTGAAGGGCTTCACAGGGCCGAAGCCATGTCGCCGAGTCCTTTGGCCCCCTCCGTTCCCGCGGCCTGTGAACTTCTCCAAATTTGACCCGGGGCTGCGTTGTGGCCGAAGCAGATGCGTACGCTCCGGCCCTCACCCCTCGAATTGGGCGGCGGCGGAAGTGGCCCCAGCTGAAGCAGACGCACGCCAGGGGCGTTGCACTGGCATAGGTAAGCGTGGCGGGGTCCCTGAGCCGCCGCGTGAGCCTTAAACGATAAGGGACGCGCTGCGATGCTCGCTCTTCCGGCCGTCCATGTGGTGAAGCGTGCTTGGCGCGGTGCGGGCCTTGAGGCGTCGTGACCATCAATGTGACGGCGGACTCCCGGCCTTTGGACTTCTGAGGCGCGCGCGCTCCGTAGTCGTTGCGACCTTGCCGCCTGGTGGTGTGCTTTTTAATGGCGGTTGGCTTGCCAGGGGGCAAGCTGTCGCGTCGTGTAGTGCGCCTTCTCGTGAGTGGAGCGCGCGATGGTTTCCGGTGTGCACGCGGTGGGGTGCGGACGGTTGCACTTATGCACCCCTGGTAGCTGGACCGCCCGACCCCCCCCCCCCCCGTTTGTGCTTCCGTCGGTTGGCATGCCTCCACGCTGGCGACTCTTCGCCTAGTGAGGCCGAGTATAAATATGTTGGCGTCGGGGGCCGCTCCCTAGACATCCCTTGCTGCACATCCCGTACCTGTTCATGGTTAACTTCTCACATGTAGGAAAATTTTGTTCATCTGCGTTTGATGACTGCGTCGACCGGCGTTAATGCCCACGAGCGCTGGTGAACAAAATATATCCTATTTGTGGGGATGCTTCACAGCTTGATATGGAAATGGCAAGGTCTGACTTGCTCTTGTAGACAGATATGAAGTCATCCATACGCTCTGATCGTGCGAACGAGCATATGCTGGTGTGGCGACGCATATCTGTTTACGAGATCGTGTCTGCTCTTGCCGCAAATTGACCTTTGCCTGTTCGAGTTATTGTGGTCGTATGTGCTGTTCTGCGTTCTTCAAGCTCGCTCCGTCCCCTACCCTTCGAACGGGTGGCAGCGAAGCTGGCGCCTAGTCGAAGTAGACGCGCACGCTCCGTCCCCTACCCTTCGAGTGGGTGGCAGTGAAGCTGGCGCCTAGTCGAAGTAGACGCGCGCGCTCCGTCCCCTACCCTTCGAACGGGTGGCAGCGAAGCTGACGCCTAGCCGAAGTAGACGCGCGCGCTCCGTCCCCTACCCTTCGAACGGGTGGCAGCGAAGCTGGCGCCTAGTCGAAGTAGACGCGCGCGCTCCGTCCCCTACCCTTCGAACGGGTGGCAGCGAAGCTGGCGCCTAGTCGAAGTAGACGCGCGCGCTCTGTCCCCTAGCCTTCGAACGGGTGGCAGCGAAGCTGACGCCTAGCCGAAGTAGACGCGCGCGCTTCGTCCCCTAGCCTTCGAACGGGTGGCATCGAAGCTGGCGCCTAGTCGAAGTAGACGCGCGCGCTCCGTCCCCTACCCTTCGAACGGGTGGCAGCGAAGCTGGCGCCTAGGCGAAGTAGACGCGCGCGCTCCGTCCCGTACCCTTCGAACGGGTGGCAGCGAAGCTGGCGCCTAGCCGAAGTAGACGTGCGCGCTCCGTCCCCTACCCTTCGAACGGGTGGCAGCGAAGCTGGCGCCCTCGCCTCGCGAACACCGCCACGCGTGTGGTGACTTGGGATCTTGCGACGCGGCCTTGCGCTGTAAAGGTTCCTGGAATCACGCCGGCCCCTGGTCTGCCAAGGTTAGGTTCCCGTACCGTGCGACCCGACACGCCCGGGGCACACGGCGGCCTATGATTGGTGGGCGGCAGGATGTGGACGGTTGCGTGCTCGCGGCCGCTCGCCTCTTCCCTAGGCAAGGGGGACACGGGGCGGGCGATGAATGGCGCAGCGCCGGAGCTGTTGTGATCCCCTGGCCCATTAGTGCGCCTTTAATAGCGGCTAGGTAGCGTCGTGCTGTGACGGCCCTTGGCGCTTGTGGTCGTGGCCTTCCGGCTTTGGGTATGGGGCATTGCGCTGGACGGGCGCTTGTACGAGTGCGATCGCGTCCCGTACGTGGACCGTCGCGAGTCTTTGCTTTCAGTTACGGGGAATCGTGCGGGGCGGACCTTTATCCCGCTGTGGTTGCCTCCGGCACACGGAGCGTTGCGACGCTTCGGTAGCGGCGGTATGGGCGAGGTGGCTTGAAATAGCCCCCTCGTAACAGCGTCCCCGCACCTTTATGCCCTCCTTCCTGCCTGCTCTGCCCTCTACACTTTCGCGCTATCTTCACCGCTTCAATCTCTCTGTGGGAAGCGATGGCCTCCAGTAGCGGCCAGGCGGTTGGTGGCCCTGACATTCGCCGGCGGCCCTCCCTGTTGAAGGTGAGATACGCGCTCCAAGAGCGCGACCCGGCGGCGGCGGACAAGGAGCGGCTGGTGGCGGAGGAGGAAGGCACATTCTCCGGCGAGCTAGGCCCCTCGCTTGTGACCGAGAAGACGATCCAAGGGCTTCTGCGTGCGGGGAAGTTGTCCGAGCGCCAGGAGGTACGATTGCCCGCCGTCGACGAGACGGAACCGCATCCCGAGAGGTCGGAAGCGGTCGTGTTCGTTGCCTTTCTCGACGCGGGGCTCCGCATCCCAGCGGCGGCTATCGTGGGCGACGTGCTGCGGACCTTCGGGCTGGAGTTGGCGCAACTGACTCCGAACGCCGTGGCTCAGCTCGCGGTGTACAGCTGGGCCTTGCGCTCGGGGGCGTGTTGGCCCAGCGCCTCGCTGTTCGCCTACCTTCACGAGGCACGATGCCAGCCCAAGGACCGGAAGGACGGGACGCTGTCGAGCTTCGGTAGCGTCACTTTTATTCTTCGTCCGTCGTGCAAGAAGCTCTTCCCGGCGAACTCAACTCGCGGGAAGTGGGAGTCTTACTGGATGAAGCGGTGGTTCTACCACCGCGTGGAGAGCGGGAGCGGCCTTGAGTGCACAGGCCGACTGATCACGTTCAAGCCCTCGCCCGGCTAAACGCTCGATGATGAGGACAGGCGGAGGGTCCAGCGGCTCGTAGGCGCGGCCGCCCGCTTCAACATGCGCGACCTCGCCGAAGAGTACGTGATGTATGGCGTGGCACCGCTTGCCCACGACTGGCGTCTTGCCGCCGAGATACGACGAGACGACAATGTTTTGCCGTCGGTCTGCTTGCTGCCGGCGCCCTCCGGTCTTCGTAAGCCTCGATCGCGTCCCTCCTTTGTTTACGCAAAAAATGCGTTATATGCTGATGCTATTCTCCTTTACTTCAGGGATTTGCTTGGAGGCGGCGGAGCAAGCCGCGCGCGTATTCCTGGGGCGTACACCAGCAGGGAGCACGAGCAGCGCGCGGCTGCTATCGCCGAGGTGGGGCTGGGGCGAATAAACCGCGTGTGCGAGGCCCTGGGCCTTGCCGTGCCGGACCGTGTCGCTTCAGATGATGGTGCAGCAAAGAAGAGGAAGAAGAAGACACCGTCTCGGAAGAGGGGCCGCAGCGGGGCACCTGCCGCGCTTGGCGCGGCAGCTGCTGCTGCTAGTGCTTCCGAGGGCGCGGCAGCTGCTGCTGCTAGTGCTTCCGAGGTATGCCGATTCCGGCTTGGGCGACGCAGACGTCGAAGTCGAGGTATCTTCGGCGAGCGTCCCGGACGGCGGGTTTGCCGCGAGCAGCCGAGGGGGGGAAGTCTCACCGCCCGCCGAGGTCACCGAAGTCTCACCGCCCGCTGAGGTCACCGAAGTCTCACCGCCCGCTGAGGTCACCGAGACGGAACCCGTGCGGACCGGCGATGCCGAGGTGGAGCCTTCGACCGTGGCTGCTGTGGTGCCGGAGGCGCCTTCCGCGGGGGTGCACGGAGCCGCGCTGCCTTCACCGACAGCAGCAGAAACCGAGGTGCCCCCTGCGACAACTGCCGCCACGGAACCCTCGCCCCCTGGCGCGGCAGCTGCGGGGGCTTCCCTAACCGCGGCTGCGGGGGCGGTGTCACCGCTGGCTGCCCCGGCTAAACGGCCGGGTGTGCGGTCGGAGCTCCACCGGACACCGCGGGGATTCGTTGTGGCCACGGGCATCAGAAGCTTGTGGGACTCCAGCGCAAGCGCCGGAGACCCTGCGGCGTACGCGCCTTCTGCCCCCCTGGCCACGCCGCCCACCGCGCAGGGACAGCCATCTCCCTCCCCGAACGCGGAGGCTTCTGCCCGCGGTGGAACCATTCCTTCTGCTACTGAAGGTGAGGTGGCTTAGCTTACTCTGGTGTATGCTTTTATGCCTTGGGGTGCTCACCTGTATCCCTGTTTGCAGCGTTGCTCATTCTGGAGGGGGAGCACTTGGCGGAACACGGGGCCTCCGAGCGCGTAAGCCCCGCGGACTTCGTGCCGCCTCCGGAGATGCTGAGGGCGTGGCGCGGGATTGTGCATGACGCGGCCACCAGCGTCGACCCGCAAGTGCTGCAGGCCTACGGGGCGGGGCGCCTCGAGGACGCCTTCGAGGTGTCTGGGGTGAGGGTAAGTATTCGTGGGACAACGCCTGGGTTAGCTGAGCTTGCTAAGTCTTTCCCTTCTGCAGACACTTGTGCTGGGGTAGGCTCTGCAAACGGCCTATACTCGTGGCCGAACAGCGCTCGAGGATAGGCTACGGGCGGCCGAGGAGGAGCTGCGTGAAGCCTCTGGAGCCCGCTCTGCCCAGGACGCCCGCATCCGCCAGCTGGAAGCGGAATGCGCCGAAGCGAGGGCACACGCCGAGGAACTTGTTGCGTCGGCGCGGGAGTCGGCCGCGGCAACTGCTGAACAGAAGTTTGCGGCAGAGCGGGACGGGCTCCTGGAACAGGTCGCCTCGCTAGAGAAGGAGAAGGGGGAGCTCGCCTTGACTCTAGCGGAGCGTAACCAGACACTTGGCGACGCCTCGGTGGTCGCATGGGACGCCATGCAAGCGCTGGAGGGTCATCTTCAAGAGCTGGTAACTGAGGTGCCGGACCGCGCCTTTGCCCCGGAGGAGTTGTCACGGACCCTCCGCTGGGTTGGGGATGCCGCCAACGTCGCGCGCGGCGCCGCGACGTACGTCCTTCACGTCGGCATGCTTGGTGTGCGCGCTCCTGCAGCACCGCGGTTGTACGCACGTCGCCGGGCTAGATGACCCCCGGCTGGAGATGCCTGGCGGGGCCGGAGCAATGTCCGGCGCCGTCCGCTCCGCTCGCCGTGCCCTCGGGCCCTTCTTCGACCGGATCTGGGCTTATGTCGGGCCGAATGCTGCACGGATCGAGCTCCGGAAGTCGCTCTATGGGACGGGGAGCCTCGGCCAATTTCTGGACGGGGTCCCTCGACGCGACGATGGTGGCGCTGGGCCCTCCGAAGGCGCCGGGAACCCGCAGGTCTGACGCCGTGGTGCCTAGGTGTAGGCGTGCGTTGTACTGCTCCCTCTTTTTGCGAATGAAGTACACACTTGCTGCATGCAGTCTGACTTTCACCTATATCCCGGGCAGCTTCCTTGCTGGGGCCGGCTTCTTGCGGCCGACCTTTCAACCCGGCGACGCCTTCGACGCTGGCGAAGGGCCGAAGAGTCGCTGGACTTTTGGGCGGGCCGGCCTTCTTCGAGCGAGGCCCCAGCTTTAGCGCGTGTTAAGGACGAACCCGCAGGATAGCGGCTTAGAGCGGCAAGGGTGTTGCCGGACCTTTGTACTTGTCATTTTTCCGGTATGCAGACTTCCTGGCATTTTAGGATATACGCTGTGTGCTGATACCACCGTTGGCGAAGTAGCTGCGCAAGGGTTCCTTAGAACGGCACTTGCGTGGGCAGCCCTTGGCATCTCTCTCTGCGTGTGCGGAGGCGGATCTCTGCACTTTACCTTGTTATAGTCCGTAGACTGGCGTATGTGGAGGCGGACCTCGACACTTTGCCTTTTTATAGTCCGTAGACTGGCGTAGGCGGAGGCGGACCTCGGCACTTCGCCTTTCTATAGTCCGTAGACTGGCGTAGGCGGAGGCGGACCTCGACGCTACGTCTTATTTAGGGTCCGTGGACTAGTGCGTGCGGAGGCGGACCTCGATGCTACGACTTCTATTATAGTCCGGAGACTCGCGCGTGCGGAGGCAGGCCTCGACGCTACGTCTTATTTAGAGTCCGTGGACTAGTGCGTGCGGAGGCGGACCTCGACGCTACGGCTTCTATTATAGTCCGGAGACTCGCGCGTGCGGAGGCAGACCTCGACGCTACGTCTTATTTAGAGTCCGTGGACTAGTGCGTGCCGAGGCGGACCTCGACGCTACGACTTGCTTTATAGTCCGGAGACTCGCGCGTGCGGAGGCAGACCTCGACGCTACGTCTTATTTAAAGTCTGTGGACTAGTGCGTGCGGAGGCGGACCTCGACGCTACGACTTGCTTTATAGTCCGGAGACTCGCGCGTGCGGAGGCAGACCTCGACGCTACGTCTTATTTAAAGTCCGTAGACTGGTGCGTGCGGAGGCGGACCTCGACGCTACGTCTTATTTAAAGTCCGTAGACTGGTGCGTGCGGAGGCGGACCTCGACGCTACGTCTTATTTAAAGTCCGTAGACTGGTGCGTGCGGAGGCGGACCTCGACGCTACGTCTTATTTAAAGTCCGTAGACTGGTGCGTGCGGAGGCGGACCTCGACGCTACGTCTTATTTAAAGTCCGTAGACTGGTGCGTGCGGAGGCGGATCTCGACGCTACGTCTTATTTAAAGTCCGTAGACTGGTGCGTGCGGAGGCCGACCTCGACGCTACGTCTTATTTAAAGTCCGTAGACTGGTGCGTGCGGAGGCCGACCTCGACGCTACGTCTTATTTAAAGTCCGTAGACTGGTGCGCGCAAGGGCGTCCCCCCGGTGCGTCTTTTGTTTATACTCAGGCCCGTCACCTTTGGCTACGGCGAGTGCACATGCGAACATGCGACTTCGATTTATACTCAGTCCCGTACCCCTAGCTACGGCGAGTGCACACGCGAACGTGTGTCTTTGTTTATACTCAGGCCCGTCACCTTTGGCTACGGCGAGTGCACACGCGAACGTGCGACTTCGATTTATACTCAGTCCCGTACCCCTGGCTACGGCGAGTGCACACGCGAACGTGCGTCTTTGTTTATACTCAGGCCCGTCACCTTTGGCTACGGCGAGTGCACACGCGAACGTGCGACTTCGATTTATACTCAGTCCCGTACCCCTGGCTACGGCGAGTGCACACACGAACATGCATCTTTGTTTTATACTGCGGGAACGCGCACGTTAGCTAAGCCTGCGCGCGCCTTCTCCGCGTACTTGCGCGTGATAATGAAAGATTAGTGACCAACGGCGATCTTCATTACCTCCCCGTTTGCGCGGGTAAGCAATTACAAGGGGTGGATATACTAACTGTTTGCCCTTGGTGCGGCCGAAGCCTCTAGTCGCTGGGCATCTGCAGGGCCCGCCAAGGCGCCTCTGAATGGCCCCGCGGACCTCCGCGCCGTGACGTCGGCTCTAGGAGCGCCGTTGGGCTTCGCGACGCGGGCGCCTGGTACCTGGCTCGATGCGCCGGGCCATATCCTGGTCGCCTCGGACGGTGATGATGGTCCGGGGACCCGGGATCTTCATGCATAGATAGCCGTGATGTGGTACCGCGCCGAAGGAGTTGAGGATTGGGCGCCCTAATATGGCGTTGTAGGGGTATGGAAGGTCGACCACGTCGAAGGTGGCATCTTCGGCCCGCACATTGTCATCGTGGCCGAAGGAGACTTGAAGACCTATTTGGCCCAACGCCCGCAGGGGCTGTCCCCCAAAGCCCTGCGGTGGGATTCCCGAGGGCCCTAGGCGGCTTCGAGGGATCCCCATCCGGTCGAAGGCCGCCGCAAACAACACGTTCGCGGAGCTGCCGCCGTCCGCCAAGGCACGCCCCACGTCGCATCCCGCGATAGTGACCCGGATGACCAGGGGGTCCTGATGAGGGAAGTCCACGCCTTGGGCGTCATCGGGTGTGAATGTAACTTCGTGCTGCGCCCAGTCCGGGGGTGCTTGCGCTGGGTACGCCGCCACATGATGTAGTCTTCGCGCATAGGCCTTCTGCTGCCGTGCTGAGGCGAACTCCAGCGCAGAGCCTCCGGATATGACGTTAATGATCCAGCGGTGGGTTGCCTCCGGAGCCCGCAGCGACAGGAGGCCCTCCCGAGGCTGCTGTACGTGGGCTTGGATCCGTAAGGTGCCTTCCTGGGGTTGCATCCCTTGCGCCTGTACCTGCATGGGGGCCTCGTACGGGAATTGGACGTGGGCCACCGCGGGCGGACGCGTCTCCGGGTTCCTGTCCCTAGCGACGCTATCACGGAGCGCCGTGATGGAGGTGCAGGTGCGGGTATCGTGATTGCCGCGGCCGTGGACTACACACCACAGTCCCTGGTGCTGGTCGTCATAATCTCCACGACTTTTATCGTCGCGGCCCCGACCACGGCCGCGCCCCCGGCCACGGCGCCCCCGACCGCCTCGGCTTGCGGGAGCGCCCTCGTCGGAACCGCCTTCAATGTCGAGGACGTACCGGTTTCGCCTCGACCTCTGCTGGCCGCGCTTGGGCTGATCGGACGACTCCTTATGCGAGGCGTCCCTGCGGTCGGGCGCATCCCTGGACGATTCCTGCTTACGCTTTCCCTTCGAAGAACCGTCCTTCGGCGGTCCTTCGGCTTTTGCCGAGGCTCCAGCCTGGTTGGTGTCGGAGTCGTCACCTTGCCTTCGCCGCGCGTCTTCTTCCGCCCTGGCATATTCCTCCATTTTGTCGAAGAGCTTCGCCACCGTCTTGATTGGCTTTCGCGCGTTGTACTCGGCCATCGGGCCTGGACGAAGGCCCTGTATGGCTACATTAACGATGATGGTTTCATTAACGTCTTTCACTTGACATCGAATCTTGGCGAAGCGTTTGAAGTAGTCCCGAAGCTTCTCCGAGGGTTTTTGCTTCACAGCAAAGAGTTGGTCCGCGTCGACTCGATCGACGTAGTTTCCTTGGAAGTTGTTGTGGAGGCGGACGCGAAGCTGCTCCCACGCGTAGATGGAGCCCGGCTCTATGGTAAAGAACCAAGAGAGCGCCACGCCTTGCAGCGCGAGGGGGAGTCCCTTCACCTTCGTGGTGTCGTCTCCGCCTGCGGCTTCGATCGCGGTTTCGTACACGCGCACGAACTCGCGGGGGTCCGTGTCGCCTTTGTATGGGTCGATGGCGCTAGGAAACTTGAAGTCTTCGGGCCATGCCGCCTGCTGCAGCCCTGCCGAAAGCGGGGACTCCGGATCTACGCGCCGCAGCGGCACGCGGCTAGACGTGGGGGCTTCGCGACTGTCCGCCCTCTCTGGCGTGGGCTCGGGCGCGATTACTGGCGCGGCCTGCTGGCTCCGAGCCTCTTGCATATCTCGGACGGCTCCGCGAAGGTCCCCTAGCTCCCGCTGGAACGCGCTGAGGGCCGCCAGCAGGGCGCTTTCCGCCGCCTGTGCGGGCGGGGTCGCCGTTACTCCCAACGGGCGAATCGGCGTGGGCACGACCGCGTCGCGAGGTCCCGAGCAGCCGGCCGCTCCGTCGTGGCTACCTCAAACCGCCCGGTCCGTGCTACCGGCGAGGGTTGCGGCGGGGGCGGCGAGGTCGGCTGTCGTTGCGTCGGCGGGGTTGGTTGTCGCCGCACCAGCGTCGACGTCCTCGACCGCGGGGTTCGTCCCCGCAACGCCGGTGACGGGGTTGGCCATCGCGGTGCCGGTGACGGGGTTGGTCGTCGCGGTGCCGGTGACGGGGTTGGTCGTCGTGGTGCCGGTGACGAGGTTGGTCGTCGCGGTGCCGGTGACGAGGTTGGCCGTCACCGCGCGAACGTCGACGTCTTCGGCCACCGCGCCTGCGTCGCCACCCGCGCCCGCCGCTGCCGATGCCGAAGCCCTGGTACTCATACAACGCTCCGGCCTGGCCGCCTTCTTTCCCTTCGCCGTCGTTGACGAAGCTTTTTTCGGTGCCATCCTTCTTCTTCGGTCTTCAGGCTTGTCCTTGTCCTCCCCACGGATGGCGCCAACTGTTGTGGCTACAGGCCAAACAGAGAGAGAGATGGTAGTGGAGAGTGATGGAGATGAGGGTAATGGCCTGCCCCCTCCCCATGGCCGGTATTCTATATATATATACATGGGGAGTGCTTTTACAATTGTGCCCTTACAGCTGATCATCCCCTTCAGGTGTATTTGTGTCATTACACGTGGCCTATTCTGGGCCTTATAACTTCCTACCAGGCCTGCTGGGTTTAGGTGGGGGCCATCCCTACGACAAGGTGTTTTCCCCCTTTTCTCTTTGTTCCACACATCAGCTACCAACTCTGAGAAACCATCCCGCAACAACCATCCGAGTTCAAATTTGAACATAGGTTGATTTTTAATATGTGTACCATCACCCATTCTAAGCAGCAATGGGGTATGATTTGAAATTTCCCTATTTAATGCTTGAACATTTGCTAATGGAAATTTAGCCTCCCACTCTGTACTTACCAAAATCCTATCAAGTGTCTCATAAGTTGGTATATCCCTAGAGTTTGCCCAAGTAAACTTCCTATTCGAAAGTTCAAGCTCCCTTAAGTCTAAGCCATCAACAACGGCATTGAATAAGAAGGGCCATTTATCATCATATTTATCATTGTTTTTCTCTTTTGGGCTCCTAATTATGTTGAAATCACCACCGATAAGAATCGGATGTGTTTCTTTAGAACATGTTTGAACCAACTCTGCGAGAAAAGCTTCCTTAAAGTCATCTTGAGCAGCCCCATAAACTGCTATAAGAATCCATTGGAAGCCATCTGCTTTGTTTCTAAGTCGGAATTTAACATAGAAATCTCCTTCGGCAATAGCTCCGATGTCAAAGACCTCTAAGTTCACTCCTAACAAAATACCACCGGACCTACCATGAGGTTCGGACCAGTGCCACAGGAATTCTTGTCCACCACAAATGTTGTTTAAAACTGTTTTAGAAAAATCTTTCTTACCGGTCTCCATGAGAGCAATAAAGTCTAGCTTTTGCTCTCTAGACGTGTCTGATAGGAATCTAAATTTAGCCAAGTCACTAAGACCTCTGCTATTCCAAAAAATTCCTTTCATTTTGACTCAATCTTATGTTTTTTAATCATCCTAATCTTATGGTGTTTCTTCCTTCTAAAGGACGAATGTGACTTGTTTTTCTTAAAGACAACTTTAAAATCACAACTTAGGTGATCACTGTCCTCATCCATTACCTCCCCCATCAAATCACCACATAAGTGACCAAGAGTGAGGTTTTCTATGTCCTCATCGTCCTCCTCATCAATAATTTCAGAATCCATATTTGTTTCAGATTCTATGTGGCCCAATCTCGAATTAAATCTATCAATTTCAATAGTTTTAATTCTGCTAACCAATTCTGAGATATCCCTAGTATTCTTGCCTAAGTTAACACCTAGATCAAGTAAACAAGATGCAACTAGAGAATCTGAACAAGAAGCAAAGGAAAGGTTATTGTTGATACCTTTAATGAAATCCAAATTTTTCCACGCCGCTCTCTTCTTTGCTTTTTCCATCACGTGCTCATCCTGTTAACATAACGCGTGCTGGAACGAGTTGGGGTAATTGTAGCTTCCGTGATAGCTGCAGCCGCCAGTACATTAGCCGGCACTGTGCTTCCACCCTGCATCTGCAGCGCGCCACCTCCACCATGCAAGGTCGGCAGCACCTCCTTTGGCCCAACAACAGGAGGCAGATGAGCCCAAGGTGACAGCGAAGGCAAGCCACTCTCAGCCATCATGTTGAGACTGTTTATCTGCAAAAAGTTTCTTCATTTCATCATGAGCTTTGCGGTGTACATACTGGGAGTTGCTTGTAAGCATTACACCGCACTTGAAGACAAGGTACATGATATAATTTGACAACTCTCTGCTCCTCTTCATTTGATCAGAATCCGTGCTGGCATCTTCTCTCAAGTAGTAGCATATGTCTGTTGCAATGTGCCAGATGAGCACGCTTGTGGGGAAATCCACACCGTCGATGCACTTGTGTAGGGCAGTGCGTGGCCTTGCTGCAATCCGAAGCGCTAACTCGCCACGGGTGCTGGCAAAGTTCCAGTCTTGCTGTTCCCCTGTTCCGAACTCTAACAATTTGTCGAGGACGAACCTCTTGAGATCTTCAGTGATGGGGATGCGTGTTATTTCCTTGTCGTCTAAATGCTTCCCAATCCATTGCGGTACAAATGACACGCCTTGTCTGGTGTGTCTTTTGATCATGCTGTACTGCGCCAGCATTTCAGACCAGTGCTGTCTTGTACGCCCTGCAGGCTGGATGTAGGTTGCTACACGTGAGATTGCACTTTGGATTCCATCCGTAACGGGGGCGCATGCTGTTCCCTCGCTCGATGCGAAGGTAACTAAGGACATGAAGAGGGATGCTACCTCCAAGATTGTGGCCCCCCTTTTGACATAGGAGACGTTGACATCAGCTCTACCTATTAGAGTATATGGTAGTTAGAGATAAAATAGGATAGAATTGATTTGTATTGAGTCCTTCCTTATCTCCTCTACCTTGTACACTATATATACCGGCCCCCGAGGCTCAATACAACAACTACAATATTCGCAGTATCTCTCCCTCTCAATTCAATCTAACATGGTATCAGAGCGGGCGTTCTAGCGCGCCGCTCACACTTCCGCCGTCGCTGCCCCCGGGAGTCGACGCCGATCCTCCCAGGGGCAGCCAATCGTTGTTTTTTTTACATTGTTGTTCGTCCGTCGTCCGTAGCAGCAGCTTGCATCGACATCGGCATCGGCAGGCCTTCTCCGCGTCACATCCACAGCTGATTTCGTCGGATCTGGGATGTGCGTGTTCGTGCCGCAACCTCTGGGAGCACCCTGACCGTCTCCGTCGCCTCCCGCCGTTCCGCCGCCTCCCGCTCCCGTGGCACCAACTCCCACCGCCTCCACCATCTCGGATCTGACCTCTGCCCGCCGTCCACCGCCTGGAGGTGCTGCCGGCCGCCGTCTGCCGGATCTGCGCCCGACCGGCTCCACCGTCTGGCCCCTCCGCCGCCTCGGCCTCTGCCTGCCGTCTACCGTCGGCCAGATCTGTGCCCGCTGGATCCGCCCGCCGTCCACCACCTGGAGGTGCTGCCGGCCTCCACCATGTCGGATGTGCACCCGATCTCCGCCGTCTGGCGCCGTCGCCCACCGGCCCCTCCGCCGCCTGAGAGCGGCCGCCGCTTGGAGCCCGCCTCGCCTCATCCACCTTGTCCACGCCTCTTCCTCGGCAGATCCGCCGCCGAGCTGCCTGGAGAAGTCCACCCCTGGACGCCGCCTTTCCCGGGTTGCCGCCGCCGCCCCTAGACCTCCTCCCGGGCCGCCTCTTCGACCCCGACAGCCGTCACCTGCCTCTCCCGCCCCTGGTGCTGCTCCGCTCGGCGCCGTCTCCTGCCGCTGCCGGTCGCTGGCGACAGCCGTCGCCCGCCGTCGCTGCCCGCCGGCTCCGCGACCATCGGCCGCGGGCCGATCCGACTGCCGGCCACCTCCAACCGTTGTGGACGTCAGAGAATACGCGTCGTGATGTGTTGCAATTGTTGCTGCTGTATCTTTTTTCTCCCGATCAGAGATTGGGTTTGCGTCGCCCACCGCCGCTCGTCGACATCGTCTCCATCTGGTCGTCCACGACAACGCCGTCTCCGACTCCGTCACAGCGGCCCTGTCTTCGTCGTCCTGCTCCGCGCGCACGTCGGCTTGATCACCCGATCGAGCGTACGGCTGCGACGACTTCTTCGGATGGATCATCTTCGCATCGCCATCAAGCTTTGGGCTGCCGCTACGTCGCCCCCCTCGGGCCGTAGTGTTGTCGCTCGTGGTCCACGTCCACTGTCTGCCGCGGCGTTGAGAGGTGCCCTCCTCGACGCAGCCGCATCGACAGTGGACCCCCTGCCGTTGCTTCGACTTGGAGTTGCACCTGTATCGCCCTGTCTGGCCGCAGCGTCGCTGCTCTTGTCGTCTTCACCGCCGTCAACATCAGCCACTCGGGATGTTCTTCGCCTACATCGAGCATTGCCGCCGTGTCTTCCTCCAGCTGTCACCGTTGCCGCTCTTGGCCGGTGGTCCAGCTGTCCGTCCTTCAGCAACCGACGTAGCCGCTCCAGGCCGTTGGTTCCTCTACGTCGCCTTCGTCCTCGTCCACCGTGCCTCATCGCCAGTGTCGCCGTATCTTCCTCGACTACTTTTCGTTCTTCTCCAGCTACTGCGAGCTGCACCGGCACTTCTCCTTCTACACCGTTCTCGCGCCGCGACTGTCTTGGAGGCCTTCTCTGCTAGTCTCCTCCGACATTGGCGCATGGTTCATGGTGGTCCCTCCCTCGCCCGCGCGGTATTGGCAACACCATTGTGCACTTCATCCCGATTCATCCTTGGGCCTGGCAAACCCATTGTGACGTCTCGTCCTCGATGGCTTCGACAGCATCGGCTCTTCAGCGTCATCTTCCTCCACGACTGCCCCGATCGCGTCACCGTTTTCGTCTACAGTGCACTCTCTTCGCGCAACCCGGTTTAGCGACATCATCCTGCATACCGTAACCACTTCCTGGCGCCTTCCTGCGCGCCCGCGGCTTGGCTACTCGTCATCGGCTGTATCGACCACGGCTACATCGACCACGACTTCTTCGCTTCTGTTGCTTTGGCTACATCGACCTGGGCACAAAGGGCTATCATCGTGTTGAGTCCTCTTGTCGGTTTCTTCTCCAGTCCAAGTGTCCGCGTCGCTCATGCTTAGACTGCGGGGGGATATTAGAGTATATGGTAGTTAGAGATAAAATAGGATAGAATTGATTTGTATCGAGTCCTTCCTTATCTCCTCTACCTTGTACACTATATATACCGGCCCCCGAGGCTCAATACAACAACTACAATATTCGCAGTATCTCTCCCTCTCAATTCAATTTAACACTACCGTAGGGTTGGCCCCCTTTTGGGCGACCGTGAAGAGCACCAGGGCTGTCGAGGTGCAAACAAATGGGAAGAGAAACAGGAAGAGGGAGAGGAAGAACCAGGGCAAGCTTCCTGGAGAACAAAGACAATTATCGTCCAGAGTTGAGATGCAGACCCCACGCAGCGGACTCTTGGTGTACCGACATAAAAAATAACGAGCCGTGCGCCAACATAATCATAGGCCCTGCAGCGGTCTGCGCTGGACCTGAGCTCTCCGAGCAAGACTGGCAAATAATCCGCACATAACACAGTATCTTGGTCATTGAGTGGTGTCTCCGAGACAATAACATAACCAAGTCCTTGCACTGAAGGCCGCCTCCCATTGGCGCTAAGCATCCCATCTTTGCTAAATCTTTCCTTCAATACTTCAACAGCTCCGCCAGACCGCCCCTGTGCTAGACGGTGTATCGTCCCTATGAAACGATCCATGGAAAATTTTCTGATCAAGGCTGGGCTGGCAAGGGAAAGGCAAATAGTACGCTCAGCGTACTTGAAGCACCCACAGAGGAACATGAGTACCATGGCAGCCAGTAGCCGCCTGTCCGGCCAAGACGACCTGGACACTACGTTGGCGGCCACCGCTACTTGGGAGACCAAGCCCAGCAGGTGGCGCTTCCACAGCTCGTTGTCCTGCATGGAGAAGGCGGTGATGGTGTCCTGCCCGCCCAGGTGGACAAGCACGAACGGCGCCCAGAAGAGCAGGAGCTGGTGCCGCGTCCCGCTCGCGTGGACCGCGAGGTGGCCAAGCACGAAAATGGCCACAGAGTCGGCCGACAAGTAGGCCAGCCACAGGACCATGCGGAGGACGCGTGATGTGCTGCGCCTCCGCAAGCCTGCTGCGAAGAAGAGGAAGACTTGTAGGCCAAAGCTTAGAAGTATAAGGCAGTGGATCTCCCATTCGTTCCAGAGCGCTTCGACAGGCGCCGCCAAGCTGCATGAGGAGTTCACCACGTACGCATGCGGCAAACCAAAGCAGTAATATTTATTAAATCGCCATGAACTCTGCAAAGCTCGTTGTTCTGTTGAGTGAACGCAATAGATATGCAACATATTATCTTTCTTTTTCTTCACCTTTCGACAGGGAAGCATATTATCTTCCTCTTAATTTTCTTGGGGGATAATACCTTTTTATACGTAGTTAGTGGCGGTGGTGACGGTGGTAGTGATAGTGGTTTTTTATTCACCGTACGTCTCACTTCTCCATCTACCTTCCTATTCCTAAAACAATATCTACCTTCCTATTTTATTCTCATCCCACGCTAGTGAAGCACAAGATTGGTCGCAAGGAAGCTCAACCATGAGCACGGTGGTGGAAGTGTGTCACTGGCCGAGATGTAGCTCGTCCAAGCACCATGGCGGAGCCGATAGCGTTGAGCAAGCTGAGCACGTTGACCATAACTCAATATGCTTGGGTAATATGATTCTTTTTTACCCGTAGCAAAGTATGGACAGTCAACTAGTAATATAATATGTTACCCTTATCTAAAGTTGTCATGAAAACGGCTAGAAACTCTTGGTCTAACAATATGAAAATGAGCAGTCGTCATGTTTTGATTTGTGCGCAATAGAGAGAACATTTCGAAATCGGATGACTACCATGTTTGAATTTATATATGTTTTACACTCTTGTTATTTAGTGATCCACCAGGAACAATATTTTTATTTCTAGATCGCATTAACCTATTTATTTTTTCCAAGGTTACTTCACTTAAAAATGTCGTCTGCAAAACGATTCGAGGTCGCTATAGATAATATCTCATTTACAATAAGCAGAATGGATCACTACCGGAAAGCTGCTATATGCCGACTGTCTGGATTTTTGCCGAGTGCAATCTATCGGGCACTCGGTAAACAACTACTTTGCCGAGTGCCTCCATGGGAACACTCGGCGAAAATAAAACACTCGGCAAAAAATATCTTTGCCGAGTGCTGCAGAGTAGACACTCGGCAAACGAAGATCTTTGCCGAGTGCTGACAAGAAAACACTCGGCAAACATAAAACACTCGGCACCAACCGCCATCCATTAGAGGTCAGCCGCCACCGTTAGAACTTTGCCGAGTGTCTGGAGCTGACACTCGGCAAAGGCTCTTTGCCGAGTGTTTTTTTTGCGGCACTCGGCAAAGAAATAAAAACCTTTTCCTTTCCTACCCTTCAAACTTTTTCTACTCTCCACATACAACATATGGTACTACATGTTAAAATTTGGTATATTTTTGTATTTGTTTGCTATATTTAATTAATTAATTGCATTTCAAGCAATTTTTTGAATCAAGTCAAATTTGAACTGCAAGTGATTAAAATAATAGGAAAAAAATGAGTAGAAAAGTGATATTCATATTATTCAGCCTGGTTTGAGGCCTTACCTGTGAAATGAAAAGGAATTTCGAACATCTTGTTTAGGAAACACGACCACGAACTTGTGGCCGAATGGTTTTTAAATTTTGAAAAAAGCAAACGAAGTCTGAAAATCATGAGAATTGTCAAGATGTCATGATATCATACGTGGAGACTGTGGTAAAAAATTGATAAGATTTCGCATAAGTTGTCACGTACGATGCTTACAAACCGAAACATTTCTGAAGAAGAAGCGTAGAGTTGAGAAGGATTCGGTAAGATTTGGAGTCAAAGTGACGGTCGAATTGTGGTTTGACTACAAAACTTTTTGTATAGGCAATAGACAACAGAGATTGTTTCATGTGAAATTTTGGTAATTTTTCGGATCCGTTTGATAATTTTAATTTTTAAACTGCAATTATAGAATTTTAATTGATATAAATTGAATTTGAGCTATAACTGCATGAAATAATGGTGTAATATTCGTAGAAGCATCGAATATGCATTGTTGATTGAATTTGACAAGGCATTTTCAAAGTACATTCGAACAAATTTGTAAAACACGTTATGGAAAAGAAAGAGAGGTGGTTGTAAAGCATCGAATAAAGGAAGAGTTATTAAAAAAAATCTTTGCCGAGTGCTTTGTGGGCGACACTCGGCAAACGAGGAGCTAAGCCGAGTGCCAGAGCGGCGGCACTCGGCAACGTTTTGCCGAGTGCTTTGTGGGCGACACTCGGCAAAGGATGAGCATTGCCGAGTGCGGGATCGGCGGCACTCGGCAAAGTAGAGGGCTTTGCCGAGTGCCCGATGGGGGGCACTCGGCAAACAACACAAACAAAACTAATTCCCCGCGGCCGCGCTCACACACGCAACAACACACACAGCCCCCGCGCGCCCCGCACGCCCGCCGCCGCCGCGCCCCCGCGCGCCCCGCCCGCAGCCGCGCCCGCGCCCGCCCGCCGCCCCGCGGCCGCTCGGCGCCGCCCCGGCCCCCACGGCCGCCCGCCCCGGCGCCGCCCCGCCCCGGCCCCCGCGGTCGCCCGCCCCGGCGCCGCCCCGCCCCGCCCCAGCGCCGCCCCGGCCCGCCTCCCCCGACTACGGTGAGGTTGTCCTTCCCTCCCTTCGATCTTGTGATGTCGGTCCTGTCGATCTTGTGCTGCTTATTCTTGGTGGGTGCGTGAGTGTGAGTCCGCGCATATCCGGCGAGCACGTTGCGCTGCATTGGCCATGGGTGGTTGTGCTCCGCCGTGTAGGTGATCACCAGCATGTTGGGGTCGCTGCGGCTGCGCTCCACTTGCTTCCTCGCCATACATCCCTTGGAGCTGCTGCATCTGTAGTAACCCCTGCATAAAATTAATTAAACAATATGATCGATTAGTTTCAATTGCAGGCAGAGATATATTAATGCATCTAAATCAATTGTATCTGGATATATATCATAAATTAGTGAGCTTCAATTCAGTTTATTAATCAACATACTTCACAAGATGACTCCAGTTGTGAAACAACTCATCAAATAGATGAGTGTACGTACGTACGAGATTGTACCAGCAGCTTTCCTGAAGAAACTCCCTTAATGGTCACACTGCAAATCATACTTCCTTAATACTTTGAAAAGCGATCGTGCTTAATTATTTTGTTGTACTTATCTTAATTGTTCTCAATCCGTGTAACTATCTTAGCTTGTAACTACTTAGAATCATCTTAACTTTCCTGTTATCTTAGTTTGAAAGCGATCATGCTTAATTATTTAGGGGAAGATTATTTTGCTATAGAATGCAGAGACATAAATACTACTAATAATGGAATAACAGTTGGTGTATTTCTAGTTTCCCTTCTACTGGTTCCTCATGTTCTCATTTGTTAACTGTGATCTGCACGCTCTTCCATGTTACTTGGCTTAGTCTATGATGTTTTAGTGACATATATATCACTTGGTTATATTTTATGAAAGATGCTATTGCTATACTGATGTGTTAATGTTCTAAAGAATGAGGGGGAGTTGAATGCCATATCTGAATGGTATATCACTTTGTTATTGCTATATCACTTTGTTGAATGCCATTCTCTGATTGGTCAGCCCAGTTTATTCTCTGGTTAGGCGTAACCTAGTTAGGCGTCTCCCGTTCGAAAGAGATACGGTTGGAAATATGCAGATCTTTGCATATCTATAACCGTATCTATTTCGAATTGTCCACGTTTTTTGGACAGCCTGAGGATGCGTAGATGGGGTTAGTTTCCATGGTCTACTCCGATCCGTGACAGAGTTTCGGCAGCATCTCCCTGTTGTTCTCCGGATACACAATCTCCCTGCCAGGACGTGTATTTGGAGAACAACGGGGAGGTGCTGCCGAAATTCTGTCTCGGATAGGAGTAGAGCATGGAAACTAACCTCATGTACGCATCCTCGGGTGGGATTAGGACCTATCTTCACCTATTAGATAGGAGAAAGATCGTGTAGATGCATTTGATTCTTATATTACTCCCTGATATGTTAGAGGATGGATGACCGTGAGTGGATGTACACGGGCCGCTCAACTCAGGGTTCGTTGTCTGATGAATGGATTGAGAAGACCGATGCTTTCTTGGAACTAGCATTTGCCAAGGTTAAAGGAGCGCGTGCCACTTGGTGTCCCTGCAGCAGATGTGCAAACACGCGTCGACAAACAAAGGAGGTCATGGGTAAACATCTTTGCAAGTTTGGATTTACGGCAGACTATACCCGGTGGATCTACCACGGTGAATCCGATCGTATGAGAGAGGAGGTCGTGAGACCACGCGTCGAGGATTATGATGCTGATGGCGGGGTAGGAGACATGTTAAATGACTATCATGAAGCACACGTCGCTGAAGGACGTAGGGAGGAGGAGCCAGAGGCAACCGCAAAGGCGTATTACGACATGTTGTCTGCGGCACAGAAACCCCTTCACGGCCAGACGAAGGTTTCTCAACTGGATGGCATTGGACGCGTAATGGCCTTGAAGTCCCAGTTTAGCTTGAGTCGAGACGCCTTCGATGCTATGTTGACAGTTTTTGGCAGCATGCTTCCGGAGGGTCACATTCTGCCAAAGAGCATGTACGAGTCAAAGAAACTCCTTCGTGCACTTAAGATGCCATATGAGCAGATACATGCTTGTCCGAAGGGGTGCATCCTATTTAGGAAAGAACACGCGGAAGCAAAGTACTGTGGAAAGTGTGGATCCT
Organism: Dendrocalamus latiflorus; assembly: GCA_017311315.1. Lineage (NCBI taxonomy): Eukaryota > Viridiplantae > Streptophyta > Magnoliopsida > Poales > Poaceae > Dendrocalamus > Dendrocalamus latiflorus. The sequence goes on along the minus strand of CM029657.1, from coordinate 13,455,038 downwards.
CTAGGTTCCTGGAGGTGGACTCTGGTGATGGTCAGAAGAGGCAGCTTGCGATCCCCGTGAAAATCCTACGGTACCTTCCGTTCATACCGAGGATCCAACGGCTATACATGACCGAGGAAACCGCGAAACAGATGACATGGCACAAAAATGGACGTCGATACAATCCTGAGAAGCTGGTACATCCATCCGATGGTGAAGCATGGACCCACTTTGATGTGATTCATCGTGAGAAAGCTCTAGAGGCTCGTAATGTACGTGTTGCGCTGGCAACAGATGGGTTCAATCCTTATGGAATGATGGCCGCCCCATACACTTGTTGGCCCGTGTTCGTTATCCCCCTCAATCTCCCCCCCGGCGTCCTCTTCCAACGACAGAACATATTCTTGTCGTTGATAATTCCTGAACACCCGGGGAATAATATGGGTGTGTTCATGGAGCCTGTGATTGATGAATTGGTCCGTGCTTGGGAGGAATGGGTATGGACATACGACCGAGCTACAAAGAGAAACTTCAAAATGCATGTTTGGTACCACTACTCCCTGCATGACTTCCCGGCGTATGGGATATTCTGCGGCTGGTGTGTTCACGGGAAGTTCCCATGCCCAGTATGCAAGGCAGCTCTGAAGTTCATTTGGTTGCTGAAGGGTGGCAAGTATTCTTCGTTCGACAAACATCGACAATTCCTCCCTCTTGACCATGCATTCAGACGAGACGTCAAGAACTTTACGAAAGGTGTCGTAGTTATAGACCTTGCACCGCAGATGATGACCGGTGCCGCGGTTCGTGCTCAGATAGATGCTCTCGAGGTCAATCAAGAAGAAGGTGGTTTTGTGGGATATGGTGAGCAACATGCATGGACTCATAAGTCGGGCTTGTTGAGGCTCCCCTATTTTGATGACCTTCTTCTTCCACATAACATTGATGTAATGCACACTGAAAAGAATGTCGCCGAGGCACTTTGGGCAACAATCATGGACATTCCTGATAAGACAAAGGACAACATTAAGGCTAGAGTGGATCTGGCAACATTATGCGATAGACCAAAGCAAGAAATGAAGCCTCCTAGAGGCGGCAGGACATGGAGAAAGCCTAAGGCCGAATTCGCCTTGACCAGGCCCCAAAGGAGGGAAGTACTACAATGGTTCCAAACGTTAATGTTCCCTGATGGGTATGCAGCGAATCTGAGGAGGGGAGTGAACTTATCTACTATGCGAATCAATGGGCTCAAGAGTCATGACTACCACATATGGCTTGAGCGGCTTCTTCCGGTGATGGTTCGAGGCTATGTTCCTGAGCATGTCTGGCTAGTGCTGGCAGAGTTGAGCAATTTCTTCCGCCAGCTTTGTGCCAAGGAGTTATCTCGGACCGTGATTGCAGACTTGGAAAGAATGGCACCTGTGTTGCTCTGTAAGTTGGAGAAGATCTTTCCACCCGGCTTCTTCAATCCGATGCAGCATTTGATTTTGCACCTCCCGTATGAGGCACGAATGGGGGGGCCCGTGCAGGGTCGTTGGTGCTATCCAATTGAGAGATGTCTAAAGGTTCATCGAACTAAATGTAAAAATAAATGCAAAATTGAGGCTTCCGTTGCAGAGGCATACATTTTGGAGGAGGTGTCAAACTTCACAACAACGTACTATGGTGACAACCTTCCTAGCGTGCACAATCCACCCCGTCGTTACAATGCTGGCGAAAATGAATCGAACCTCAGCATTTTCCGAGGGCAACTCGGAAGTGCAAGTGATGCGACCCCCAAGACCTTGAAACATGAAGAGTGGCGCACTATCATGCTATATGTGTTGAACAACCTTTCCGAAGTGGAGCCGTACATGCGGTAAGTTGTCAACAAACTTGTTCTCGAGTAGTCACTATTCTGCATCCAACCCCCTTGTTTCTCGTTGGTGTAGGGAATTTCATCATCAATTCTGGCGTGAATCAAGGGAACCTACCCCGCAGGAAGCTGAGACCCTTCTTAGCCAGGGTGCGGGAGCAGGAATGCCCGATTTCATTTCTTGGTTCAAACAGAAGGTACTGTCCAATTTAGCTCGTACTTAGTTTGACATTACAAGTTGCTCGTACGGGCGAATAATATAACGAACTATCCTGCTTGAGCTTGCAGGGCCAAACCGATGCGTCTATGAGTGCCGAGTTGAGACAGGTTGCCGATGGCTGTGCCTATGTTGTGTACAAGGTATCGCCACACGGTAAACTACCTGTCCCAAACAATGAAGATTACAACTTTGACCCAAACACATATGACGGAGAGTTCTTTCAAGAAAAGGGGCTAGAAGGGAGTTTTGAGATAGACTTAACCGAAGCGATCGGAATGGAAGTAGACAATGAAAGGGTTGTTGACGAGGACGTTGGAGATGAGGTTCAAAATGTGAAGGACTTAGAATTACTTCAGCGATTACATTTAGGCAATGACAGTGATGACAACATTGCTCCTTCGAATAGTGTTGATTATATGGATATGGCTGATACTGATGATGAGACTTATGATCCAGCTAATCCCGATCATGATGATTATTTCTAATACATGTAATACTTTGTTATTTTCTAATTATGTTTTGTTTATTTTGCATCTCTTTCTAAGTACGTCTTGTTTATCTGTGCTTATTGGTTTACTCTTTTTAATTGCAGGTGATTGAACAAAGATGGTGGGCGGTATGAGGAACGTAAGGTCGCTTTACCAAAGACGGCCCGATGCAGCTGAGCAGTCGGGGAGCAGGAGTAGGAGGAGCGGGAGGAGCAGTAGGAGGAGCAGGAGCACTCTTGAGAGGGAGCGGGAGGAGGAGCGGGAGGAGGAGCGGGAGCAGGAGGAGGAGCGGGAGCAGGAGGAGGAGGAGGAGGAGGAGGAGGAGCAGGAGGAGGAGGCGGCAGGGGGTTCCGCTTCCTCTGGTTCGTCGGGTGTCTGGTTGCGAGGTCCCTCGACCCTCCCGAGGCGACCGATACCTCGTGAGAGACGCCCGCTGATTCAACCCACTGGGGCTAGGTAAGTAACTTTAGATGTTATCACTACTTTTTCATTTCATATGTTGAAAATCACAATAGAAACTAATAATTTATCTTAATCACTTGGGCAGGGGTTGGACGCTTGTGGCTGCAGGTGATCACAAATGCCATGTCAATGGCATCCTGGGTCTTTTGTGCAGGCTACACTTCCCTGGCCTGGTTGCGTTTGGCGGAGGGGAGGAGCCGGCCTACACGTGGGACCACTACGTCGCCTTCCCCGATTTACCAGATCGGGATGGCAGGGTATTCGCCAACAAGGCGGCGCGGGTGACGACCGAGCTGTGGGTAAGTCTTCCTCGCACTACATTGCTCAATACATCACATATATTGGACATTCTTGAAATAATGACTGGATACATCGCGTCTATATGCAGGATTTCTTCAGATGCCAGGAGGGATATGAGGCCAAGGCGGCTAGTGTGGCTCACAAAGCCTGTTATAAACTCGTGAAGGACATGCATTACGAGGCGCGCGTCCAGGCCATCGTAACATACAACGCTACCTACCTTGGAGTGAAGATCAACAAAACTCAAGCAAGAAACATGAGGCTGACCCGGGAAGACTACATGCAGGTAAATATAGAACATTAATACTGATTTTTTCTGAGATTAAGTACGCTTAATTTGATCTTCTTATATGTTATATACTTGATGACGTGTAGGTGCCTCCGTGGTGGTGCGCCCAGCATCTCCAGTGCTGGGCACAGATGGTGGACAAGTGGTGCGCCGTCGAGTGGGAGGAGACGCACAACGCTTGCCGGGAGCGGCGTTTGATGATGCCAGGTGCACCACACCATCAAGGCAACCGTAGCCTCGACGAATTCGCAGCTACATGGGTACGCGAATTCATTTCTTTGTTATAACGCTCAATTCTGCATAATTTCTAATCATCTTGCTGTTTCTTTCGCAGTCGTCGTCACATGGTGGCCAGCCTTGCTCCCAGTTCAAGGCATGGGCTTTGGCCCACAAGGGCAAGGCGACGTCCGACGTCGACTACAACCCGGAGGACCCGCCCTCGGTGTACAGCAATGCGACCGTCCACAGCCGCCTCAGTGAGTACACATCGATGGCAAGGGCGGTCCATGGGCCAGAGTACGATCCGAGCACCCAGGACCTTGATGGAGAAGTCGTCATGAGGGTGGGAGGAGGCAAGAAGCATGGGCGGTACTGGATTGGCGACAGCACACTCGACACGACCACTACTCCCACTCTCACCAAGATTCGAGCGAGGAGCACGAGCTCAAGCCCGGCCATACGCCCACGGCCGGACACTGCACAGTCCCGGATGGAGGCACTCCAGGTTATTTCTGTTTTATTCGTCGTTCATTAATTTTTACATACCTTTGCTTTGCATTGTAACATTGGGGTGAAATATTGTAGGCCCAACTGGAAGAAGAGAAGAGGCTACGGGAGGAGATGGCGGCGAGGATGGAGGCCGATCGGCAGAGGAATGAGGCCGAGCGGCAGAGGATGACGCAGATGTTTCAGTGGATGCAGAGTCTTGGCGAGAGGATGGGTCAACCTCTGCCACCGGAGCTATTCCCTCCACCTCCTCCTGCAGCTACTCCTATGAGTTTTTCTAGTGGAGTATGAATGTTTAAGTTTGTATGTTCCTACTTTAAATCTTGTCTCACATATGCAATATCTTCTCCTTTGTGCAGAATCAATCGGCGGCTTCGAATAATGTGCCTCATGACCCACCACATCAGTCGGGGTGATGTTTATTGTGGTTGTGATGTTTATTGTGAATATTGTGGTTGATACTTGGTGAATGATACTTGGATTTGCATTATATGTGATATATTATGGTTGCACTTGATGAATGGTTGTGAATGGCACTTGTGGTGATTACTTTGTGATATATTGTTGATATATCTGTGATATATTGTGATTTGTTTGAGTGGGGTGCAATAAACAATTAAAATTGGCAGTTTTTGGCCACTTTGCCGAGTGTTACACTCGGCAAAGGGAGGCTTTGCCGAGTGTCATGGTAAAAACACTCGGCAAAGAAACGTTTCTGGGCATTCTGGGAACGTACTATGCCGAGTGTTGTGATTTTGCCGAGTGTCGTGGTAAAAACACTCGGCAAAGTTTTAAACTTTGCCGAGTGTTTTTACCATGACACTCGGCAAACTTCAAGGCTTTGCCGAGTGTCTTTACCACGACACTCGGCAAAGTTAAAAGCTTTGTCGAGTGCCATTCCGTCCTGGCACTCGGCAAACGACGCCGTCACCGTGTTCTCGCCGTCCACTGTCCTTTTTTTGCCGAGGGTCGTTTCGGCACTCGGCAAAGGCTTTGCCGAGTGCTCGATGAAAAGCTCTCGGCAAAGAGCTTTTTGCCGTCAAAAACTATGACGTGTGAGCTATGCCGTGGGTGGCACTCGGCAAAGACTTTGCCGAGTGTTTTTCGTGCTTTGCCGAGTGCCACTGGCACTCGGCAAAGCTGCTGAACCCGGTAGTGGATGCACACATCATTTACCATACGCTAGAGTATTTTGACAAACAAAATGAAAGCAAGAAGTTGCATCATGTTACCTTTGTTTCTCCATCAGATTGTCCGTGCCAACTTCGTCAACATTTCTCACTGGCCTCATTTCAATCAGGTGGATACACAAACACGCCACATGGAACATAACTGGTCTTGCCCAGCGGCACGCACATTTAAACATGTTTGTAATGATGGAGTAAATGCCAAGTTTTGGGTGCCAACTGATGCTTGCTTCGACGGAGAGCACTTGTGCACGCGAGCATGAACGATACATGTAGATTATATGACAAATAAAATTTACCATATCAAATAGGATACCAGTAGATAATTAAGATCGATCTTTGCATCCAAATAGTACTTTAATCCCATCCGAATCCATCTTGAAAATGTGCGTTGAATATGCCCGGTTTCAACGAAATATCTGCTCAAATCGGCAGCACATAAGAGTTGCTTAACACTTGCACTGAATTTATCAGCATTTCATATTTGGTGGAAATTTGCCACAAAGATCAGGCAAGACGGAAAATAACTTCGATGTGTCATAGACTTTCAGCAGGCCCAAGGCTCCACATGCTAGCCTCACATTTGATGTTACTTTCTAATTTATACATTTTGTAGTGTTGCTGACCTGATTTTCCATTCAGAATTTATTGAACTCAATTCAAAACCTCTTAAATCTGACCCATTCGAACCTCCAGTGGCTCACACAAAAATCAAATTTCAGCACCCAAATTAAGAAGTGCTCAAATTGGATATGTCCTCATTATCATCTACTTGCTGTATATGTGGCTATCCAACTATGATGTATTATAGAAAATAGAATGTTCGAATTTGTAACGGATGTCCATCCAAGCCCTTTTTCTTTTCGAAAACATCCAATCCACACTTGAATATATCTCAATTCATATTCATGTCTCTTTCAAAGGTGGATGCAAATAATTATCGGATCTATTTTCACACGTGATGGAGACAAAAAATTCTTTGCTGATGTCGCACAAAACAGCAAGGATTAGATTCCCGTACCTTTGCTTGTCGTACGAGTTTGGCATAGATCTTCTCCAAAGTGGTCCTAGATCAAGCTAGCTCTCTAAATTCCTTGCCCTTGCTGTAACATTCGGAATCAGTTCTTGCTCCGACTTGCTGCAAAACATTCTTCTGATTCTTCTTTCTAACTTCTAAACATTCTTTGTTTCGTTCGCTAACTATGGATGTTTAACCATGAGTAATGTATTATACCTTTGTTCTAGATATATAAGCAACAACAAGTGAAAATATGTTTGTGTTTTCAGTTTTAATATTCTGGTAGCTTACTATTCTGGTAGCGATTTTGGACCCACTACAATGAGCATGGTAGATCTTTCTCTTGTTTCCCCTCTGATTGAAGTGGCAATTTCTAGCCCCTCACTTTCAACATGGAAGTTTCTTTTAACATCATTTTCTCTCTTTGCCTCCCATCGCTCCTCACAAATAATAAGCGTCGACATGTGAGCCTTCTCACCTTGAGCAATCCCATATGGTCAAATTCAGCAAGCTAACCAGCATCCGCATAAGTATAGTCGGCCTCAACAAACAAGTCAGTATTTGATCTAGCTTTTTGAACTGGCTTTAGCTTCGACTTAGAGAAGCCAGGTGCTAGATCGAATACAGACGCTTTGGCAGGTGATTGTATAGGCCACTTGTGTACGTGCTTGGCCCCTCATTCCCCAATCCACCCAGCACACCCATCCTGCCTCCTTTTCCATCGCCACCCACTCCATGCAGTGCCTTGGTCGCCACCCATCGATGTCTCCATCGATCGATATACTCCCGGCCGGTCCCCCATCACCGATTCCCTTCCCAGTCGTGTCGCTTGCATCCCCCATTGCCATTTACCACTCCTTCCCATGCCCTATCCACGCCCCACCTTCTACCCCTAGATCTACCATGGACCGGTCCCCCTCACCACATCCATTGCAGTTGTGCAGCTCCCATCCCCTGTTGTCTCCCTACCGCCATCTACTGCTCCTTCCTGTCCCCCATCCACGCCCCATCTCCACCCCGAGATCTACCAGGGCCTGCCCCCTAACTGCATCCCCCAAGTAGTGCCGCTTTCATCCCCTGCTATCAACTGCTCCTTCCCGTCCCCCATCCATGCCCCTCCTCCTCCCCCCTAGATCGATCGGGGCCCGCCTCCTTCACCGTGCTAGCATCCACTACCCAGTCGGTGTTAGCGTTTGGGCCACCCTTCTCGCTAGATGCCCCTTCCTTCTCTGCCTCCTCTTTGGACGCCTAGTCTATGCTGGCATCGGAGTCAGCCTCCAATGTGCCCTCATCATTGGAACTAGCAAGCCAAGGTGACATGCCCCATCCAAATCTTCCAACCTCACCGAGCCGCCTCGCTGAGGCTTAGCACCTAAGGGTGCCATCACTCCCATCGGACTCTAGAGCAAGGTGCACGTACCCTCTATGCCCATCGTCAATGTAATCCCTACCCACCATATGTAACAGCTAGCTACACTTGTGTTTACCCTTCAATTTCCATTATTTCACACAACATTGCCCAATTCTGCTTTTGTGCATTCCTATTTGTAGTCTCATGGCCATCGGTCTTTCCTTTTTTGCTTGTACTACTTTCAAATAAATGGACAAGGCACGCTCTCACACTACCATTTGGGATAGGTCACCCAAATTGCCATGATTGAAATATCTCAGGAGGAAGTGGAGGCCAACAATTGTCCCATGGGATGTCTGAATAGGAATGACTACACAAACCTTACGAGGAAATTCAAAGAGAGCACCGGTAGGGAGTACACAAAAAAGTAATTAAAGAACCGTGGGACATGCTGAAATGCTAATACACATAGTGAAAAACCCTAAAACTGAATGCGTCTAAGTTGGGAATAAACCACCATGCAGGGTCAATCACTGCTGATGATGATTGGTAGGATCAACAAAACCAAGTAATAGCCCTTTAGAATTTTAATCTTGTCTTCGTTTCGTCATTCTCCTTTGGTTGCTATAATGGAAGTGTTTTCCACATTGCAGGCAATGAGGGGTTGCATTAAGTTCAAAAATTCGCCAATGCTCTATGAGAACTTGATGGAGGTGATATTCCACGATGCTCTTTGCACGAACAAGCATATGGCGGTTCTTGGGCAAGTAGGCTAAATGCAGAGTCAAGCTCCGACGATAATGTAGCACTACATCCCTTCAATTCCGCAAGCTCCTCACAAAAAGTGGGTGGCAAAGCAAGCCGTCACAACCTTTGGTTTGGACTCAAAGAAGTCATGTGTAGCACGACTGATGGCTGCATGGAGTGCATATGTGACTTGTACAAAAACTAGATGATCGGTCATGCCATCACTGTCATGGCCAACCAGGACAGGACTCGCACTGAGGTAACCCAGTTGCTTGATTTGGCCATTACCGATGGCTACCCCGTGGGCACATATGTGCACTTCTACCCTTGTGTGTTGCTTATAGAGTGGAAGTATAGGGATGTTTTCCCGATGCTATGCACACCTAAGGGTCATGTCGGTTGGCTACGCAGGATGTGGTTGCTCTACCAGGCTCACAGTGGTGTGGGACTCCTATGAGGGGATGTTTGTTCTAAGCAAGTAATTGTGTCAACTATCTATGCATTGGTTGTTCATACATGTTGAGTCCATGTAAAAGACAATGCATGCTTGTTGAGTTATACTAGTTTTTAAAATGTTTGCAGTGTGTTTATGTCAAATTGATGTGCAGTCATTTGTGGTTGGACATGCATTTTGATGCTATGTAGTCATTTGTTGTTGGACAAATATTTCTGTTGTTGTGTAGTTATTTGTTGTTGGACATGCATTCTTTTGTACAGTTTATCACTAATTTGATGTGCATTTGTTTACTGCATTTTTTATTTTGTTCTAGTCATATGGGTATTGTTAGTGCAGCTCACTAATACCTCAAGTGTGTTCATAACTATCTAGTTGATGGATGTCGTGTTGTGTGCGTAGAATGGACTTGTTGGGTCCTGAGGGCAATAGTAGTAATGATGACAATATCCCAACCCCAGTGCTTGAAATGGCTTTGATTCAGTGTTTTTCTAATATGGCCCCATCGTCGTCTAGACGGCCTCATAGGTAGCGTATGTAGATTGGGCTTGAATGGGTGGATGAACAGCTTACATTACCTCAGTTACGTCATGACATGTTCAGAATAGGGAGGAGTTGTTTCCAAATGCTACATGACATGCTTGTCGATAATTATAGGTTGAATTTGTCGCCCAGCATGACCCTAAGGGAAGTGTTGGGGATGTTCTTATGGACTGTAGTGGTGCCACGATCTATCAGCCAGGTGCACAACATGTTTGTACACTTAGGATCAATATTCAGCCTGAAGTTCCATCATGTGCTAGACTGCTTATACACCATGTCGGTGGACAACGTGAGGCCAACGATCCAACTTTTAGTACTGTGCACAATAGATTAAGGGATCATAGGTTTCACCCACACTTCTCTGGAGCCATCGGTGCCATCGACGAGACACATTCCGATCATAATGCCTGCAAACATGCGAGTAATGCACGCTAACCAACATGGTTATACAAGCCAAAATGTAATGGATGTATGCGACTTTGTCACAAGGTTCACCTTTGTAATTACCAGATGGCCTGGGTTAGCGCACAACATGTGCATCCTCCTGGACACTTGTTGGTTACAACCATGAGTTTCCGCATCTCTTGTAGGTACAAATCCAACTATGGAAGTGATTATGGAAATATATGGCTTTTGTACATGTCCATCTCACGCAAGTTTTTTGTTATTCACAACACAGGGAAGTACTGCTTGATCGACTCAGGATATCTATTGTGGCTATGGCCAAACAGTGAACAAGGGGCTACAGAGAGGCCACTAGGGGCTACCCATAGCCTAGCATACACTAGAAATGGGTGTGAGTAATGAGCTTGATGTCCTCTAGTTGTTCTTCCCATCAAGGCTCTATATACATGACTTTAGGGCCAGATTACAAGAATACGCTGCTATGGCTCATAAAGCTAAGGGTACAAATATCCTTTTACATGCTTAAGGAGGCTCTTGGCCCAGCAGCCCGAAATGGGCAAAGGTTGGGCCATTCCCCCAATAGTATCCAAATAGAAAAGGGTTTCTAGCGCCATTCAACAATAGTTGGTACAATATAGCCAAGGGTGCGAATGGCGATCAGCCATACGGGTGCAAGGAGATATTCAACTACCTGCATTTCTCACTATACAATGTCATTGACCGCGCATTCAAAGTGCGGAAGATGACATGGCACAGCGTGCAACACATCTCCAGCTTCAACATAGAGACCTAAAAGAAGATATTTTCCGCCACTATAGTGTTGCACAACTTCATAATAGATTCTAGGTTGGATGACTAGGATTTCAACAATCCCACTTAGGCCCCGATTAAGGCCCCGATTATGCTGGCTCTAGACTAGACGTGACTTTGGATACAGGTGTAGTTCCGTTCAAGGATATAGATATAGATCAGGTATGTGATGCGATAGTGGACGCTCTAGTCGCATGACATAAGTTCGCATGGACCTCACACCTACTTTGTATGACGAACACTTATAGGTGCTCCTATCATACGTAGAATCGCATATATGCTTGTATGTTTGTACTTTTGTGTTTGTGCATGTAATGAAGGCATGTATGCCTATATGTTTGTATTTGTAGACGTATACCTGTAATGAACGCGTCTATTCTTGAAAGTTTGTACTCGCGTACATACGCTTGTAATGAGTGTGCGTAATAACCAAAGATCATTTGTACATATGTTCGTGCATTGTACTTGAACCGCTCATGCTTTCCAACTAGTTCTTAGTTGTGCATGATCGTTTTTGTGCTTCCAATTGCATTAGCTGGTGTAATTCAACTTAATTAGTAAAAAGCCAAAAGTCATCAGCTAAAAAACACTACAACTTTTCTATCAGCCGTTACTATTCATTATCTAAAACTAAAAATCATCAGCCGAAGCTAAAAATCACCAACCAAAAGCCAAAAAGAACAGGCATGCACCTGATTTTTGCCGCAGCCTCCTCCGAGTTAGGAGCCAGTCAGGAAATCATGCAAGGATACAATCAATCATGGATCATGCACCGAAGATCCTATAATTACTCCGACGTCTCAACAACTTGTGCATGCACGGATGTATCTTATCAATAGATATGCAACATATAATATCTTTCTTTTTTTCCCCTTCTCGACAGGGAGGCATATTATCTTCCTCTAATATACTTTCACTCCGAGGTCAAGAGCTCGGCAGCGACCACCCGTCCGCGGAGGACGCCGCCAATGCCTACGATGGTGTCCGGCTTAACATGGTGGAACCTAGGGCGGCTTCCGCGCGACTGGCCCGGGTGCATGCACACGATGGAGATGTGTTCCCTGACTGGTTCAGCGTGCTCCAGGACACACATTCGTCCTCGGTCGACGTTGCGCGTGTCTCCTGCGGCTGCAAGAGGGGTGGATTCTGGAACCTCTACTGGGCCTTTAGCTTCCGAAGTTTCCATGGGCACGGAGCTCAATCAGGCTTGGCAACGGTGCCGAGGACACGGACTGGGGTGAAGTTCTGCCTGGTGCCGTGGCCGAGAGCATTCCAACGCCATCTGCCGTGTTGGGGGATAAAATCCTTTTTATACGTAGCCAGTGGTGGTGGTGACGGCAGTGGTGGTGGTGGTTTTTCATTCACCCGTCTCACCTCTCTACCTACCTTCCTATTCCAAAAAAATATCTAATAAAAAATAGAACAAGAACTACATCCCAACAAATAAATTAACTTGAATACAAATTTTATTCTTATCCCACTCTAGTGAAGCACGACATAGGTCGCCATGAAGCTCAACCAAGCATGGAACCTAGGGCGTAGTGTAGGGGTGAGCACGGTGGCGGAGGTGTGTCGCTGGCCGAGGTGTAGCTCGTCCGAGTGCCATGGCGGAACCGACAGCGTGGAGCAAGCCGAGCACGTCGATGATAACCCAACATGCTAGGGAAATAGATTAAATTTTATCTATAGCAAAGCACCGACGGTCACCTAATAATATAATATATTACACCTATACAAAGTTGTAATGAAAACTGCCAGAAACTCTGGGTCTAACCATATGAAAATGAGTAGTTGTCATGTTTTGATTTGTGGGTAATAGACAGAACATTTTGAAATCGGCTGACTACCATATTTGAATTTATATATGTTTTACACTCTTGTTATTTACTGATCCACCACGAACAATATTTTATTTCTAGAGTGCCCTAACATATTTATTTTATCCAAGGTTACTTTACTGAAAAATGTTGTCTACAGAGGGATTCGTGGTCGCTATATATAATATCTCATTTACAATAAGCAGAATGGATGCACACATCATTTACAATAAGCTTGAGTATTTTCACAAACAAAATGAAAGGAAGAAGTTGCATCATGTTACCTTAGTTTCTCCATCAGATTGTCGGCGCCAACTTCGTCAACATTTCTCACTGGCCTCATTTCAATCAGGTGGATACACAAGCACACCACGTGGAACATACCTAGTCTTGCCCCACGACAAGCATATTTAAAAATGTTTGTAATGATGGAGTAAATGCCAAGTTTTGGGTGCCAATAGATGCTTGCTTCGACGGAGAGCAATTGTGCATGTCAAATAGGATACCATGTAGGTAAGATCTATCCTTCCATCCAAACAGTAGTCTAATCCCATCCAAATCCATCTTTAAAATGTGAGTTGAATATACCCGATTCCAATGAAATGTCTGCTCAAATCCGCAGCACATACGATTAGCTTAACACTTGCACTGAATTTATCAGCATTCCATATTTGGGGGAAATTTGCCACAAAGATCCGGCGAGACGGAAAATAACTTCAATGCGGCACAGACGTTTAGCCGGCCCAAGCCTCCACATGCTAGCCTCGCATTCGATGTTATTTTCTAATTTATACATTTTGTAGTCTTTCCGACCTGATTTTCCATTCAGAATTTATTGAACTCAATTCAAAACCTCTTAAATCTGAGCCATTCGAACCTCCAGTGGCTCACACAAAATTCAAATTTTAGCAGCCAAATTAATGAAGTGGCTCAAATTGGATACCTCCTCATTATCATCTACTTGCTGTATACGTGGCTATCCAACTATGATTTATTATAGAAAATAGAATATTCGAATCTGTATCGCATGTTCATCCAGGCCCTTTTTCTTTTGTAAAACATGCAATCCACACCTGAATATATCTTAATTCATATTCGTGTCTCTTTCGAACGTGGATGCAAATAATTAACCAATCATTTTTCACCCATGATGGAGAGTAGACATAAAATTCTTTGCTGATGTCGCACAAAAGAGCAAGGATTAGATCCCCATACCTTTGCTTGTCTTACGAGTTTGGCATAGATCTTCTCTAATGTGGTCCTAGGTCTAAGCTAGCTGTCTAAATTCTTTAACCACCACCATTGGGAATCAGTTCTTGCTCCGTCCTGCTGCAAAACATACTTCTGATTCTTCTTACTAAGCATTCTTTCTTTTGTTGGCTAACTATGGATGTGTAACCATGAGTTATATATATATTGAACCTTTGTTCTAAATATGTAAGCAACAACAAGTTAAAATATGTTTGTGTTTTCAGTTTTAAAATTCTTGTCATAGGGGCGGCCCACTGGCCCCACCGACCAGGCGAAGCCTCTAGTAATGGGTACCCCTCGACTAGGTGAAGTGTAATGTAAACCCCTCTCCCAAATTGTAGGTATATATGTATATATGTATGTATGTACATATATATACATATATACATATATAATACATATATGTATGTACTATTTATTTCATCGTAAATTTTAATTTATAGTATTTTATTGTCATTATCAATGTTCATACTAATATTTTGTCTATCCAATTTTTTGGAAGGTATGTCTTTACCCGAGCTTCTTGAACAGTTCTATGATGAGAACCACCGGTGCAACTCATGGATGATGGCTAACACGGATGGCCCTCTCCCTTCAAGCTGTGGGGAGGGAGAGATCATTGGGGGCTAGACGATCAATGCGTCCCAATCCTACGGATGACGGGCTTGTTGCCCTTTGCAAGGTTGTCTCCATCGGATGCCAGTTCACCATCGACACTAGCCTGTTCACGGCACTGGTGAACAAGTGGAGGTCCGAGACGCACACATTTCACTTTTGGTAGGGTGAGATGACGGTCACTTTGTAGGACATCTCATTATTGACCAGTCTCCATCTCTGGGGTGACGCATTTATTTCAGCCCCTACATCGACAGACTAGAAGGAGAGGCTCGCGTATCGGTTTGGCCTAGCTATCCCGGAAGGTGCTCATGGTGTCCCCTGTACTTGGCTGAAGCATTTTAGTGTGTGTGCCTATAGGATGCCCCGGTCAAGGTCATCAGGACGCACCTTGTTACGTACCTTATTCCGCTATTTGGTTTGAGCATGTTTCCAACGACAAACGGTGATATTTGCAACCCCGAGTTCATCTGCCTCACCGAGTCTTTGGCTGACGCGGAGGTTGGGGCAATGCCTCAGTACAGCTGGGGATCAGCCATCCTATGCGCCACATATCGGGGATTGTGTGACACTTGCTAGTGCGGCAGCACTGGTTCCCCCAACATGGTCGTCTTCTACATGCTCCTGCAGTTGTGGAGTTGGGAGCACTTCCCTGTCAAGCGTCCGACCATCCTGAGGCTAGTGCACCCGTTTGATGAGTTTGCCAACCCGATAGATGGGCCCACTATGGGCTTTCGGTGAACTAGTACCCATCTGCGCTGGGCTAAGACAGATCGTCGAGGTGCTACTTTGTTTTGGCACAATTAGTTCAAGTCATTGCATGACAGTGACATCATCTGGGCTCTATGGACTCTAGTGTTTGTGGTGAGTGTAGCGTCGTATGGGCTGTCCATGCAATGCTTGTAGGACGCCAAGTTATGGGTGATGTAACAGCCCAGCTGTTCATTTTCAAATTTTTTGGAGGAAAACATTTATTAAATTAATTTGGTTTAAATTAGAACATGTGTTTTTGTGCCTAAATTTTAATTTTGGATTTGCTCTAAATTTCTGTTTTTGAAAAATGTTGGATTTGAAAAGTATTTTAAGTAAAACCTAAAAATATTATTAAATAAAATGATATTTTGGTTTTCTATAAAAATCATATGTCAAATTAATTATTTGGATTTATTTGGCTCTTATTTGGTTTTTTGAGTTTTTCTGAGTTCAAAAATCTATTTTGAAATTAAAAGGGTATTTTAAATATAAAAGTAATACCAACATTAGTTGGAAATATTTTATTAAGTCCAAGATATCTCCAGGAACTTCTGTGAATTTTTCTGGAAATTTTGGAAATTATTTCATATTTTTCTGAGCTTTATTAATTTCCTAGGCTTTTCTGAAAATCTAAAATCAAAATCCAAAATCCGCAGCCCTCCCCGCGGGCACGTGGACGGTCCAGATCCACCCACGTCGTCGCTGCGCATCCCGCCTACCCCTCCTCCCGGGCCGACACGTGGCCGGCTCGATCTCGGCCACGTCGCCCGCTCCATCCGCCCCCCGGCCCATCCGCCGTCCACCCCTCCCTTTCCCCTCGGCCATCCGATCCACATCCGACCGCTCCCGTTCCCTCCTCTCTCTTTCTCTCTCCCCGACCCCACCTGTCGGTGCCCCTCTCCCCTCTCCCTCTATAGACCGGGTCCCACCCGTCAATGCGCCTCCCTCCCCTTTTTCCCGCTGACCGCCCGGGCCAGCTTGTCAGCCGCGTCTTCTTCCCCCGGTCGTCTTCTTCCTCCATGTGCCCACCTCCGCCCTACCCGTCGATCATCTCGCGCTCGCCCGCTTCCTTCCTGCGCACGTGCCACCCTCCCCACTTCCGCCATCTCCGCACACCCACCTTCTCCCCCATTTCCGCGCCGCCCACCCACAATCGCCGCCACCTCCCCGACTACTCCGGCGATGAATCACCGCCGCCCTACCCCTCCCCGAGTCTATTTAAACCCCTCCTCGGCTTCCCCAGTCCTCACCGCACCTCGCTCCGCCCCCTTCCCCCATCCCGAGCCCCCATCGCCCTCGCGCCGTGCGCCCTATCCTTCAAGCGCCGCCCCTCCTTTGATGAGGAATTCCCAACACGCCGCCGCAGCCCGAGCCCCGCCGACGCTGCAGTCGGCAACGCCGAGTCCCCACCGACCTCCCCCACCTCTTCTCCGGGCCCGAACGCCGCTGGAACACCACCGCACCGGGGAACCGATCAACGCCGCCGCTTCTCCTCGCCGCTGGCCCTCATCGTCGACACCCAAGCCCCACACGAGGTAATGCCGAGACCACCATGCGCTCCTTTCCCCGTTCCAACCCTCGCTGCCGGCTGCCAGTCGCCGGAGCACCAGCGAGCTCCCAGACCCCGAGCGCCTCCCTCGCCGGCCGGCCACATTCACCACTGTGCCCACGTGGCGGCTGCGTGTCAGCCCAGTGGCAACCACCTCGGCGTCACCTCACCCCGTCAGCGCCACCTCAGCACCTGAGCAAATGTGGCAGACACGTGGACTGCCACGTCAGCACTAGAGGCCTCCTGACCCACCTGGCTGCCGCATCAGCAAAGTGACCCAGTCAGCCTGCCATGTCAGCACCACCTCACCTCCCTTGCCACCTCTGCACCTCCCCGGGTCCATGGACCCGATCCACATGGGCCAAGGCCCACCTGTCAGCCGCTTGTTCGAGTAATCCCTCAGGGCTGACGTCATGCTATAATTCAAATTTTCCAATAGAAATTAATTTGGCCGAAAATAAAATCCCTGCTGATGTCATAATTCCGGATTTCCTTTAGAAAAATAATTCCAAAAATCTAGTTTATTCATTTTCTCTGATTTTAAACTTCCGAGAGCCCGTTCTTCTTCATCCTAACTCCGATTGAGCCCATTCAAATTTATAAATTCATCAAAAATTCCTCTCTATCCATTTCTATTCTCAATTCAAAATTTTGAAGTTGCTTGAATTTATTAGAATTTAGTGGGTTATTTTCGCGTGTAGACTGCAACGATTCAGGAGAACTCTTCGACGAAGATTTGCACCCATCTGAAGAGCAAGGCAAGTCACACTCCTTGATCATGTTGATACCAAATTTTAAAATAAAATTTATGTTGATTTAAATTGTTCTGCATGCATATTTTTATTCAACGTATTTCAATTCAGTTTTAAATTTAGTTATTGCCTACTTAGTATTACCTCCATTGACATTGAAATTTCATTATACCTTGTCACCCTAGATTAAAACTCTAGTTGGTACACTAGTATGACTAGAGACTTTGTGGATAGCAAATGCTTAGTTTTGCTTAGAAACTGTTATGGGTTGGGATACCTTTTCACATAAAATGATAAGCTTTTGAAATGTATCCCTGACTTCGGAGAGTCAGGAAGGATTACAAAATTATTTCAAAATAAAATATAAAACCTGGTTTAGGTCTAGGCCAATGGTTAGGTGGTGGGTGCAGGCATGCCCTGTTGTTCGGAGACACAGGGTTGATTGTTGGGCACAGGGGGTATGTGGTTGAGCCTAAGTCAATTAAGGACCGGTCTGTGAGCTACTATTGCAAAACTCTATCGTACTACCACAAGGCTGGTATGGGACAACCCTGACCAAATAATTTGTGGAGTCCCAACCTGGGCTAAGTTGTAGGTTGAAGTGAGCGTGGTCAGTGCCATGTGAAGTCTCACAGTTTGAAGTGAGCGTGGTCAGTGTCATGTGAAGTCTCGCTCGGCTCAAGAGGGAGTCTCGGTCTAGTGGATTCCTTACTGGGGTGAAATCTTATAGTTGGCTTGGCCAGGTTAAAGGCTTTGCATTATAAATGCCTTATCATGATCTCCTCGCCGCATACCTAAGGAAGTGTGTAATCTGGTGGCAATCCGGGATGATCATGTCTTGTGGGTAAAGTTGTACAATCTCTGCAGAGTATATAATCTATCCTGGATAGCCATGCCCACGGTCATGGGCATGCTGAGTAAAAGTTTTTCATGGATTAGACTTTGCTTTTCAAAAATGATTTTTTAAAACCTTATGGATGGATGGAATCTATGAGAGAATGAAAACCTTGTGGGTGGATGGAACCCATGAGAGATTAAAAGCTTGTGGATGGATGGAATCCATGAGTATTTGGAAACGTGTGAATGGATGAAATCCATATGAGATGTTTTTGGAAAAGATGGTCCGGGTGGGATGCCCGTGGATAGGTTGGTGTTTGGTCGGAGCCTGCACTAACGGTATTATTTTCGATTACAGGTTCTGTTTTTACTTACTGTATTAAATTCAGCAATTTCAATCTATCGACTGAATTTCAATGAATGCTGTTTTATGCAAACTAACCCTATAAGCCTTCCATTGAAGCCTTTATCATTATGTTGCATTCTCCGTGTGATTTGCGGAGTACAAGTTTGTACTCACCTTGCAATCTCCATACAGAGGAAGATGCCATCGACTGCGGTGAAGACCTGGACGAGTAGGCCGCCTCTTACTGTCATTTGCCTGTGGGCAGGCTTGGGCTTCGCTTCTTACCAGTTTGCTTCCGCAGTTACTTGCTTTATTTATTGTTGCCAATGAGCATTGATGTAAGACTTGGCCATAAGGCCGTACTCTTTTATTTAATATAGTTGGTCATTTGTGCTTGATATATATCTTTGTTTCACTGTGTGCACTAGCTGATCCTGGACTAATGACGCAACTAATTGCAGATGCTAATCACCTAGCGACCTGTGGCTGGGCGGCAGGCAACTTGCCGCCCGGTGGCTGGCCTCCAGGTGAGACGTGTTGCTTCTACAGTGCCACCGCCAGGTGGCTGGGCATATGGGTGGAAAACGGTAACAGATAATTCGTTTTATCCGATATTCGTATCCGAGAAAACATGAATGTGGTAAGTAAAATCCGTATCCGAAAATATTCGTATTCGAGAATATTCGTATCCGTATTTGAGAGTATTCGCATTCGTATTCGAGAATATTCGTATCCGTATTCATACGTATTCGAGACTATTCGATTCGTTTCTAGAGCCCATGAAAAATCCATACAAATTTTGTGATTCAAAATTTGAATTTAGGCGGTTTAAAACCGGTAATCGATGAAAAATTGGTAAAACCGCTAGGAATCCGTTTTATCCGATATTCATATCCGAGAAAATCCGTATTCGAAAATATCCGTATTCGTATTTGAGAATATTCGAATCCGTATTCATATTCATTTAAAAATATGGATTCGTATTCATATTTGAGACTATTCGACCGTATCCGATCCGTTTCCACCCCTAGCTGGGCAGCAAAAATGATATTTATGACATTACCATGCATGCACTGCTATTTTTTTAAATATAGGATCAAACTGTGCCATATATGCCAAAAATCCCATCGCATCTACCCAGTTCTAGATCCTTGGCATACATATATAGCATTATAGCAACATGTATAAAGTGAGAAACCATTCCATAGTCGTGTATATTTACTTTCTCTAAAACTGCTAGACAGTCTTAAATGAGTAAAGTTTACGTACATGTATAAAGTGAGAAACCATTTCAAAGTCGTGTATATTTACTTTCTCTAAAATTGTTACAGTCTTAAATGTGCAAAGTTTATATGCATCTAGAACGTAAACTTTTTTCTATTTTTATTGATGTCAAACTGTTTTATATGAATTTCGGTGAAATTAGCAGTACCTTAGGAACATGCACTTATGACTTGACGGTCTGTCCGATATGCCTGACGCTCAGCGTTCTAGGTTTACCACCCCTGTGAACAGCGATTAAAGAAAAATGTGTGAACAGCGAAGTAGCGAACCACGCTCCAAATCAGCGTCCTCCGGCCGGCCGGTACGTAGCAGCGCGGCGTTGGACCTCCCGGTCGGCGGGGACGCAGGCGCCAGGCGGCGGTGCGTTTCCCGGACAACGCCTTGTCGCGTAGCTCCTCCCGGAAGCGCCGCCCCACATGGTACATCGCCGCCGACGCCGCGCCGGTGAGTGATTTTGATTAGCCTCCTCTTCCCCTAGTCTTAGTTATCCCTACCTGATTTCTTTGTTGAATCGATTATTAGTGATGCAATTGGTGGTTCTCCAAATTTAGCTTAGAACCAGCGTTTATGTGTTAATGTGCGTGGTCGGGAACATTGAGCATCCTGATTCCTGTCTCCTGAGTAGAATTAGGAAACTAGTGACGCGTGAAAATAATAGCAGCAGGCTAGCAGCTGAGGTAAATATATGCAGATAATTTCTTCACCGGCATCGGAAAAGGTACAAACTTTCAGTACATGTGTATAACAAACCCTTGATCTACATCTACTTAACTGCAATTGACCTCTGCCATTTTGTTGTAGTCAATGTTGGCGCCAGGCCTAGTCTGGAATTGCTTCCCAGTCTGGAAAGAAAGTCGATATATACTGGTGTGCTAGAGGAATTCAATTGTTGATTAAAGCATCTCCAACTACACCGAGGCGATGAGGTCCCAGCGATCAGTTTCTGTCTTGATGCCAATGAACTTCTGAGCCACCTCACGTGCACGAGGCAACACTGGAGAATAAAGGGATTCCGCAGTGCTGTGCACTAGTTGCAGATGACATACCGGTTGGCTGCTGCTGGAGGTAGCATTATCCGTGTTGGCCGGTTGTTCGTCGTTCTTGGCTTCAAACACCATCATGACAGCTTCCTTCTCGCCAAGATTGTCATGTTGAGACTTTATCTGCAAAAATGTTCTTCATTTCATCATGAGCTTTGCGATGTACAAGCTGGGAGTTGCTCGTAGGTATCCCACCGCACTGAAGACAAGGTACATGATATAATTTGGTAGTTCTCTTGAAACACCTCTAAAGTTCAAAACGAATTTGAATTCCCGTTTGTTTGCTTGAATTTGAGTTTTTGCCAAATTGGGAAATCTCTCCAATTTACGCTTTCTCGTTTTGGTTCCCTATCTTATGTTGAATTATGTGGGCCAAGCCCATAAGAATAATTCCTAAATCTCAAAGGCCCACTCATGCAAAGGAGCAATGCATGTGAACTTTAGTACCATATTGCTAGTTCTAGGAGAGGAAGACCACCTTAAAAGGGATGGTGCACTCCTAGCCACTTGAGGCATGTGTGGGAGAGAACCAGAGGATCACACGCGCTCGCTCGCCTCCCGGGCCGGGCTGGGCTGGGCGGGGCGGGGGGCGCGCGTGCACGGCACCTGCGTGAATGGTCCGCCAAAATCGGCTCCAGATGCTTGCGCAGACGCGGCTTCCTTTTGCAGTTTTATTTTTGCTGTTTTGAGTAGCGGTGAATCCGGATCGGTTACGCGCAACTAATCCGTTTCGGTTACGAGTTATGGAGAACGTGCAGGCGTCTTGATCACACGTCCTGTTTTCTCCATAAATACTGAGCCGCCGACTCCATACAGCATACGCGAATCAATCTAGGGTTTTGCCTCCTCCATCGTACTGCGCCGTCCCACGTAGTCTACTCCGTCCCGTCCGCCGGCGTGCACTGCCGTTCGGGAGAGCAGGTCTCCGGAACCGTCGCCTTCGAAGTCCTGCACCGGGAGAGGGCGAATAAGGTTTTTGGGAAGCGCTCTGCGCGACTGCTTGCTGTAGCTCTGGCTCGTCTTCCTCGTCGTTCGACTTCTGCGAATCGTCACCGACTTCGTGTCATCCACACCGTGCCTGCAGCATCAACATCGGCAAATCGATCAGAGCAGAATCATCGGTACGTAACAGTCATGTTCTCCGCATTAGATCTGTTCATGTACAGTTTTCTGGTTTACATGTCTAGATCTGTTATGCCTGTGATGGTTCTGTTATTTTGCGTGCATGATGTCATGATTAATTTATGGAATAAATTGAACCTACATGTGCTTACTTTTCCAACAATCCAAAAACCTTATTGTAGGCACTGTGGTTTTACTATGGCTGGATTTGCCGATGCACAGAGGCCAGATAAGTTCTCCGGTGTGCACTTTAAGAGATGGCAGATCAAGGTCACTCTGTGGCTTGCTGCTATGAATCTATTCTGGGTTAGTAATGGCAAGCCTGAAGGTGTTCTTGATGCTGAAAAGCAGAAAGAATTCGAGACTGCCACTACTCTCTTTGTTGGATGCATTCTTAGTGTTCTTGCTGATCATCTGTGCGAGGTGTATATGCACATGACAGACGCGAAGGAGTTGTGGGATGCACTGAATTCCAAATACGGTGCTACTGATGCCAGCAATGACATGTATGTCATGGAGCAATTTCATGACTACAAGATGGTTGATAACCGTTCTGTAGTAGATCAGGCTCATGAGATACAGGCCATTGCCAAGGAACTCGAACTCCTGAAGTGTGCCTTACCCGACAAGTTTGTGGCTGGATGTATTATTGCGAAATTACCTTCTTCATGGAGGAATTTCGGAACAACACTCAAACACAAGAGACAAGAGTACTCTGTTGAGAATCTGATTGGGTCTCTTGAAATTGAGGAGAAAGCTCGGGAAAAGGACGCTGTGTCTAAGGGTGATGGAGGGCAGTCTAGTGCCAATGTGGTACAGAAACCCTCAAGCAAGAACAAAGGGAAATTTGTCAAAGCCTAACAGACAACCAACTTCAAGAAGAAGAAGAACAACAACAATCAGGATGATAGAACTTGCTTTGTGTGCGGTGAGCCTGGTCACATGGCCAAGAAGTGCCCACAACGCAAAGGAAAGAAGGCACCTGTAGGACAGACTTCTAAGTCTATCAACGTGACCATTGGCAAGACTGGAGATGGGACTGGGTATGGTAATTTACCTACTGTTCTTTCAGTTAGTCAATCTACCAATTGGTGGATTGATACAGGAGCTAATGTACATGTGTGTGCTGATATTTCGTTGTTTTCTTCTTATCAGGTCGCCCGGGATTCCTCCGTCCTAATGGGGAATGGGTCACATGCTACTGTTCATGGTGTTGGCACGGTAGATCTGAAGTTTACTTCGGGAAAGATCGTGTAGCTGAAGAACGTGCAGCATGTCCCTTCTATAGACAAGAATCTCGTTAGTGGCTCCCGTTTATGTAGAGACGGGCTTAAGTTGGTATTTGAGTCTAATAAAGTAGTCGTGTCTAAACATGGATATTTTATTGGTAAAGGCTATGAGTGCGGAGGCTTGTTCCGCTTTTCCCTTTCAGATTTCTGCAATAAGACTGTGAACCATATTTGTGGCAGTGTGGATGATGAGGCTAATGTTTGGCACTCACGTCTATGTCATATTAATTTTGGTTTGATGTCTCGGCTTTCCAGTATGAATTTAATTCCAAACGTTTCCATCACCAAAGGTTCTAAATGCCATAGCTGTGTGCAATCAAAGCAACCTCGTAAGCCTCACAAGGCTGCCGAGGAGAGAAACTTGGCATCACTAGAACTCCTGCATTCAGATCTTTCTAAGATGAATGGCGTGTTGACGAAGGGTGGAAAACGATATTTCATGACATTGATTGATGATGCAACTAGGTTCTGTTATGTGTATTTATTGAAAACGAAAGATGAGGCTTTAGACTATTTTAAAATCTATAAGGCAGAAGTTGAAAACCAGTTAAATAGAAAGATAAAAAGACTTAGGTCAGATCGTGGTGGAGAGTATTTCTCAAACGAATTTGACTTATTTTGTGAGGAACACGGCATTATACATGAGAGGACGCCTCCTTATTCTCCCGAGTCAAATGGGATTGCCGAAAGGAAAAACCGCACGTTGACTGACTTGGTGAATGCCATGTTAGACACTGCGGGCTTACCTAAGGCATGGTGGGGGGAGGATTTACTAACGTCTAATCATGTATTAAATAGAGTTCCTAACAGAAATAAGGACAAAACACCATACGAGGTATGGATTGGAAGAAAACCATCACTTTCTTACTTGCGTACATGGGGGTGCTTGGCGAAAGTTAATGTGCCAATAACTAAGAAACGCAAGCTTGGACCTAAAACTGTGGACTGTGTCTTTCTGGGATATGCTAATCATAGCATTTTTTATAGATTTTTGATAGTTAAAACTGAGGTACCTGACATGCATGTTGGTACAATTATGGAGTCTCGAGATGCAACATTCTTTGAGAATATTTTTCCTATGAAGGATACACATAACACTACTAGTCAATCTTCTGAAATAATTCCCAGTTCAATCACATCACCTGAACCTTTTGAACATACACATGAACTTGTCAATGAGGAGGATGACAGTGGAGCTCCTAGAAGGAGCAAGAGACAAAGGATATTCAAATCCTTTGGTGATGATTTTACTGTGTACCTTGTGGACGACACTCCCAAGTCTATTTCAGAAGCGTATGCATCCCCTGATGCAGACTACTGGAAGGAGGTTGTCCGTAGTGAAATGGATTCCATTATCGCTAATGGAACCTGGGAGCTGACAGATAAACCTTATGGGTGCAAACCTGTAGGGTGCAAGTGGGTGTTCAAAAAGAAGCTTAGGCCTGATGGTACTATTGAAAAGTACAAGGCTCGGCTTGTTGCGAAGGGCTATACTCAGAAAGAAGGCGAAGATTTCTTTGACACTTACTCACATGTTGCTAGACTGACCACAATTCGAGTACTACTTGCTTTGGCTGCCTCACATGGTCTTCTCATTCATCAAATGGACGTTAAGACAGCTTTTCTTAACGGAGAGCTGGATGAGGAAATTTACATGGAACAGCCTGATGGATTTGTAGTAGAAGGTCAAAAAGGCAAGGTGTTAAAACTGTTGAAATCTTTGTATGGTCTGAAACAAGCCCCTAAGCAGTGGCATGAGAAGTTCGATAGAACACTGACATCTGCAGGCTTTGCTGTCAATGAGGCAGTTAAATGTGTATACTATCGCTATGGTGGGGGTGAGGGAGTTATTCTATGCTTGTATGTGGATGACATCCTGATTTTTGGGACAAACATCAATGTGATAAATGAGGTCAAATCATTCTTGTCTCAAAATTTTGATATGAAAGATCTGCGAGTGGCTGATGTTATTCTAAACATTAAATTGGTTAGAGGTGAGGATGGGATTACACTTTTGCAATCTCATTATGTGGAAAAGGTCTTGAGCCGTTTTGGCTTTTCTGACAGCAAGCCTTCTCCAACACCTTATGATCCTAGCGTGTTACTTCGTAAGAATAAAAAAATTGCTAGGAATCAGCTGGAATATTCTCAGATAATTGGATCACTTATGTACCTAGCTAGTGCAACAAGGCCAGACATCTCTTTTGCTGTGAGCAAGTTGAGCCGGTTTACATCTAACCCAGGAGATGATCACTGGAAGGCGCTTGAGCGAGTGTTGCGCTATCTGAAAGGTACCTCGAACTTTGGACTTCACTATACTGGGTACCCGTCGGTGCTGGAGGGTTATAGTGATTCCAACTGGATCTCTGATGCTGATGAGATCAAAGCCACTAGTGGATATGTTTTCACTATTGGTGGTGGTGCTGTTTCATGGAGGTCTTGCAAACAGACCATTTTGACGAGGTCAACCATGGAAGCAGAGCTTGCGGCACTAGACACTGCTACTGTTGAGGCAGAATGGCTACGGGATCTATTGATGGATCTACCTACGGTGGAAAAGCCAGTGCCAGCTATCCTTATGAACTGTGATAATCAAACCGTTATCGCTAAAGTGAACAGTTCTAAGGATAATATGAAATCGTCTAGACATGTTAAGAGACGATTGAAGTCTGTCAGGAAATTGAGAAACTCCGGAGTTATAACCTTGGATTACATCCAAACAGATAAAAACCTGGCAGATCCCTTTACAAAGGGACTATCACGGAATGTGATAGATAGTGCATCGAAGGAGATGGGTATGAGACCCATGTGAGTTATCTATGATAGTAACCCAACCTATGTGATCGGAGATCCCGTGAATTAGGATCTGGGAAAAACAAGCCATTAGTTAACTGGAGGAGAGTAATTTCAACCCTCTCTATGTGAAGATGCAATACTCTCAGAAACTGCAAGGCAGGTTGGTTAAGGCCTTAATGTGTTCCATTGGCTTTCAGAAGCGAAGACGTTATCCTGCAGAACATTCTTGAAAGAACACACCTATATGAGCCCGACTGTTAGTCGCAGTCTATGGAGATCTTGGGAAAATCTCCTACTAAGCTTATGAAGAGACCAAGGAGTATGACTTATACGCTCCAACCGAGGGGTAGCCTACTGGCGGCCTAGTATCAGTTAAGTCTTTAAGTGAAGCTTGCTTGCACCAAACTTGCAATTCAAGGCGTAGTCCATTGTTCAAGTTGTGAGTAAGTGTAACTTGGAGTTCTAGGTGGATATTCAACCTTAATCGGTCTCCATCGAAACACTGATATATAAACAGTACATTGGAATTCAGGCAAATCTCTGTGGAACTTTGAGATCTGGTGGGGGATTGTTGAATTATGTGGGCCAAGCCCATAAGAATAATTCCTAAATCTCAAAGGCCCACTCATGCAAAGGAGCAATGCATGTGAACTTTAGTACCATATTGCTAGTTCTAGGAGAGGAAGACCACCTTAAAAGGGATGGTGCACTCCTAGCCACTTGAGGCATGTGTGGGAGAGAACTAGAGGATCACACGCGCGCGCTCGCTCGCCTCGCCTTGCCAGGCCGGGCCGGGCTGGGCTGGGCTGGGCGGGGCGGGGGGCGCGCGTGCACGGCACCTGCATGAATGGTCCGCCAAAATCGGCTCCAGATGCTTGCGCAGACGCGGCTTCCTTTTGCAGTTTTATTTTTGCTGTTTTGAGTAGCGGTGAATCCGGATCGGTTACGCGCAACTAATCCGTTTCAGTTACGAGTTATGGAGAACGTGCAGGCGTCTTGATCACACGTCCTGTTTTCTCCATAAATACTGAGCCGCCGATTCCATACAGCATACGCGAATCAATCTAGGGTTTTGCCTCCTCCATCGTTCTGCGCCGTCCCACGTAGTCTACTCCGTCCCGTCCGCCGGCGTGCACTGTCGTTCGGGAGAGCAGGTCTCTGGAACCGTCGCCTTCGAAGTCCTGCACCGGGAGAGGGCGAATAAGATTTTTGGGAAGCGCTCTGCGCGACTGCTTGCTGTAGCTCTGGCTCGTCTTCCTCGTCGTTCGACTTCTGCGAATCGTCACCGACTTCGTGTCATCCACACCGTGCCTGCAGCGTCAACATCGGCAAATCGATCAGAGCAGAATCATCGGTACGTAACAGTCATGTTCTCCGCGTTAGATCTGTTCATGTACAGTTTTCTGGTTTACATGTCTAGATCTGTTATGCCTGTGATGGTTCTGTTATTTTGCGTGCATGATGTCATGATTAATTTATGGAATAAATTGAACCTACATGTGCTTACTTTTCCAACATCTTATTCCTTGGCTGGCGCCTTTTTTCCTTCTCCGCCTTCTCCCTAGACTGGCCGGCCTAGCTGGCCAACCCCGCTGCAACCCTCCTCCGCCGTTCACATCGTGCCTCCTCTCCGGGTCTTGCCAGCTCGGCTTTGCGCGTCTGCCACCCTGCTGTCCTTCCAGCCTTGGCCGCGAGCTCTCCGCCGCATTTCTTCACATCTCTCGGCCGACGCACGCGCCCGTCGTAGCTGCTTCCGTCATCCCGCACGAGCACGGCCAGAGACCGTAGTACCATCTCCGCCAGCACACCTACGACTCTCCTCGCCGAGCGCACCCCTCACCACCTCACCCTCCACGCGCCGGTGTCGCCTGAGCCAGGTCACTGCTCCCACCACCTTACAGCGGCTTTAAAGCCCAATTGATCTCACAGAGCGCCTCACGCACACCTCGATTGACCAGCCGAGCCACCCAATTGACCTCTCTCGCACCACACTACCGCCTTCGTGCTCCCCTGAAGCGGTAAGGCCGTTCGGCCATTCCTTTGCATTCTGCCGCAACTTTCCGATTGCTCGCCACCACAGCTTCCCTAGACCACTGCAAACCCGAAGACACCCTCGTCAGACCACCTCTTGCACCCTACATCGCTCTCACCGTGAGCCACCGCCGCCACTTAGTCCTCACTGTGGACAGCCCGAACCAAGCATCTTCACCCAAACCCACCACCGCCCTGATCTCCCTATGCTTCGAAGATTGTTAAAATGGCCTCCCCCTCGCTGAAGAGCCGCCAGAGAACCCTAGTGCCGTAGTAGAGCCCGTGGTACCACCCCTCACCACCGACCACCACCGTCCATCCCCAAGCCTCCCGAAACCCCAAAATGGAATCACCGTGGCCCAAGGAGTTAAATCGTGTCGTCTTTCGCCATCTTCGAGCCCGCTGGTGCCACTTTGACCGAGCCGTCGTCCCCTGTTTTGCCGTCGGAGAAGAAGAGCCAGAAGTAGGAGTTAGGGGCAGCAGCATGGCACGATCCCGACCACCTGCGTGTCAGCCACCGGCGGGCTGTGCACGCGCGTGTGAGTTGTGACTGGGTCATTTCGGCCACGCGTTTGGGCCGAGCCGGTCGACTCCACAGGCCGGTTTTGATTTAAAGCCGCGCGGGGCGAGCACAGTTTAGCACTGTTCATCTCAGGCCGCCCCAACACTGTGGATCACTGTAGCAAAACCCTGTTCACCAAAACCCTAATTTCAAAAATACTACCGTTTTGACCCGTGAAT
Organism: Dendrocalamus latiflorus; assembly: GCA_017311315.1. Taxonomy (NCBI): domain Eukaryota; kingdom Viridiplantae; phylum Streptophyta; class Magnoliopsida; order Poales; family Poaceae; genus Dendrocalamus; species Dendrocalamus latiflorus. The sequence goes on along the minus strand of CM029657.1, from coordinate 13,425,984 downwards.
CCATTTCTAACCTCCATTTTGCCAAACCAAGTCCTGATAAAATCCAACCCATCCAATTTGGCTATATTGCAATTTTTCCTATTTATTTTATTTTATTTTCCTAACTTGATTAATTTTAAGCACAGAGCTCTTATTATTTTATGTGTTTGTGCTAGCTCCAAAGTATTCCAAGGTGACCGTCCAAGGACTGGATCTAGGCATTGAAGTGTAAGAGATAGCAGAGTTTGTAGAACAGTAAGGCAAGTTACAAGTTTTTGATCATAATGAATCCCACTGAATTTAAATTATTTAATTACAATATTTACATTATTGTTATTTACACAATGTTATTTAATTAAAGTAAATGTTTAGAATGACATGTGAACTAGTTATGTCCCACCACCAAAAATGCAATGTTTAATTTGAGGCTATATTCACCTTGACAACCTTAGCAATATTTAATTACTGTAAAAAATAATTGTAGATTAGTTCATCCAAATTATTTGTACTACCAAGTGACTTGGCATTTTACCAGTAGATTTATTTGAATGGTTCTAGGGTTAAGGATGTATCGTGGAAAACCACTAGATAGTTGAAGTCCATGACCTTACCCTATGGAGAAGGTTTGGGACGGATTGGTAGCAGTGCCGTATAGCACTGGCACTACTACAAAAGAGGTTATACTGGACGGCTATATCACATACGGTTCATATGGAACCGTCTGTACTTAAACTATCATAGACGGTTTGTTCTAGTAACCGTCTGTGATACTTTCATAGACGATTTTTAACACGAACCGTCTGTGATAATTGAGACATCATAGATGGTTCGTATAACAAACCGTCTCTGATAATGAACTATAGAAGCTACTGAGATGAGAGACAAATTCAAGGCAAATTTTATTACAAAAGTCCCAAAAAAAGTTATTCCCAGATCTTAGTCTTTTGGGCTTCATATGCTTCTTCTTTGACTTTTGGAGTTGGAGGATCAGCAGCTGAGTTCTCGAATGTCGTGAAGTTTGCTCTTGCCCTGTGCACTTCCTCCTCTAGCCTGGGCAAATCATTAGCACGGTCCATAATCTCATAGAGGATGCCATGATAAGCTTCCTCAGAATCAGCAGCTTCTACTAGATCGGCAAGGTGATCCATGTGTCTCTCCACTACCGCAAGAGTTTCTTCCACTTTGTGCACATTGCAGAGAAGAATGAGGCTGAGGGCGGTTTCCCTTTGCTGAGCGACAACGAGACACCTCCGTCGACGGCAGATGATGAGGTCCAGCTGACGGATGGAAGCGAGTCGTGGAAGGAGAGCAGGGCGAGAGTGGAGGAGCTGCTCCAGACGTAAATTGTTGGCTGCCTGTGTAAGGTTGCGACCGAACAACTCATAATGGATAGATGAGAGAAAGGAGATCAAAAGAATATTAGATGCCATTATTGATAAATCTGGTGAAGAAGATGAGAGGACAGTTTAGAAGAGCTGGATTAGGGCGCGTATATTTAAGCGTTATCATAGACGGTTCATATACCAAACCGTCTCTAATATTAATATCAGAGACAGTTCGTATTCCAAACCGTCTCTGATATTGACTTATCATAGACGGTTCGTATTCCAAACCGTCTCTGATATTGACTTATCACAGACGGTTCGCATATGAAACTGTCTCTGATATGTACATATCACAGATGGTTCATATAACAAACCATCTCTGATATTCATTATCATAGACGGTTCGTATATAAAACCGTCTCTGATAATAACACGTCACTGATCCGTAGTGTATACCCTAGGATTTCGATCTCACCCGTCCATTTACTCCACATCGAATGGCAGGCACCAGTTCCTCCCACTGCTCAGCCCTTATTAATAACTCCTATCTACCTTCCCACTGCTCGGCCCTTTACTCCCCATCTACCTTTCCATCGGTAGTCACGCATGAGTTCATCCAATAGCTAGCTTCCTACATCCTCCCCTTCGCTGTGAGCTAACGCCTCCGTCGTGGCACCATGGTAGGCTGGGCAACACACTCTTGTCGTAAGTGTCATAAGTGTGTCTTGTTCAGCCTCACTGTCGTGCCACGAAGGGTTCATTAGCTTATTATCCAATAATAGAATGTTGTTGTGCTTGCCTCTGTATTTGCTTGTTCCTCGACGACACCGACTACTGTCGTGAGCTAGCACCTCTGTTGTGGCACCACGGTAGGATGGACAACACACTCTTGTCATAACTGTCGTAAGTGTGTATTGTTCATCCTTACCGTCGTGCCACGAAGGGTTCGTTAGCTTGTTATCCTGAAATAGAATGTGTTGTTGTGTTTACCTCTGTATTTGCTTGTTTCTCGATGACGCGGACTACTGCCATGAGCTAGCGCCTCCGTTGTGGCACCATGGTAGGCTGGACAACACACTCTTGCCGTAAGTGTCGTAAGTGTGTCTTGTTCAGCTTCACCGTTGTGCCACAAAGGGTTTGTTAGCTTGTTATCCTATAATAGAATGTGTTGTTGTGCTTGCCTCTGTATTTGCTTGTTTTCAAAGGGCATGGGTAATATTATTTCTTGAAGCTAGCCAAAAAACAGAAAAAATTTAAGGTATAGAGTAAACTATCACAGACGGATTGTGGTATAAACCGTCTATGAAGGACTATCACAGACGGTTCTATCTACCAACCATTTGTGATACTCGCCAATCACAGACGGTTGGTAACTAGAACCGTATGTGATGTGTGGGTATCATAGACGGTTGGTAACTAGAATCGTCTGTGATGTGTGGGTATCACAGACGATTTTTGGTTCGAGCCGTCTGTAATAGTTTTCTTCACAAACGGTTGTAGTTACAAACCGTCTGTGTTGTCTTTATCACAGACGGCCCACAAACCGTCTATGATAACCTTCGATTATCACTGACACATAAATACAGACGATTTGGAAAACCATTTGTGATGACTGTTCCGTACTGTCTGTGATGGGCTATTTTGTAGTAGTGTGGGGATCTGGATTGTGGATAGCTGCCTCATGATGAAAAGTAAGGACTAGAAGTACATGGGATTGGATAGGGTTGCTTGAAACTCTCTTAAGGCAAAACACTCATCCTGAAAGATGTGACGTATGTGCCTGCTATGACTCGCAATCCGCTGAGCAAGTCGATGCTATGTAAGGCACAACACTTATCCTTGTAAGGGTTCAAAGTGTGAAGTGTGTGTGCAAGCAAAGCAACCCCAAAAACCTTTTCATAGCATTGAAGGGCGAAGCTCCTCTCCACTTGAACTAATCCATTCTGATGTTTCTGAGATGAATGGAATATTAACTAAAGGTGGAAAACGTTACTTTTTTGACTTTGATAGACAATGTGACTAAGTATTAATGTTACATTTATTTACTTAAGTCGAAAGATGAAGCACTAGAACATTTTAATGCCTAAATAAAATTGAAGTTGAAAATCAACTAGAAAAGAACAAATGGTTAAGGTTGGACCGAGGCAGTGAAAATGTTTTAAATGAATTTTGTCAATTTTGTCAAGAAAGTAGAATAATTCATGAAATTACTCCACCATAGTCACCCCAATCAAATGGAATAACTAAAAGAAAGAAACAAACTTTTTGTGACTTGGCGGTGAACCATGCTCCAAAGTTCAGGTATGCCAAACTATTGGTGGGGTGAAGCAGTTTTCACAGCTAATTATGTTCTGAATAGGGTTCCACCTCGCAATCAGGAGGAAATATCCTATGAAGGATGGAAGGGGAGAAAACTTGTCATTTCTTCGGATGTGGGGATACCTTACAAAAGTGCATGTGCCGTTACCGAAGAAAAGAAAGCTTGGTCCTAAGACCATTGATAGTGTTTTTCTAAGGTATGCTATAAATAGCACAACTTATAGATTTCTAGTGGTCAAATCCAAGGTGAGTGACATTGCTACAAATATAGCGATGGAGTCTCATGATGCGACATTCTTTGAGCATGTGTTTCCTATGAGACCAAATGAAGTCATTGATCATACCAGTTTAGATGAACACTCTATTTTTCCTATGTGGATGACACCGCTTCAGAGTTGGGAGTTGAGGAGGAGTAAGAGACAGAGGACTGAAAAGTCACTTATACCGTGGATGATGAACCACAAACTCTTTCAGAGGCATATGCATCCCTAGATGTGGATTATTGGAAGGAGGTAGTATGTAGCGAGATGAATTTCATCATAGCTAACAAAACATAAAAGATTATAGATCTTCTACTTGGATGTAAGCCAGTGGGCTGCAAATGGATCTTAAAAACAAAGCTTAGACCTGATGGTACTATAGAAAAGTACAAGGTCCATTTAGTGGCTAACAGTTTCACACAAAAGAAAGGAGAATACTATTCTGATACACACTCTCCTATGGCTCGTTCACCCACAATTGAGTGATCATAAAAAGATCGCAATATGAAACATGTGAGCCTTATAGCCAAGATTTAAAATAAGACTCACAATCAAGCTAATCCTTTTCGATGAACATCGTAGAGTACTATCTATAATCAATATAGTCATAGTATTCCGCCATGTCATATTTTAGTTCAAGTATAGCAAATTAATTATAACTGGTCATGATCGAAGCTACACAGTATATGACTAAATATGATAAAGAGAGCTCTACAACTTATTTAATTTCAATGGCTTGGACTTGTTGATTTATTTGACAAGTATAATAAATAAGGCTTCTGAAATTTTTAAACAACAAGCTCCCATCAGAATAATCCCATTGGATGACATACCCCTAACTCACTTCGCAACACAAACAAAACGAGAAGTATCAAGCAGCTTGGCGAGAATATCAGCAACCTGAGAATCTAACTCAATAAGATGTAGGACAACATCACCTTTTCCACATGGTCTCACAAAAAGTGAAATCTCTTGGAAGCAATCAAAGAGAGAGAAGAACCATCAAGTGTTCCACTCAAGCAATGATGTAAAAGACTGGAACCCAATCTAACCCATGTTCTCCATCCTAGTCAGTTGTTCTTACATCATAGGAAACATCAATCTCACAGTACTGGGGTTAGTGAAATAAGATCTAAGAATCCAATACTGAGACACACGATGAATAGGAGCAACAAAGTTAGAACCAAAATCACGTGCATGTGGGTGATCATAATACCGAAAAGAAAATGAATTATTTGAATTAAATCCCAATCTAGCATGTGAAGCAAATTTACATCCATCATAAAAGTTCTCTAAAAACATAGTGTTCACATTTATCTAGGAACAAAAGAGGTTGCACGTTTTTGTCTTGAAGCATTCAATCTTTCCTTCTTCTCTTTCTTAGCTTATCTAAAACAAAATTCATGCAAGTGCCCAACTCTTCCATAGTAGGTGCAATGAAATTTAATATAACCAGAATTCTTTTGAGATGATGAGCTAGCACCTACAACATTAGCAACTGAACTTTGCACAAAACCAGTAGATTTAAACATAGTTTGCTTTGATTCAGGTTTTACTTCAATTTTTCCAAGTTCAAGAAGCTTAATAACTTTAAGAGGATTATTCTTGGCATGCTCAACAAAATTAAATCTTAGACCATGATTTTTCACACTTGTTTTTGACTTGTCTAGAATCATATTCAGATTTTTCTTACCAAAAGAAAATATCTCTAAATAGTCTTTCAGGTACTCATTCTCTTTAGCTAGAGTGGGACAAGTTGTACATTTAACAAGTTCATTCACAAGATTCTTAGAAGCAATATACGTACTAAGTCAATCTTTCTTTGTCAGCAAAGTCATTAAGTTGTCTAGTTAAAACTTCTATTTCAATGTTAAGCTTAGGACAATTAGAACAAGAAGATATCTCATAATAAAGCATCTGTTGAATTGTTTCTTGTGGTGAATTAAGTCTAACTTTTAGCAGTTCATAATTAGAGCAAGTTTTAGAATGAGCATTTGAAATACTTGACTCTAAACATGTAGAAGAGCTAAACTTGAGCTTTTCAATTTCATCATTTGCAAATTTTAACTTTTTATCACAAGAGTCATGTATCAATCTTAATTTATCAAGTTTAGCAGTTACATCACTAAGTTGAACTAGGTTTGATGAATTAATTGTTCTAGCAAACTCCAACTCAGTATGTAAAACTTGGCAAGATTCACAAGATTCATCATCACGAATAGAGGTTCTTAGCCTATTGATTTCAAAATTTAAGCTCTCAATAATGAAATCATGATTTTTAATTTTTTTATACCTTTTGAGCTCTTCTGTCAATCTAAGCACATCATGAGATAAATCAGTATAAGAAGGTTTTATCTCATCAGGATCATTATAAACATCATCATCGTTGAGCTCCTCACTATTGGCCATAAAACACATCCTTGCGAAGTCCACCTCTTTCGCCTTTTTACCATTGCCCGTATCGTCGCTTTTAGAATCATCATCACTCAAAACAATCTCATCAAGTGCTGAATTATCTTATTGACTGTTGTGATAATTACGCTTCTTGTTTGGATCAATCTTGATTTGAGAGCGACAAGTTGGAGCATTGTCATCCTTAACCTCCTTGTTCCTCAGTTTGGGGCAATTCAACTTAATGTGGTTTAGCTCACCACATTCATGGCATCTAATTGGAGCTCCTCTCCGTCTTGATCTGATGTTGTTAATTGCCTTGGTCACCCTGTTGGAGAGAAGAACAAGCTGTTCTTCTGGAATTTCCTCTAATTGTTCATCTGAAATAGAGCATAATGCAGACAAAGAAAAATAGAAGAACTCGAAGAACTATCAGCTTGAAGGGTCACTAAGCCCAAAGAATTAGTTTTGTTTATCCTGGCCAAAACATTAATTTCATGTGTTTTCATCTTGGAATAAAGATCATTTAAAATGAGTATTTCCATGTTAACAGAATGATTAATAATAGTGACTAACACATTCCAAACAGACATATCCAAAGCATTTAAAATTTGACAGGCATTGTCAGAATCAGAATATGTGACATCTACAGATTGCAAATCACTAACAATTTTATTGAAGTGATCAAAATGAGCATCTATTGATTCACGAGATTTCATCTCAAATTTAGGATACTTCTTTTTGAATTGATTCTGATGCACACCTTTAACAGATTTAGATCCTTCATAATAATCCGCTAGAGTGGTCCAAATTTTATTTGTAGATTTAAAGTGAGCAATTCTGACAAACTCGTTTCTACTTAAACCTTGTAACAAGATATTTCTAGCCTTAGCATTAGTTCCAACTTCAGAGGAATTTTCATTTGTAACAACAGGAGGCACTTCATATGTATTTATAACTTTCTGCCAAATAGAATTACCTTGCGCTTGAATAAAAACCTCTGTGTGTGTTTTCCAGTAGAGATAATGTGATCCATCAAAAAACGGTGGCTTACCTGAATAAATATGACGATATGATGCCATTGTAACCTGCTCTGATACCACTTGTAGGATCGTTGATGGCAATCAAAGAGGAGGTGAATGATTACAACACCTAGCGAAAACTTTTTCTTGAATCTGCTATCTTCCGATTTTTTAACCTGCCAACACAGAAAAAATATACACACAAAAAACAGCAAGGAAACATATATTTTTTTGGTTACTGTAGCAGATCACTATTCAGTACTGTACCAGAGCAACCGAGAAAAAGAACTTTTTCTTTAATCTACTAGCAGACAATGAAGAGACATCATGAGCACATCTAGTCTTGCCGTCACGAGATCAATAAGCCAGGCTAACACATGCAACATGCAAGAACAACAAAAACAAACACGAGATCACAAACGCACCTAGTAACCGCCGGCCATGCATGCAGTCTGCCTTTTGTATCCCTCTCAAGAAAACTAATTAGTACTTGACTAATCCTATGAACGGCCAAAACACCCAATTTTTGGCCAAAGCTTGGATCAATAAATGCAGTCCACTCTCATCACAACAGCTCACACATTAAATCAAGCAAAACAAATTGTGATTAGCCTCAAGCCTAATTACCTTCTTTAATTCCCAAGACACGGCTACCTCCAAAATGTGCATGCAGCCACAATACTCTAATATTTATCAAATCTCGATTTCCATGTCAAACTTTCTTTTCGCTGCTAGCTAGCCTCCTGCTCTTTCTTCACATGCACCATGTGGCTAACTGGGTTGATGGATCGAGATGCCAAAGCCTCCAGCGACGCGTCACGCGAAGCCCTCAGACGTGATGGCACGCACTGCTAGAGATCGGGAGACACACCGAAGAAAAATCTTCGAGCAGATTAAAACCTCAGAACGATGAAACAAAATAGATCTAAACTTTATTTCTAAATTATGGTGGCTACAAAGTACCCTCCTAGTACCCCTAAAATCTAATACGAAATTAGCATCTTTAAAAGCCATGGGGTTAGCTCCTAACCCCAGCTCTATTTATATTTTAGGGCCCAAAACTTGGACTGAGCCTAAGCCCACGAGTTCTAATCCAATTCCAATAGCAAAGGGACCCGAAACCCTTCCTAACACGAGTTTTCCAAAATTCTAACTTTTCAACTTGACACGTGTCGAAACCTTTAGGACCGCACCTCTCGTCGCTTCTCCACGCATCATCCACCACATATTGTAGCCTCCGGACCGCACATCCGTAGCTTTAACACGTATCATCTATCTCTGATCACCATGCGCTCCAAGTATGAACCCGACCATCTCGTGACCTCCTTGACCATCTGAACCTCAGATCTCCCATTCTAGTCCCAGTCCACCTCGTCACTGACCATGATCGTCTCCATGCTCAACCTGCACATGCAAAGACTAAAGAATATTTTTTGGGCACAAGTTCGTTCCAACATGACCAATATCAGTCCACACACATGCCACATACCTCAAGTAACAATAAGCAACATCATCAATTATTCATCACAAATTAACCATTGTCAATTATTTATCACCAAAATATCTTAGATCTAGCCACATGATCTAACACCATTCATTAAGTACGAATGTTTTCCACCTTATTAATATAAATATTCGGCACACATGCATTATCCGTTCCCTTTCTCCATGAAAGCATTATTCATTTTGTTTAAGTACGCTCTACCACCTTAGTAAGGCCCTGTTCTAAACATCGGAACTACGTACGAAACAGTTCCGTTCCGGCCCCGTGTTCGAAAATCGAAACGTGGTGTAAAATAGAACAAAAGCTAAAGCATCCGATCAGTGTGTGGAACCTATGATAAATATATACGGCACCTGTTTTCTTTAGCGGAAGAAGCGATAGGACTATGTATTCATCAGTTCAGCAGTTGCTTAGAATGAGAAAAGCATTTGAGTCCTGACATGCTGGTAACTTTGCCCAGTGCGCGTGCTACAAGCTCCAATTTACGTAATAAAACATGATTGCTTTCAATGAAACATGCTTGAGGAATATATAATAGGAGTTTTCTGCAATAGCAATATATAATAGGATTACAACATGTAAAAAGAGAAAACGAATCTCCGAAGGAGTGCCAACAATATGGAGTACAGCATGTAAAAAAGATGTAAATTGCAGCTTACACGGCTTGTATTGACTCAAATTACAGAAAACAACAGGGATATGTGATCTTCACAAAAGCAGAGTAAATTGACAACAGGATGCACATTGCACCAGCCCTCGAATCAAATCGGGTAAGACACGGAATCTTAAAATCATTAGTGATATGCCCTAAAGGTAATCATAAAGATTATTATGTGAATTATTATGTTATTATGAATCTTTAAATAAATGTTATTATGTTCTTTAAATGAATTATCATTTATAAAGGTTAGTAAGCATGTGATTAGTTGGTGAAGCAATTTATTTATTGTATGATGTCATTCTATAAGATCCCTAATCGGATGCCACTAGTTGAGATATTAGTGACTTATATATTAGCACATGAATTGATTGATGACCATGTTTTACCGGTCATAAATATGAGGATATCAAATCAATAATATGGACATATATTAGGTGTTGGATTAATCCACCTTAAGACACTGTTGAGATTGTTATGATTGTATATATCATTAGTTGGTCTTAAACAATGATGATGTATAATCCTTGTACCAGATATTAGCATAGTTTCTTACATGATAGTATACTTAAAAGTTGCCAGACACTACACCGTAACTGGGAATACTATGAAACATGCAGAGAAAACTGACTGGTCGGATATGAGATTTGCTCCTCCTACATAATAGGAGAGATGTCATTGGGCTCCTGGATGTAGTTGGATAAAGAAAGTGTATGACCATGTATGATTGGTCGAAAATTGACCGTATGAAGTTATCCATCACTAGATCAGGAAAATATTGAACAATCCATAGATAACATGTTTCTCACCTGGTGTTCGATTGAATATCATGTGGCAAAAAGAGAATATGCAAACAGGTTGATATGTCGAACCAGATATGAACTGGTCGTATAGAGATATTAACAAGTCATATCATAAACTAGTTAGCAAACCAGTCGTATAGGGATACAACTGGTCATGACTATATATGACCTGGTTGTAATGAGTTATAAAGTGATCATGAGTGGCTAGGACATGGCTATAGATCATATTGCATAAAGTTAGTCCAAATTGATCTTTATATATATTAGGGGTTGATATATCTTGCTAAGGATTGCTACCGATCATTAATCGGAAAGGTATTTCCATGTTACAACCAAGTATACATAAACCTACAAGATCAGAATCATAAGAGTCTGAATGATAGACTCCAAATGAGATATGATCTCTGACCGTATTGGATAAGGATCCAATCGGAGACTCTCTGAGTTGGAGACAATCTCTAATCGTATCGGATGAGGAGACGATAGGAAGCAATATATTAAAATAGGTGTGAGGCTGAGTGTTATACAAAAAAACTAAGGATCAGAAGAGATCCCAAGACAAATGCACTCCCATCAAAACCTTAGCCGCCACATCTCAAAACTCCTACCATGTGTGCTGAAACTAGCACACTGATGTACGATGTTTCATCCCTAAACGTATCGACGGTTGGCCCTAATCAGGTCAATCACAAGGAGACAGTTGGCTCGTGAAGATCGGCTACTGCTTAAGGATGATTGCTTTCCGAGCACACTAATCGAGACGTTGGGCGATCAACAACTTCTACAACATCGATGCGCATTTCGTTGAACCAGGCACTTTCAGCTCTCCTTCCACTGTGTTGTATATTTAGTGATAACGATCTATAATTTCTTACTTACATGGTTTACTAGTTTACGTTGTAATTTTTTTTAATTTGTGCTAGTATAATCTACCCGTATCCAAACAAAAAATACAAGTCTCGCTTGTTGACGCCATGTGCACACCGTGCTAGCGGTTTGCTCTCGCAAGTGGGGTGGCAAGGGGATTGTTCTACTCGACGGCATTTAGCATCCATTGCGATTGATGAAGCGTTGCGATCTGGTTATCTTGCACTATTCTGCTATCACTAATTTATACTGCAGTTCGAAAATTACCAAGCATGGTGTGATCTCAAAAGCAAAATAAGGCCCTGTTTTGAACGCAGAGTACGTATAAAACAGTTCCTTTCCGGCACCGTGTTCGAAACGTTGTGTAGAAACAAATAAAAGCTAAAGCATCCGGTCAGCGTGTGGAACCTATGATAAATATATGCTTGAACGTATGAAACAGTTCCGTTCCAACCCCGTGTTCGAAAATCGAAACGTGGTGTAAAAAAGAACAAAAGCTAAAGCATCCGGTCAGTGTGTGGAACCTATGATAAATATATACGGCACCTGTTTGCTTTAGCGAAAGAAGCGATAGGACTATGTATTAATCGGTTCAGCAGTAATTTAGAATGGCAAAAGCATTGAGTTCTGACATGCATGGTAACTTCGCCCAGTGCGCGTGATACTAGCTCCAATTTACGTAATAAAATATGATTGCTTTAAATGAAGCGTGCTTGAGGAATATAAAATGGGTTTTGTTTTGCAATAGCAATATATAATAGGATTACACCATGTAAAAAACTGTAACATGTAAACCAAGTAACAAACGAATATTGCAAACGAATCTCAGGAGTCCAAATAACATGTACAGCATGTAAAAAAACTGTAAATTGCAGCTTACACCGCTTGTCTTGACTCAAGGTACACAAAACAACAGCGATATGTGATCTTCCCTAACACCAAAACTTATACCCGAAAATATTTTATTTTTCTTTGGACGTATAGGAAAACTTAGAGTTAATAATCATATTCATCGGCGAATATCGGGGCTATACTTATACAAGAGCTGAGGCCCATAACAGTCGAGCATGCTAGGTGAAATGGTTAAGATCAAGCATGGCACAAGGAAGACAGAAAGCATTGAAAGGAATGTTTGAGTGACGGGTTGTACCAAGTAGCTTGATCGGTCCAAGTGAGACATGGTGTGGTGAAACTAGAACGGGAGAGATTTACTAATGCGAGGTAAGCCATTAGTGCACCTATACATGATACAAGTATGGCCATTGCTTGCAAAGAAGATGAAGATTAAATCAGGGAAAGGTATGTTGGTAAGAAGGCCTAAACACGGAAACCGTGTAGATCAAAACCACGGCTTTTGAGAGAGTGGTTTAGGTCAAGAAAATCTTCAGGATATTAAGTGGATCAAACGTTAAAAACTTATCGAATTCAAGCTCGTATACTTTGAATAATGTGCATGAGTTAAGTATATAAGTAAAATCTATGTTATAGGTGTTAACAGTTTTCACTCAAATTTTTTATGGAGGCGATAAAATAAGCTTTAAAAATAGCAATTCAGTCTCGAAGACTATATATAGTGCAAAGCAATATGTTCGAAGCAAGTACGGGAAGCTAGATGCCAAACAGGCTCGGAATACTAGGCCAACTTTATGCCGTCCATATTCTTATATACTTTTTGTCTGTGATCTTATCTATCTCTATACCTTTATATGTTTAAATAACAGTATGCCCTCAAGCCCCCCCCCCCCCCCCCACCCAAATAACGTTACCGGAGATATGATCTTAGCACGCCATTTTTTTTCCTTCAAAGCAATATTCGAAGAAAAAAAAGTTAAATGAATTCCGATTGCGTACAGTGCCAGATACTACAGGATTTTAATTTCTCTGAATCATACGCTCTCTCCAATGATTTGCAGGTAATAGTCCGAACAGTAGTGGTGTTCCGGTCGCAATCAGCATGCAAGGATATCATACGATCTGCATATATCGATTGAGCAATGAACAGTAGTGGTACCGAAGAAGTGATGATAATCCTAGTGCGTACACCACAATATAATGATTTCAAAAGAACAAAATACCTAGTGCCCATGCTTAACCGTGGCACTACAGTCACAATTAAAGGAGCCAACAACGAGCAGCGATTACAAAAGAACAGAAGAAGAAACACAATGCATGTGCCAACAATCATAGCTATACTGATGGAACCGTAACTTTCTGTAGCACCCTACATACAGCTAAATTAGGATACTATTATAAAACATCATCACCAAAGTAAAGAGAAAATAATAAAACAACAATAGATATCATAAGAAAATTAAAACCTTAAAGATACTTTATTTAGAGAATCAATGGAAGTTGAAATAAAGGTTTGAAATATAGGATCGGTCCACTTCTAATTAAATGAGGAATAAGATAAAATGACAAAATAGTGGTAAGCCACAGTGCTGAAACTCGAGTGCTCCCACCCATGCATATTGCTCTCACTCCACTGGCCTTTTACTTGAGAATGGAAATAGCAAGCGTGAGATTTGAAAATCTCAGCAAGTAAAGGGTTGTCAAGCATACAATTTTACTAGGTGATAAGTAATTATTAATCAGATTAATATACCCCAACTAAATCAGCCAAGGCTCATAATTAATAATGAACAGTTAAAGGATTACGGAAGCAAGATATATAATAAGCCACCCAGTGTTAAAAGATTACTAGTGGTTAATCTTACATTTGAACACGCTTAAACGCTATCCTATCCATAACTTAAGCATTTATTTCAATTCCTAACTAATCATGAATTCTATAGTTGAGCACTATACCAACTAAAGTGTTTAACACTAACTAGCCTAGCATATTAAAACTGATGCGATAATCGAATACTACGCTAATGGCGATAGGTAATCATGACATAGTAATGTGCGAAAGAACATGTTATGGCCGTGAGGTACTTGCCTTGAGCACGCTCGACGGACATGCTGCACGACGGGTCTGAAATATGCAACTATCCAACTGTTCCCACAACAGTTGTGTGCAAACATACAGAGTGGAATAGAAGGCAACCGATCAGATAAAGATGAATTTAATAAAGGAATGACAAGAGATAAATTTGACTGGAAAGGAAATAGCTGTTCGGCCGCACGAAAACACGTTCAGCCGCGCGAACAGCCGTTCGGCCGTGCCTCTGCACCTGGCCACCGGCCGCCACCGCCGGCGGCAAAACCGTGGCCGCGAGCACACGTACGGCCATGCCTTGCACCGCCGCCGCCTCGCGCCGCCGCTCGTCGGGCCGGTCGCCGCTGCACCGTGGCGTGCACGTGCGCGCGGCCGCGTGCGCGTGCGGTAACTGGCGCCACCACGATTCACCGCCGCCGCCGCCGGGCCATGGTGGGCGTGTGCGCCGCCGCGTGTGCCGCCACCGCCATCGGCTACCCCAACGGTTGCACGGGAAAGAAAGAGAGAGAGAGAGAAAGAGAGAGGGTAGATGGGAATCTGGATCTAAAAAAGCTGCTCACGGAAAGAATAGAGAGGTCCCCCTGTAAGGCCATATCTAGATTAGGATTTCTTTTATTATTGTTATTATTTATTTATTTTCCTTCTACTTTTTTTTCTTGGGTGCTACACTTTCTCAGTTTCTCTATGTTTCTCTATATACTCTTCTTTCTGTAAGGGACACGGATATATTAGCCGAACGTGGAGCTTAATTAACGTAGTAAACAACTGTTCCATTCATTGATTTTATACGCGCGGACCATTTAAAGTAGCTAAGCTGAAGCTTACTGAAGCATGAATGCCAGCACTTTAGTCTTTGGAGAGACTAGCCACATAATTAAGGAACGTTCTGACCTGTCAAGGTCACAAAGTAATTGGTAGTTTAGTGCAAGGTTTTAAAACGCGATTTTCGCGGCTTCACGGCAAGGTCTCAAAAATATATAGCGTAGCTATAGCTAGCTATTTATCTATTTTCGTCGCTTAGCGTTTGCGGTCCAAAAAAGATATAACTGTGCTATAGTTAGCTATTTAGAACCTTGGTTTAGTCGTTAATTTGCAGCTATACGCGAGACAGTAGTCTGAGATTGTAATACCCTGTTATTTCCCTTCCTACGGACCTAAAGAGAAATAATGAAAAAGAGGCATGGAAAACGGAATTAAAAAGAAAAGAAAAACTCGGGCTGGGTCGGCAATAGGGATGAAAACGGTCGGAAACGGTCGGAAAACTCCTCAACCGTTTTCTACTTCTACATTTGAATACGAAAACGAAAGCGAAAGCGGCAAAGCCGGACACGAAAACGAACGCGAACTTACGGAATATCGAGAATTTCGAAAACGAACCAATTCGAGCGGAATTATGTCGAACACGGTCGGTATACGAAAATTCAATACGGAATACCGACCTGTAGGACCAAGTGCATAACAATTAACAAGTGACCAAGTACATAACAATTACCAAGTGCATGATCAAGTTCAAGTGCATATAATAATTAACAAGTGCATGACCCTTGGTCTTAAGTATTAACACAATAGCCGACACAAATACAAATACAATACAAGTCTAGAACAAGCAATTAACAGCTAGCAGAACATCTACAGTTCATCAGCATCATCCATGAGGTCAGGATCGCTTTCCATATCTTTTGCTTCCTCATTGTCCTCCTCAGAGTCCTCATCCCCCTCCTTGTCCTTTTCCTACAAGTTTGCAAAGTGAATTAAAATTAGATGTAGCAATAGCATATTTCAGAGCTAGCAGTCAATAAACATACATATACCTCAATTTTCAGTTTAGCCACAACATTAGCCAAAGCCTCAACCTCAAGATCACTCACAATTGATCCAACCATTTTAGAATCTGAACAAAAAATTTGGTATTCCATATTTCGAACCGAATTTACAATACGGTATATTCCGAATAAAATGTAGAAAAGTAGAAAACGGTCGGAAAACGCTTAAACCGTTTCCGCTCCGTTTTCGAATTTGGTATTCCGTATTTCGAACCGAATTCGAATTTGTCCGAAAATACGAATTCGATCGGGTCAAATGTAGAAAACGATGCGGTTCGGTACGGGATATTTCCGTTCCGTTTTCATCCCTAGTCGGCAACGCAGAGTCGGTTTTGGCGTGCGTGCAAAGCTCGAGTTGGCCTCGGGTTAGGGCTATTTAGAGAGGAGCAGGAAGCGCAGCACCCTGGAAAACCATTAGCCGCCTTTGCCCTTCTCTCCTTGAGCCGCCAACCTAGCAGGCTGTTACCGACTCAAATTGATGCATGACTCAGCTAAGACAGGGGTTTCGCCAGAGAGCGCAGCCATTGGGGGCGCTGCAGGTAAGCAGCCGGCTGGCCGTGCCCACGCCACGCCCAGATCGTGGAGCTGCCGTGCTGTTCGTTCCCTAGCTACAGCCCACGATTACTAGAAATTTTGGAATTTTTTAGCCAAAAATTTTGAATTGAAATTTGAAATTTTTTATTTTTTAATCTTTTTTATTTTTTATGAATTTTGATAAATCCAAATTTGTTTGCCTGGTATAAATTTTACCGGTCTCCACTGATAAGGCCGGTAACCCCCGGTACTACCAAAATTTTGGCGATAGAAATTTCCCTAGTTCCAGGCACATAGTGTTGTATTTTTTATCCAACTGCAATACTTATATATGACTAAAAATAAAACTGTATTTCTCATACTACTTTAATAGATCCATTAATATTTGATTAATTTACACCATTATAATCTGAACTCATCACAATCAACAATACATATCTTTTCTCTTTTAACTCCGATTAACATGATAATTTGAAACCTTTGAGAGTGAATGTAGTGGCTTATTTTTTTTCTCCGCTTTAATAATACAATAGATAGATAGATTGAATAATGGGCGCATATAATAGCATGGCAAACAACCTTCAGTTATCAATACGGTATACTTTGCTAACTTCAACTAAGGCAAGCAGGTAGTGGGGACACTCAGAAGGATGTAGCTAGGGCAGCAGTAGTCCCTTTAATTTGGCACAGCTGATCTTATGGAGACTGGAAGTGTGTATATATATTCTTTTTTTCGAAATATTGGGCAGAAGCTCATTAATTAATAGGAGTTCTGAAAACAATAATACAAGCAAATTTTAGTCCCTACAAGAAAAGAAGCCACTAACAACTTGAACAGAGAACAGAGGTAACAGACAACAACAACAACAACAAAAAAGCAACGAACAACAGCCTGAGCAAAGCAAGAAGATGCGCCACTCCCAATGAGTCCTCGTATAGTTGAAGAAGCTGTATGGTCCTCAGCCTTTGATCAACATCTTCCAGAATATGAGCAGCAATCTGTTGGATATGATGGTAGTTCTGATCCAAGATCCTGCCATTGCGCTCCTTTCAAATGTTCCAACTGGTATGTATGATGACGCTGTCAAAAATTCTGTGATGTTCTTTCCGAATTCAACTGCGAAGATTTTGCCATAATTCTTCAAGACTATTTTGCTGATCATCTGACCTGCAAATGAGGTTAATTAGGAAGGTTAAGCCACTGTGCTGTTTTTCTCCACACCTGTTTGGCAAAATCGCAATCCATGATGAGGTGTGAAACCGTTTCTTCCTACTAACCACAAAGAACGCAAATGGCGCTACGTGGCCATCCTCTCTTTATTAGCTTCTCGGCGGCCGTCACGATCTTTCCCTGGAACTCTGGAATTGCCACGAAAAAAATTGCACTTGTTTTCAGTGGAGCCTTCCAAATCATTGCCTGGTTAAATCTGGTGAATACACTCTGGAATTGTATCTCATAAGCCGACTTTGCTGAATAGTCCCCAGTCGTCGTCCACTTAATTCCAGGTAATCGTGTCATTCACTTCGGGGTTCAGAACCACCTGTGTAATCTGCGTCCATAAATCCACGTGCTCCCCTAGTTCGTCTGGCGTGGTGATTCTTCTCGTTAGCTTGAGCTCATTGTTTGTGAAAACAAAAAGACAAAAGAACACTTAGGTGCACTGTATTTCATTAATTTTGTATTGGATATACAAAATTATATTCTCCCGTGTAAGTTTATCTTCTTGTCAATCTGACTGAAGATTGCACAGTACACTAATTCCTGATGCCTTTGCATGGCGTCTGATTAATTAAATCTGTTGGACAAGCCTACAGAATATCTTCGATTAAGCTACGATCATTGCCTGGTTAAATCTGGTGAATACACTCTGGAATTGTATCTCATAAGCCTACTTTGCTCTCGTCCACTTAATTCCAGGTAATCGTGTCATTCACTCCGGGGTTCAGAACCACCTGTGTAATCTGCGTCCATAAATCCACGAGCTCCCTTAGTTCGTCTGTGGAGCATCTCCAACAATCCCCCTAAATCTCCCCCTAAATCAAATTATTGGGAAATTGTGTAAAAAGTCTTCTCCAACAACTCCCCTAAACACCCCCCTATTTCTATTCCCCCCCAAAACTCTCCCAAAACTTAGGTAGAAACAGGGAACTTTCAGGGGTCCCCTTTCCTATTAGGATATATTTAGGGGAGCTGTTGGAGGAGGGGACTAAAATAGGTTAACAAATTTTTTGGGCTGCCCCTAAAAGGTGTCTTTTGGGGTGGGTTTTTAGGGGGATTGTTGGAGATGCTCTTAGACAGATTGCTATTGTATGCGGTCTCCATACCAGACACGCCACAGCCCAACATATCCTTTACTCAAGTCTGCTTTGGTTACTCACGGCAACTATCCAGGACTCTTTCTGTTGTTGCATGTAATCCTAGATTAGTTGCCTCCTTTACGCCTTTGGCTGGCTATATGTACCGAACGATTCCATTGAATAAAGCATTGCGTGTTTAATCTCCTTACCTCACGCTTTTCATGGTATCATGAGTGGCTCGCATCCTGCGACCCTCGCTTCCGCACCCTAGCCGCCGGCGTCTCATCGCCCGCTGCTATTCCTCCTCACGCCACCGGCTATCTCTCGCCACCGCGTGTTTTACCTCTTCCTTCTTCTTCATTTCCGGCGACTTCCCATGGGCGACGCCATGATGGAGGCTGAACGACAGCAACTCGCTCACAACGCCGAGCGTGTTGAATATATAAGCACATGTAGGTTTAATTTATTCCATAAATTAATCATGACATCATGCACGCACAATAACAGAACCATCACAGGCATAAAAGATCTAGACATGTAAACCAGGAAACAGTACATGAACAGATCTAATACGGAGAACATAACTGTTACGTACCGATGGTTCTGTTCTGATCGGTTTGCTGATGTAGACGCCGCAGGCACGGTGAGGATGACACGAAGTCGATGACGATTCGCCGAAGCCGAACGACGAGGAAGACGAGCCAGAGCTACAGCGAGCAGTCGCGCAGAGCGCTTCCCAAAAACCTTATTCGCCCTCTCCCGGTGCAGGACTTCGAAGGCGACGGTTCCGGAGACCTGCTCTCCCGAACGACAGTGCACGCCGGCGGACGGGACGGAGTAGACTACGTGGGACGGCGCAGCACAATGGATGGAGGAGGCAAAACCCTAGATTGATTTTCGCACACACTGTATGGAGGCGGTGACTCCGTATTTATAGAAAACCAGGACGCGTGATCAAGACGCCTGCACGTTCTCCATAACTCGTAACTGAACCGGATTAGTCGCGTAACCGATCCGGATTCACCGCCACACAAAACAGCAAAAGATAAAACTGCAAAAGGAAGCCGCGTCTGCGCAAGCACCTGGAGCGGATTTTGGCGGACCATTCACGCAGGTGCCGTGCGCCCGCGCCGCCCAGCCCAGCCCGGCCCGGCCCGGCCCGGCGAGGCGAGCGAGCGCGCGCGTGTTATCCTCTAGTTCTCTCCCACACATGCCTCAAGTGGCTAGGAGTGCACCATCCCTTTTAAGGTGGTCTTCCTCTCCTAGAACTAGCAATATGGTACTAAAGGTCACATGCATGCCCCCTTTGCATGAGTGGGCCTTTGAGATTTAATAGGAATTATTCTTATTATATGGGCTTGGCCCACATAATCCAACAGAGCGTGCGCGCCTCGATGCCGAACGGGCTCGCCTCGACGCCGAACGTCGGCGTCTTGAGGAGGACGAGCGTGCTTTCCGTGACTAGCAGAATGCGCTCGAGGCCACCACCATCGCTGCACTCCATGCCCAGGCGGTGGCCGTCCTCAACATCCGCACCCTCATCCACGTCGTCCTCAACTATGACTCGCCGAACTACACCAAGTGATGTGGTCTTTTTCTTCTCGTCGTCGGCAAATACACGCTCTCCGATCACGTCCTCTCCAACGTCGTCTACCCCACCGATCCGGCCTGGAAACGTATGGAGTGCACGGTTCTTGGCTGGCTTTACGGAACCATCTCCTCCAGGCTTATTGAAATTGTCATGTCACCCACCGCGACCGCACGCCGCATCTCGCTCGGCCTAGAAGAACAGTTTGTCGGGCACAAGGAGACCTGCGCACTGTACCTCGACACCGAGTTCCACAACTTCGCCCAGGGAGATCTTTCAATCTCTGATTACTGCCGCAAGCTCAAGTCTATGGCTGATGCCCCCGGTGATCTGGGTGAGCCAGTTCTCGACCACACCCTCGTCCTTGCCGTACTGCGCGGTCTCAATGACAAATTCTCCCATCTGGCTGCCTTGATCTGGCGCTCCAAACCACTCCCTTCCTTTGTGGATGTGCGCGCGGAACTGATGCTCGAGGAGCTTACCATGCGGACCAGGCTCGGCTCCTCCTCCGTGGCTCTCCTTGCTGCCGGCCAGCACAACGGGGGCAGCATCTCTGGTGGACACTCTCATGCCGACGGCGGAGGCGGCGGCAGCAGCGGCGGTAGCGGCCGCTGCTCCAAAAACCGCCGTCGTAACATGAGCGGAGGCAGCACCGGCGGCTCCAATTCCTCGATGAACGCTGGCCAGCACACGCAGCCCAAGCATCCAGCGCCGGCCAATCCCCTCGGACCAATCTGCCGTCTTTCTGGAACCCCTAGTCTGGCACAGTCTAGGTTTGGCCTCACACAGGCGTCGCGTCCATCCTGGGCCCGTGGACGAACTTCACGCCTCAGCACAACCGTGTTCCTCAAGTGCCGGCCCAACTTGCTCCTTCACCTCCTGGCGAGCTATATGCGGCAGCAGCACCTGGTGGGCTGTCGTGGCCCATCTCCCAACCCCCGAGTCGAAGGGGCCACTACAGCCCGCGGACGCGGCGTCGATGCGGGCTTCGGAGTCTTCACGCGGAGTCGGGACCGGAGGGCCGCCCGGTGTCTCACTTCTAAAGGATGGTGTATTGAAGATACTGTAGGGTACGCCTGCGGTTGGCGTGCGGAGAGACAGGACCGGCACGTCCTGCACTATCAGCGGGTGGACGCGGAGTCGGAGTAGGCTCCAGAATCTGAGAGACCAGGTGGTCGTGACTCCATGTGAATGATGAGTAATTGACAAAGATTTAGGATAGTCGAGTTTGGTTTGGGTGGTTCGGAGTCGAGTCGTTGCGTGGCGCAATCGGGCTCGGTCGGACTTTGGTCAAACTTGGTCGTATGGGATTACGTTGCTTATTCAGATGATTCGACAGGTTTGGACTTCGTCATGGTAAGTATGATGGTATTTATACTTTCATGTATCGAGCGGTGCTATTTGACGTGTTTTCTTGTCTGTGTGACTGCAGAACGTCGAGTGGAGTCGTGGTGAGACACGGTGGACCGGACTAGGCGCAGGTGGCGCTGAGGTCAGAACGGTCGGGATGTGTCGAAGACGACGTGGACTTGAGGTGGTTGCGAGGCGTGCGAGACAAGGAGCGCGGAAGCTTCCCGGAAGGTGCAGGAGGGGCGAATCGGGAAATTCGCAAGGCTGCACAAGCGGGAGCGGGCTCCGTTGGACGTAGCGGGCGTAACGGGGCGGAGACCCGTTAGCCAAGCGCTATAAAAGGAGAGGAGGGGCTGCATGCCCACTTGAGCACTTGGAGGGAATTAGGGTTAGCCCTAGTCAAAAGAGGCTTTAGGAGGTGGTTTTCCTTTAGTCTTTAGTGGTTGGAGAGGCAGAGTCGTGCTCCCTCTGTCCCCTTCGATGGGTTCTAGATAGAACAGAGTGTGGTGTTCTTCCTACTCCAAGCATGTATGGCTGTGAGGCTTGAGGAGAGGGAGAGGATGGATTGAGCCACCATGTAATCATTCCTCGTTCTAATGTACATGCGTATCGGGATTCCTCTGTATCCATCTTTGATCATGAATGAAAATCTGAAGTTTGGTTTTATCTGTTCGTAGCCTCTATTCTTCTTTTTCCTTTTGGCAAGATTTCTTGATTTTCGTTGTCTTGAGTTCTTGCTTGCTGTGGAGGCCCAAAATGGGTTGCTCTATGATGGGAGGATGCCACAAGATCATTTGATCGAGTTTCCCAAGAGCAAACTTCATTTTATTCTCAGATTTCATTTTTGGTCTCCTCTGTTTATGCTCTTCGTTTTCTAGGGTTTTAGCCAAGATCTTGTTTCCTTCTTTGAGATGGCATGAAACTTGGTACCTAGAGTCCAAAGGCTATCTTTTAGCTATCCTCAAAGTTTCATGGCCAAAGGATCAAAGGTTGAGGAGTAATTTGGTTTTTGGCTCGGTTCTTGCAAGATTTCAGATTTTTATCCAAAATCTGAAATTCTTGCTTCTTGAAGTGGTTTCTTGATTTTGGTTCTTGGCTTATCCTTCTAGGAGTATTCCCTAGCCTTCCTCAAAGTTTTCCAAGCCAAGAATCCAAGAATCTTTGTGTTTTTCTCAGTTTTTCTGAATTTTCTGTTTGCTGTTTTTCTCAGAGGTACTACCGCTCGTCCTAGCGGTACTACCGGTTTTGTTCGGACCAGTCTGATCGGCAGCGAAGAAACGTTCGGACAAGTCCGATCTTCGTGCGGTACTACCGCTCCTCGAGAGGTACTACCGCTCGTCTCAGCGGTACTACCGCTTGCAGTCAGACTTGCTCTGAATTTATTTTTCTTGGCTGCTTCTTTCTGGATTTGGTTTTCTCTGCTGTTGTTCTTCCTGTAAGTACTTGTCTTCTACCTTCATAGCTCCCATAGCTATTGGAGAAGAAGATATTTGTTGGGGGCGATTTTTAGAGATCGACATTCACCCCCCCTCTGTCGCCATTTCGGTCCTACAATTGGTATCAGAGCCGGTTAGCTCTAATCAATAGATCTTAACCGGTCTCAAGAGCCATGGCGATGGACAAGTACTCGACCAAGCCGCCCGTTTTCGATGGCATGGATTACCCCTTCTGGAAGAGCCGAATGGAGACATACATCCAGGCTCAGGGGTACGCCATCTGGCGCAAGGTCAAGGTCAGATTTGTTGTTCCTGCCGATGAGAACATTAATGCTGAAAATATGCATGATGTTGAGGCAAACGCTAAGGCAAGGAACATCATAATCCAGGGCTTGAGTCGTAGTGAGTTTGACCGTATATCTCATCTTTCGTTCGCCTTCGATATTTGGGAGACCCTCGATGCTTACCATGAGGGCACCACCCAGATAAAGACGGTGAGACAGGACCAGTTCAAGCGAGATTACAACAAGTTTGAAATGCTCGCTGGCGAGTCCCTTGATGAGTGTTTTGCGCGCTTTCACAAGATTCTGAGCAACCTCCGAGCGGTCGGTCTCACATACCCCGACTCGGATAACGCTCGACAAATGCTCGCTGCACTCGACCTTCGTGTTTGGGAGATGAAGGTGACTACCATTAAGGACACTACGGACCTCTCGACTTTGACTCTTGATGCGCTGTACTCGCGTCTCAAGACTCACGAGATTGACATTGTCTCCCGCAAGTCGAAGTCACAGTCGATGGCTCTAGTCACAGATCCCAGCTCGGCTTCTAGTCCCTCTTCTGACTCTTCTTGCGATTTCTCCCTTGCTTCTCTCTGTGACATAACTGATGATCAGTTAGAGCAGCTTGCGAATGATCAGCTGGCCCTCCTTGCTCGAAGATTCTCCCATGCTTACAAGGGGAGGAGGGACAGAAAGAGAGGAGGACCCGTGATTTGCTTCGAGTGTGGTGGCCCCAACCACATTCGGGCAAACTGCCCCAAGCTGGAGAAGGGCAAGAACGACTACGGCGGTTCGGGCAAGATCGACTACACCGACAAGAACCGCAACAAGAAGCCTCCAGCTCAGACGCCGGGAAAGAAGAAGTTCCGTGACTTCGGGAAGGCCAAGAAGCTGTTTCATCGCGTCCTCACCGCCTTCGACGACCTCGACCTCAGCGAGGTGGAGGGATGGAGCGACGACGACAGGACGGGTGACCAAGATCCCAAGAGCGGCGACGACTTCTCCGGCATGTGCTTCATGGCCCTCGAGGGCGAACTCAGCGACAGCGAGCTGTACTCCGACTCGGACGAGGTTCGCCGGGCAGGGAAGGGAAAGGTTTGGCTCGTAGACTCCGGGTGTTCACGACACATGACCGGAGATTCCCGTTGGTTTTCTTCCCTTGCCCGTGCTCCAGGTGATGAGACGATCACCTTCGGAGATGCTTCATCTGGGCGCGTCATTGCCAAAGGTACTGTGTGCATTAATGATTCTTTCATTTTGAAAGATGTTGCCTTGGTTAGTAAGCTATAGTACAACTTGCTTTCCGTTTCTCAGCTTACCGATGACGGTTTCGAGGTGAGCTTCAAGAAAAATGCTTGTAAAATTCTTGATTCTTCGGGCAGTCTGGTCTGCGGGATTTCTTGTTATGGGAGGATCTTTCGTGCTGTTTTTTCTGAGTCTTCTGGTGATCCTCTCAGGTGTTTAGTTGCTTCTGAGTCCCGCGACCTCTCTTTCTGGCATAGGAGACTTGTTCATATTGGATTTGACCATTTGACCCGAGTTAGCGGCCACGATCTCATTCGTGGTCTGCCGAAACTCAAGATGGTCAAAGATCTTGTTTGCGCTCCATGCCGGCATGGCAAGGTGGTTGCCGCTTCTCACCCTCCGGTCACAGTGACCATGACCGATGCACCGGGACAGCTGCTCCACATGGACACAGTCGGACCAGCTCGAGTGCAGTCAGCCGGAGGGAAGTGGTATGTCCTTGTCGTGGTCGATGACTTCTCGAGGTATTCTTGGGTGTTTTTCTTAGCCTCGAAGGATGAGACGTTTTCGCATTTCCGAGGTCTTTTCAGTAGGCTTTCTGTAGAGCTCCCAGGTGCCCTACGAGCGATCCGCAGTGACAATGGCACGGAGTTCAAGAATTCCTACTTTGAGAGTTTCTGTGGTAAGACAGGTGTAGAGCACCAGTTCTCTTCTCCATACGTCCCTCAGCAGAATGGCGTTGTGGAGAGGAAGAACCGTACCTTGGTCGAGATGGCCAGGACGATGCTTGATGAGTACTCTACACCGCGGAAGTTTTGGGCTGAGGCTATAGCCACCGCGTGCCATGTCTCAAATCGAGTTTTTCTTCGGGCACACTTGCATTGCACTTCTTATGAGCTGAGATATGGGCGAAAGCCTAGCGTCTCTCATTTTCGTGTGTTTGGTTGCAAGTGCTTTATTCTGAAGTCCGGGAACCTAGATAAATTCGAGTCACGTTCTTGTGATGGGATCTTTCTAGGTTACTCGCCTTCTTCGCGGGCTTATAGGGTCTGGAACTGCGAGTCTAGCAAAATGGTAGAGACTTGTGAGGTGACCTTTGACGAGGCCAGTCCGGGGACTAGGCCTGATATCTCAGGTTCTTTAGAGCAGTCCGAGACCATCTTTGTGGATGATGAGGATGATGGAGACGACGGTTGTCTACCTGATCCTGTCCCTCATCCACCCCTTGAGGTGCCGTCTTCCACCGCACCTCGAGGTGATCAGCCCATGCCTTCTGCTTCTTCTGGAGCTGGTGGCTCTGTTCCTACCTCGTCAGCTCACGAGGTAGAGGCCACTTCTTCATCTCATCCTGGACCTCCTAGACATATCCAGAAAGCTCATCCTTCAGAGCAGATCATTGGAGACCTTTTCGAGCGTGTTACCCGCTCAAAATCTGGCTTATCTCAATTTTGTCTCCATTCTGCTTTCATTGCCTCCTTTGAGCCCAAAGATGTCTCTTATGCTTTATCTGATGAGTCTTGGGTCAATGCCATGCATGAGGAGCTAGAAAATTTCGAGAGGAACAAGGTCTGGTCGCTTGTCGAGCCCCCGCGAGGTCACAATATTATTGGGACTAAGTGGGTGTTCAAGAACAAGCAGAGCGAGGTTGGAGTGGTTATTCGAAACAAGGCTAGACTGGTTGCTCAGGGGTTCTCCCAGGTTGAAGGTCTAGATTTCGAGGAGACCTTTGCCCCTGTAGCTAGACTTGAAGCCATTAGAATCCTGCTTGCCTTTGCAGCTTCTAAGGGTTTCAAGATTTACCAGATGGACGTCAAGAGTGCCTTTCTCAATGGCCTTATTGAGGAAGAGGTCTACGTCCGACAGCCTCCTGGTTTCGAAAACCCCAAATACCCAAACCATGTCTTCAAGCTTTCCAAAGCGTTGTATGGACTTAAGCAGGCCCCCAGGGCTTGGTATGAGAGGCTTAAGTCCTACTTGTTGAGTCATGGGTTTGAAATGGGTAAAGTTGATAAGACCTTGTTCATCCGCCGGCTTGGCGCTGACCTTCTGCTCGTCCAGATCTATGTCGATGACATTATCTTTGGCGGATCTTCGCATACTATGGTTTCACAGTTCTCGGATGTCATGAGCACCGAGTTTGAGATGAGTATGATGGGGGAGTTGACCTTCTTCCTTGGCTTCCAAATCAAGCAGTCTCGGGAGGGTACATTTCTTCATCAAGGAAAGTGTCACATCCCAAAAATTTGGCTTTTTGAAAAATTTAAATTCAAATAAATTATTTTAAGGTAATTGGATTTTACTTGGCTTTTATTTGCCTTTCTGGATTTTCTGGAATTTAAAAACTATTTTTAGAGCTTAAAAAGTAATTCAAAATATGAAAATTAAATATCAACAGTAGTTGGAAATAATTTTATTTAGCCCAAAATATGTCCAGGAGCTTCTGTGAATTTTTCTGGAATTTTTGGAGGTATTTTCATATTTTTCTGAGGCCTAAATAATTTTCTAGCCTTTTCTGAAAATCTAAATCAAATTCTGAAAATAAAATCTTTCCTTTTTCCTCCGGCCGACGCGTGGACGGCCCAGATCCGCCCACGTCGCCGCTCGGCCGATCCCGGCCGCACCTCCCTCTCCCTCGCGGTCCAGCGGGCCCGGCCCGTCAGCCGGCGGCCCCGCCTTCCCCTCCTCCGCGCCCGACGCGTGGACGGCTCGGATGAGCCGAGTCCCCGCACGGGCCATCTAGCCGCCCGCTCTCACTCCCGCCCTCACTCCACTGACCCGCGGGCCCCGCCCGTCAGCCGCGTCTTCGCGCCCGGCCTCAATCCACCGCCCGATCTTTCCCCGAGCCGCGTGGCAGCCATCCGCACCGCCCGGCCGCTCCCTCCTATCTCTCACTGCACGCGGGGCCCACCTGTCGGATCCGTCGTCCCCGCGGAGCCGGCGCCTTCCTTTCCCCCCCCCCTCTTTCCTTTTTCGCTGGCCGACCGAGACCGCGCCGGATCCCGCCTTGCCTTACCCGCCCCCCTCGGTTTTGGAAGTCCCGGACGCCGCCGCGACCGAATCCCCGATCTCCCGGGCTCCCCTTCCATCGGCGCCCCCTCTTTCCCGTTTTCCCCCTTTCCTTCCTTTTTCCGGCCGACACACCGGCGAGCGATTGCGCGCCCGTGTCCCCTCCTCCGCCCCTATAAATAGTTCCCTCGGCCTCCCCTCTCCCCGCACCACCTCCCAGCGCCCTCCACTTCTCCCTTTGAGCCCCGAGCGCCGTCGCACCAGAAGCTCCCCGTGCGCGTCCGGTAAGTGCTCCGGTGAGTAATCGCCGTCGCCTGGGTCTTCCCCGAAGCTCGCCGCCGCTACCTCGAGCACCCCCGTGGCCGTGCGATCCTCCCCGACGCCTCAGCCGCCCCTCCCCGCCGCCGGAGTGCCGTCGCACCGGAGGACCCGAGCTAGCTCCGCCTCCCCCTCGTCGCCGGCCTTCTCCGCTCGTCGCCGCACTTCGTTGACCCCTCCAACCGGACCCCCTCCGCACTAGGATTACATATCACGCACCGCCAGAACCTCTCCGGCCTCCCCTCGCCGCCGACGACCTTGCCTCCGTCCACGGCTGCCGGACCACCCGAAGGTACCCCTCAAGAGGGTTACCTACCCTTATTGGGTAGGCAACGCCTCCCCGCTCACTTGGCTAGCAGCGCTCGCTCGTAACTCCCTCGGCGCGCGTTCGAGCCTCCGGCTCCGCGCGCGGAGGTTGAGTTTTTCGTTTATTTTCCGGGCTGACAAGTGGGTCCCACCCGTCAGCGGCCGCCGGTCTGCGCTGGCCACTGCCGCCTGGGCCCCACCCCTCTGTGCTGTCTCTGACAAGTGGGCCCGGAGTCCAGTGGGTCCCATGTGTCAGAGGCTGAGCCGTGGGCTCACTGTCCAGTGGGTCCCACATGTCAGTGACCGCCAGTGGTTACTGTCCAGTGGGCCCCACCTGTCAGTCTCTCAAAATAAAAATAGAAATTAAAATTTAATTCTCCAGTGGGTCCCACCTGTCAGAAATTTCCGAATTTCTCGATTTATTCAAATCTGAGATTTTCAAATGAGCATAACTTTCTCATTTTAACTCCAATTCCAGCCATTCAAATTTCTAAATTCATCTAAAATCATAATCTATCCAACTATGGCCTCTGTTGAATTTTTGGATCTTATTTGAATTTTCGTTTGTATTTATTTGCTTTGTTGCCTCGTCTTTTCTCGCGTAGATTCCAACGTTGTCAACGAACCCTCTCCACAGCAGCAAGAAGACCCAGAAACTCTGCAAGAAGGCAAGTCTCCTTTGATCATTTTGAGCCTATGCTTTTGAAATGTTTTTAAAATATTTTAAATTATTGTGCATTGCTATTTACTTAAAGTCACTAGTTCAAGTCTTTAGGAATTAGTTATTCCAACTTTGTTATGCCCTCATTTGACATTGATTGCCATGTACCTTGTCACCCTAGAACTTCCTTTGTCTCAATAATGAGATTACTATTAACCTTGTGAATAGTAGATGGGTAGCTTAATGCTTAGTCTTGCTATCTAATATCCTTTGGAAAATCTTGAAAATGGGAAATTATGATTTATTATTGAACCCTTGTGTTTGAAAGTGAAGTGGCAATTGGAGTTGTCACTATGATTTTAAAATAAAATAAAATTGTGAAAGTTGGTTTAGATTAGGGTGGATGGTTGTTTGGGTTGGTGCAGTAAGCACGAGAACTTGTTAAGTGTATGTTCCACCCTAGTCAATTAAGGACCGACGCTTGTGTTTGTCCAAACTGAGCATTAACCGTACAACCACAAGTCTATATGGGTACGACCTAGCTGACTAACTTATGATAGTCTAGTTTAGGTGCCACCAGTGGAAAGTGGGTGCCAGGGATGGACTGGTGATCCACAGTGAGGGACGGGGATTTACTGTACTCATATGGCGCAAGAGGGGGCTTCAGATTGGGCGGATTTAACCCTTCTGCGGTGAAACCTCAGCGGGTGGTATCTAGCTAGATTAGAGTAAGGTAAAGGCTTTGTGGTATTTTATCTGGGTCTCATGCCAAGGAAGCGTGTTGACTTTTAGGATAATTTATCTCTTGTGGGTAAAGTTGTACAACCT
Organism: Dendrocalamus latiflorus; assembly: GCA_017311315.1. NCBI lineage: Eukaryota > Viridiplantae > Streptophyta > Magnoliopsida > Poales > Poaceae > Dendrocalamus > Dendrocalamus latiflorus. The sequence continues at coordinate 13,396,241 of CM029657.1, read as the reverse complement.
CTGCAGAGTGTAAAACTATTCGAATAGCCGTGCCCACGGTCAAGGGCGGGCAAGGAATGCATTCACATGGTAGATTTCTGGTTTTGTTTTAAAATCAAAAGTTTTGTATTCCGAGGGTGGAGGGAACTCTCGGAAGGGAATCCTGGCGGATGGAGCCAGAGAGGGTGGATGGAACCCGCAGTTTAAAACTTGACCAGTGGTAATTGGTTAGCTAGTGTTGGTAGTTGGAACCTTCACTAGAAAGTTAATTCTGTTAAAACATTTACTTCATTAAATAATGCCTTCGAAAATAATTAGTAATAACTGAATTTAAAATATTGCTTTGTGCAAAAGAACCATATGGCCTTCCTTTGTTAAGCCTTGCATCTATGCATTTTTTCCCAAGACTTGCGGAGTACTTTATGTACTCACATGCTACACTTAAAAATAAAATCTCAGAGGAAGTTGAAGCTCAAGAAGATGACTACGACTACTGCTTCACTTGTGGCTGTGATGGATTCTTCCCGGAGGACTAGGTCGCGCTTCCCCAGTCAATTGCCTGTGACGAATTGATGGGTCGTCCTCGAGTTTTATTTGCTTCCGCTTTATTTCTGGTGCGAGGTCTTAAACCTCCATTGTAATAATGAGACCCTGTGGTCAGTACTCTTATTTACTGTAATAAATCGTTGATGGTGATGTTTTCCATTCTGTTTGACTGTGTGCACTAGCTTTGATCTGGGACTAGTGCTGTAATACACAGAGGGTCCGGGTTTGATAATCCGGGGGCCCGACAGAGATGGTATCAGAGCCAATTTGACTGTAGGACGTGACCTAGATTAGGAATGGCAAACCATAAGGACTTATATTTATAAAAAGAGTATATTAAAAATGTGTAAGCTTCTTTGCTTCTACTCTCTTCCTACTTAGAATCTCGTTCTTGTCTCCAACTCCATTTGTTAAAACTTTTGCTAATCTTTTCTTTTACTCAACTTTGTAGATGGCTGGTTCATCCTCCGCTGCCCCGTGGGACTACTACTCACATGGAGAGGATGCTGGAGCATTCGCTAGCCTTCTCCGGCAGCTGATGCAGTGTCTGGAGTACCGTCAGCCGCCCATCTTCAGGGGTCGGAAGACGCGGATCCTGGACCGTGACTCCTGGTCGATGGAGGTATTCCTGTATGCACGGGAAGAGGAATTCAAGTCCCACACCTACCCCATCAAGCACCCTCGGTCCCGCTGTTTCGACGCTGTCCAAGACGCAGCACGCCTCGCCATTGACGAGTTGTGCCACCTGCACAAAGATGTTGTACATCAGTCCCCCTTTTGCTTCTTCATCAACCCTCGCCCAGGACAGAGGTATCCAGATCCCTTTGATACTCCAGCTGACGATCCTCGACTGTCACATCAGGTGCAGCTCACCCAGGCGATGGCAGTCACTTATGCTAGAGCTCAGGAGGAGATTGGACAACTTCGGATGCTTCTCACTTCCAGCTACCAGCATTCCGACACGCTTCGCACACAGCTTCTCCAGAGCCAGGCAGCTGAGTTTGAGTTGGGACGTCTCCGGGCCGCAGCCGACTACGCGCCGTCTTCACCCGTAGTTGATTACACGTCGTCTTCCCCAGTACCAGCCGTCATCCCCAACAAGCCGGCACCAGCTCGACTTTCAGGACTCCACATCAGACTTACAGCACGCAAGAAGGTGTGACGCCCCAGTCCGCCACCTGTCATTACTCTCAAGAAGCGCAAGCCTTCTCCTTCCCGTTCTCGGTCGACTGCCTCCAGTCGTAATCGTGCCTCGGCCGAGTGTGACTGTTCACGTCACCACGTGAGAGAGCGCCAGGAAGACCCGGAGGAGGATCCAGAAGAGGACCCGGAAGAAGACCCTGAGGAGCGCGTCTTTGGAGAGGATTAGTAGTCTTTTGAGTCCGTAGTACCCAAATAAAATGTCCGCGTCCTTAGAACGCTTATTGTTATGTTTTGGTGTGCTAGATGGACTGTACCAGGCCTATGTGCACTTGTGGTACAGCCATCCTTGGAGTTATCTTGATTTTAATAAAAGTTTTTCCCTAAGTGGTTGCTAGTTCTTTCTTGTGTGTTGGCTTGGGATGTGGTTTAGTTCCCCTAATCTCTTACCTTTGCTATTTCCCTCTTACCTTCTGCTAACCTAAACCGCTTCAGATGGTGAACACGAGGAGCAACCCTGGCAGCAGCCGTGACGCCAACAACCAGCCAGAGGACAACATTCCACCACCTCCCGCTCAGGCCCCCAACTTGGAGCAAATGATGGCTATGCAGCTGCAGTTACTTCAAGCTCTCGCCCAGAACCAAGTGCAGCCAGCCCAGCAGGCACCCAACCAGGCACCCCAGTCTAAATTGGGGGAATTCATGAGGACAAGGCCTCCCACTTTTGCTGGATCAGTGGATCCCCTGGAGGCAGATGATTGGATCAAGGATGTGGAAAGAAAATTGGTCCTAGCTCAGTGCAACGATAACGAAAAGGTGCTGTATGCTGCTCACCAGCTTAAGGGAATGGCTGCCAACTGGTGGGAAAACTACCGCGCCGCCCATCAAAATGCACAAGCCATCACTTGGGAGGAGTTTGTCGAAGCTTTCCGCGCTGCCCATATTCCTACGGGAATAATGGAAATGAAGAAGAGAGAATTCTACCAACTACAACAGGGAAACCTCAGTGTTTCCGAATACCTGAACAAGTTCACCCAACTGTCCAGGTATGCATCTGAAGAGGTCACCTCAGAGGCGACCAAGATTTGGAGGTTCACGCAGGGACTTGACCCCAATCTCAAGGTGCAGCTGGTATCCAATGACTTCCCGACCTTCCAGCACCTAGTGAACAAGGCCTTTGTCCAAGAAGATGCTCAGCGCCAGCTGTACGAAAATCGGAAGAGGAAGTTTCAAGCCCAGCAAGGAGCAAGCAGCTCTCGATTCCGCCCCAACGCACCTCACTATCACAAGCTCTCAGAGTCAAGCGTGCCGAGGACTCCCTTTTCAGGACCCCGCCCAAATCCACAAACTCCCCGGGCAAACAATGGTGGCCAACCCCCGCAGAACAAGACTTCAGCAGCAGGAGTGCAGTGCTTTAACTGCAAGAACATGGGGCACTATGCCAGCAACTGTCCCCAGAAACGCCCAGCAATGACTCCAGTTCGTTTCAATCTGGGGACTACGCCAGCAAGAGCTCCGACTGCAGGTCAAGGCCGTGGGGCACCACAGACCCCAAGGACTCCACAAGTGGTGAGCAGAGGGCATCTCAACCATGTGACCGCGGAAGCAGCCCAGGATGCACCTGACGTAGTTCTGGGTAAGTTTCTTGTCAACTCAGTAATTGCATCAGCATTATTTGATTCTGGAGCTTCACATTCTTTTGTGTCAAAAGATGTGGCTGAAAGGTATAGTTGGGATGTGAGTAAACTACAGAACCCCATGCTAGTCCAGTCCCCTGGAAAGCAAATGAGGACTAACACAGTTTGCCTTGACGCAACTGTGGATATAAATGGAGTTAAGTTCTTAGCGAATCTTATTATAATAGACTCCAAGGGTTTCAATGTAATACTTGGAATGGATTGGTTAACCAAGTATAAAGGACAGATAGATTGTGCTGACCGAGCTGTTACAATCACTAACTCTGATGGGATTCAAGTAAGGTATAAGTCAAACTCCCTTACCCAGAACAGGTGTAGTTTGAACAGTGTAAAGGGAGTGACTCTGGAAAAAGTACCTATAGTGAGTGAGTACCCAGATGTATTCCCTGAAGATTTGCCCGGAATGCTGCCAGACAGGGAAGTAGAATTTGTCATCAACCTAGTACCTGGAACAGCTCCAATTTCCAAGAGACCTTATCGGATGTCTGCAAATGATTTGGCGGAAGTTAAGAAACAAATTGAAGAGCTACAGGATAAAGGATTTGTAAGGCCAAGCTCGTCACCTTGGGGAGCACCAGTACTGCTAGTAAAGAAGAAAGATGGTAGTCTTCGCATGTGTGTGGACTATCGATCATTGAATGATGTGACTATTAAGAACAAGTACCCTTTACCCAGAATAGATGATCTGTTTGATCAGTTGAAAGGATCATGTGTATTCTCTAAGATTGACCTTCGATCAGGATATCACCAATTGAAGTTAAGACCAGAGGACATACCCAAGACCGCATTTGCCACCCGTTATGGATTGTATGAGTATACGGTGATGTCTTTCGGTCTAACCAATGCCCCAGCATACTTCATGAATCTGATGAATAAGGTGTTCATGGAATATTTGGATAAGTTTGTGGTTGTATTCATCGACGATATTCTGATATACTCCAAGAATGAGGAAGAGCACGCAGAACATTTGAGGATAGTTTTGGAAAAGCTCAGAGAGAATCAGTTGTATGCCAAGTTCAGTAAGTGTGAGTTTTGGTTGAAGAAAGTAGCTTTCTTGGGCCATGTGATTTCAGCAGGAGGAGTGTCCGTAGACCCTGAGAAAGTAAATGACGTGCTCAATTGGACACAACCAAAGTCAGTATCCGAAATCAGGAGTTTTCTTGGATTGGCTGGTTACTATCGTCGATTTATTGAAGGTTTCTCCAAGCTCGCAAGACCTCTCACCCAGTTGCTGAAGAAGGAAAAGAAGTTTGAATGGAGTAAACCATGTGAGGATAGTTTCCAAGAGTTGAAGAAAAGGTTAACTTCTGCACCAGTGTTGACGCTTCCGGACATTAGGAAGGATTTTGAAGTCTTCTGCGATGCGTCAAGGCAAGGACTAGGCTGTGTACTGATGCAAGAAAGAAAGGTAGTAGCATATGCCTCAAGGCAGCTGCGACCCCATGAAGGAAATTACCCAACGCATGATTTAGAGCTCGCTGCCGTAGTGCATGCACTGAAAATATGGAGGCATTACTTGATTGGCAACCGTTGTGAAATTTACACGGATCACAAGAGTTTGAAATATATATTCACTCAACCCGATCTCAACATGAGGCAAAGGAGATGGCTTGAGTTAATAAAGGATTATGATATTGGAATACATTATCACCCAGGAAAGGCTAATGTGGTAGCAGATGCCTTGAGCAGAAAGAGTTATTGTGCCAAGCTGTGGATTAAGGACAGTATGCCTACCCTTCAAGAAGAGTTCCAACGGCTCAACCTAGAAGTAGTGGAGGAAGGATTTCTAGCCACTTTGGAAGTTCAACCAACCTTAGAAGATCAAATCAGAGCAGCTCAAAAGGAGGACAAGTATGTCTAGGAGATCAAGGATATATGAAGAAAGGAAAAGCTTCGGGATTTTCAGAGGATGAAGAAGGTACCCTTTGGTTTGGGAAAAGAATTATTGTACCTGAAAAGAAAGAGGTAAAGGAGTTAATATTGAAGGAAGCCCATGAATCTGGATATTCAATTCATCCTGGGAGTACCAAGATCTCAAGGAGAGGTATTGGTGGTCAAGTATGAAACGAGAAATTGCAGAATACGTAGCCTTGTGCGATGTATGCCAACGGATTAAAGCTGAACACCAGAGACCTGCTGGACTTCTGCAGCCATTGCAGATCCCTGAGTGGAAATGGGAAGAAATTGGTATGGATTATATATTGGATTACCAAGAACCAAAACAGGGCACGATTCAATTTGGGTTATAGTGGATCGTTTGACAAAAGTCGCCCATTTCATTCCAGTAAAGACCACCTACTCCGGGGATAGACTTGCGGAGTTGTACATGTCAAGAATTGTGTGTTTGCATGGGATCCCAAAGAAGATTGTGTCAGATCGAGGAACCCAGTTCACTTCGAGATTTTGGCAAAAGCTACATGAACTTTTGGGCACAAACTTAAACTTCAGTACAGCTTATCATCCACAGACAGATGGTCAAACAGAAAGAGTAAATCAAATCCTGGAAGACATGTTGAGAGCTTGTGTACTGGCAAACAAGAGTAATTGGGATCAGAGTTTGCCCTATGCAGAGTTCTCCTACAACAATAGTTATCAATCCAGTTTGCAAATGTCTCCGTTCGAAGCCCTATACGGCAGGAAGTGTAGGACTCCATTGTATTGGAAGGAAACAGGAGAAGGACAAGTGTTTGGACCAGATGTGCTGAAGCAAGCAGAAGAACAAGTTCGTCTAATCCAAGACAGATTAAAAACAGCACAAACCAGACAGAAGAGCTATGCGGACAATCGCCGTAGAAGCTTAGAATTCATACCTGGGGATCATGTTTATTTGAAGGTGTCACCTCTTAAAGGAATGAGACGTTTTGGAGTCAGTGGAAAGCTAGCTCCCAGATTCATTGGACCTTTTCCTGTTGTGGCGAAACGAGGAGAAGTTGCTTACCAGTTGGAGCTTCCACCTCAGCTGTCAAAGGTGCATGACGTCTTCCATGTGTCTCAGCTAAGAAAGTGTCTTAGAGTTCCAGAAGAGCAGATGCCTCTAGATGAAATAAATGTAAAGGAGGACCTCACCTATCCAGAATATCCAGTCAAGATATTGGAGGAAGCAGAGCGCCGTACGCGCAGCAAGATTATCAAGTTCTGTAAAGTGCAGTGGAGCAATCATTCAGAATCGGAAGCAACTTGGGAGCGTGAAGAGGATCTAAGAGAAGAGTTCCCCGATCTTTTTCCCAGTCCATCCGAATCTCGGGGTCGAGATTCTTTCTAAGGGGGGGTAGGTTTGTCACATCCCAAAAATTTGGCTTTTTGAAAAATTTAAATTCAAATAAATTATTTTAAGGTAATTGGATTTTACTTGGCTTTTATTTGCCTTTCTGGATTTTCTGGAATTCAAAAACTATTTTTAGAGCTTAAAAAGTAATTCAAAATATGAAAATTAAATATCAACAGTAGTTGGAAATAATTTTATTTAGCCCAAAATATGTCCAGGAGCTTCTGTGAATTTTTCTGGAATTTTTGGAGGTATTTTCATATTTTTCTGAGGCCTAAATAATTTTCTAGCCTTTTCTGAAAATCTAAATCAAATTCTGAAAATAAAATCTTTCCTTTTTCCTCCGGCCGACGCGTGGACGGCCCAGATCCGCCCACGTCGCCGCTCGGCCGATCCCGGCCGCACCTCCCTCTCCCTCGCGGTCCAGCGGGCCCGGCCCGTCAGCCGGTGGCCCCGCCTTCCCCTCCTCCGCGCCCGACGCGTGGACGGCTCGGATGAGCCGAGTCCCCGCACGGGCCATCCAGCCGCCCGCTCTCACTCCCGCCCTCACTCCACTGACCCGCGGGCCCCGCCCGTCAGCCGCGTCTTCGCGCCCGGCCTCAATCCACCGCCCGATCTTTCCCCGAGCCGCGTGGCAGCCATCCGCACCGCCCGGCCGCTCCCTCCTCTCTCTCACTGCACGCGGGGCCCACCTGTCGGATCCGTCGTCCCCGCGGAGCCGGCGCCTTCCTTTTTCCCCCCCTCTTTCCTTTTTCGCCGGCCGACCGAGACCGCGCCGGATCCCGCCTTGCCTTACCCGGCCCCCTCGGTTTTGGAAGTCCCGGACGCTGCCGCGACCGAATCCCCGATCTCCCGGGCCCCCCTTCCATCGGCGCCCCCTCTTTCCCGTTTTCCCCCTTTCCTTCCTTTTTCCGGCCGACACATCGGCGAGCGATTGCGCGCCCGTGTCCCCTCCTCCGCCCCTATAAATAGTTCCCTCGGCCTCCCCTCTCCCCGCACCACCTCCCAGCGCCCTCCACTTCTCCCTTTGAGCCCCGAGCGCCGTCGCACCAGAAGCTCCCCGTGCGCGTCCGGTAAGTGCTCCGGTGAGTAATCGCCGTCGCCTGGGTCTTCCCCGAAGCTCGCCGCCGCTACCTCGAGCACCCCCGTGGCCGTGCGATCCTCCCCGACGCCTCAGCCGCCCCTCCCCGCCGCCGGAGCGCCGTCGCACCGGAGGACCCGAGCTAGCTCCGCCTCCCCCTCGTCGCCGGCCTTCTCCGCTCGTCGCCGCACTTCGTTGACCCCTCCAACCGGACCCCCTCCGCACTAGGATTACATATCACGCACCGCCAGAACCTCTCCGGCCTCCCCTCGCCGCCGACGACCTTGCCTCCGTCCACGGCTGCCGGACCACCCGAAGGTACCCCTCAAGAGGGTTACCTACCCTTATTGGGTAGGCAACGCCTCCCCGCTCACTTGGCTAGCAGCGCTCGCTCGTAACTCCCTCGGCGCGCGTTCGAGCCTCCGGCTCCGCGCGCGGAGGTTGAGTTTTTCGTTTATTTTCCGGGCTGACAAGTGGGTCCCACCCGTCAGCGGCCGCCGGTCTGCGCTGGCCACTGCCGCCTGGGCCCCACCCCTCTGTGCTGTCTCTGACAAGTGGGCCCGGAGTCCAGTGGGTCCCATGTGTCAGAGGCTGAGCCGTGGGCTCACTGTCCAGTGGGTCCCACATGTCAGTGACCGCCAGTGGTTACTGTCCAGTGGGCCCCACCTGTCAGTCTCTCAAAATAAAAATAGAAATTAAAATTTAATTCTCCAGTGGGTCCCACCTGTCAGAAATTTCCGAATTTCTCGATTTATTCAAATCTGAGATTTTCAAATGAGCATAACTTTCTCATTTTAACTCCAATTCCAGCCATTCAAATTTCTAAATTCATCTAAAATCATAATCTATCCAACTATGGCCTCTGTTGAATTTTTGGATCTTATTTGAATTTTCGTTTGTATTTATTTGCTTTGTTGCCTCGTCTTTTCTCGCGTAGATTCCAACGTTGTCAACGAACCCTCTCCACAGCAGCAAGAAGACCCAGAAACTCTGCAAGAAGGCAAGTCTCCTTTGATCATTTTGAGCCTATGCTTTTGAAATGTTTTTAAAATATTTTAAATTATTGTGCATTGCTATTTACTTAAAGTCACTAGTTCAAGTCTTTAGGAATTAGTTATTCCAACTTTGTTATGCCCTCATTTGACATTGATTGTCATGTACCTTGTCACCCTAGAACTTCCTTTGTCTCAATAATGAGATTACTATTAACCTTGTGAATAGTAGATGGGTAGCTTAATGCTTAGTCTTGCTATCTAATATCCTTTGGAAAATCTTGAAAATGGGAAATTATGATTTATTATTGAACCCTTGTGTTTGAAAGTGAAGTGGCAATTGGAGTTGTCACTATGATTTTAAAATAAAATAAAATTGTGAAAGTTGGTTTAGATTAGGGTGGATGGTTGTTTGGGTTGGTGCAGTAAGCACGAGAACTTGTTAAGTGTATGTTCCACCCTAGTCAATTAAGGACCGACGCTTGTGTTTGTCCAAACTGAGCATTAACCGTACAACCACAAGTCTATATGGGTACGACCTAGCTGACTAACTTATGATAGTCTAGTTTAGGTGCCACCAGTGGAAAGTGGGTGCCAGGGATGGACTGGTGATCCACAGTGAGGGACGGGGATTTACTGTACTCATATGGCGCAAGAGGGGGCTTCAGATTGGGCGGATTTAACCCTTCTGCGGTGAAACCTCAGCGGGTGGTATCTAGCTAGATTAGAGTAAGGTAAAGGCTTTGTGGTATTTTATCTGGGTCTCATGCCAAGGAAGCGTGTTGACTTTTAGGATAATTTATCTCTTGTGGGTAAAGTTGTACAACCTCTGCAGAGTGTAAAACTATTCGAATAGCCGTGCCCACGGTCAAGGGCGGGCAAGGAATGCATTCACATGGTAGATTTCTGGTTTTGTTTTAAAATCAAAAGTTTTGTATTCCGAGGGTGGAGGGAACTCTCGGAAGGGAATCCTGGCGGATGGAGCCAGAGAGGGTGGATGGAACCCGCAGTTTAAAACTTGACCAGTGGTAATTGGTTAGCTAGTGTTGGTAGTTGGAACCTTCACTAGAAAGTTAATTCTGTTAAAACATTTACTTCATTAAATAATGCCTTCGAAAATAATTAGTAATAACTGAATTTAAAATATTGCTTTGTGCAAAAGAACCATATGGCCTTCCTTTGTTAAGCCTTGCATCTATGCATTTTTTCCCAAGACTTGCGGAGTACTTTATGTACTCACATGCTACACTTAAAAATAAAATCTCAGAGGAAGTTGAAGCTCAAGAAGATGACTGCGACTACTGCTTCGCTTGTGGCTGTGATGGATTCTTCCCGGAGGACTAGGTCGCGCTTCCCCAGTCAATTGCCTGTGGCGAATTGATGGGTCGTCCTCGAGTTTTATTTGCTTCCGCTTTATTTCTGGTGCGAGGTCTTAAACCTCCATTGTAATAATGAGACCCTGTGGTCAGTACTCTTATTTACTGTAATAAATCGTTGATGGTGATGTTTTCCATTCTGTTTGACTGTGTGCACTAGCTTTGATCTGGGACTAGTGCTGTAATACACAGAGGGTCCGGGTTTGATAATCCGGGGGCCCGACAGAAAGTACACTCATGACCTCCTGAGACGCTTCGACATGAGCGATGGTAAGCCTGTGTCGACTCCCATGGCTTCTACAGCCTATCTTGACCCAGATGAGGATGGCGAGCCAGTTGATCAGAAAGAGTTCAGAAGTATGATCGGCTCCCTTCTTTACCTCACTGCCTCGAGACCAGACATACACTTCTCCGTGTGTCTGTGTGCTCGTTTTCAGGCTTCTCCTCGCGTATCTCACCGCCAGGCGGTGAAGCGCATCTTTCGGTACCTTCGAGCTACCATTGATTATGGTATCTGGTACTCTTCCTCATCCTGTCTTTCCTTGAGAGCCTTTTCGGATGCAGACTTCGCTGGCTGTAGGATAGATAGGAAGAGCACTTCCGGCACTTGCCAATTCATTGGCACTTCTCTCGTCTCTTGGTCGTCTAGGAAGCAGTCCGGTGTTGCACAGTCCACCGCAGAGGCCGAGTATGTTGCTGCAGCCAGCTGCTGCAGTCAGGTACTCTGGATGGCTTCGACCCTGCGGGACTTTGGGTTAGTTATCGACAGTGTTCCACTCTTTTGTGATAACACTTCTGCGATTAACATTGCTAAGAACCCAGTGCAACACTCTCGAACCAAGCACATCGATATTCGCTTTCACTTCCTTAGAGACCATGTAGAGAAGGGCGATATAGTGCTCCAGTTTGTGGAGAGTGACCACCAGTTGGCTGATATTTTCACCAAGCCATTGGATAGTTCAAGGTTTTCAGCTCTGCGGGGAGAGCTTGGGGTGGTTTGTCCTTATGGACTGTAGTGAGGGGGAGCTTTGGGCTTTACTGCTTTACTATTTTGATTATGCTTCTGTCTCATTTCTGTTGCATTGCATTTGCGGGTGCATTGGGTTTTAGTCCTTCTAGCATAGGTTAGAGTGATCTTCTCGTCTAGCTGTTTAGACTCCTTGCTCTTATCTTGTGACCTAGGGTCTTGCTCTGTTAGCCGCTTCTCTTCTCTCACTAGGTTGAGCCCACTCACTACTTTCAGGTTCTAGCAAGGGCCGGGCCGCCCTTGGGTAGACAGGGTACGTGTCTGCTCCCTAGTGAGGTAGATTACCGGTCTAATAGTCCTAGTGTCATATGGGGTAGATGAGAGTCAGTCTGAGCCATAGTTGCTTCTATATCTTATCTATGCTTTAAGGACTGCCTGTTTGGTTTTCTTTGCCAGCTTCTTGATTTTATTGCTTTGGTTCAAGGGGAGTTCATTTGGGAGCTTCTGAAGCTTAATTTTGACTTAACTCAACTTGAACTAAAAGTTGCATCTATTGTTGAGGGGGAGCTGGACTTTCTTGCATTTTCAGCATTCTAGCATTATAATCAATCTGCATTGAGCCTTGATTATTATCCTGTTATGACATGCTTCAGTGCTTTACACCTTGCCATGACTTGTGCTTAACTTGCTAAATTTATCATGACTTCATATGTGTAGACTAGCGTTTGCCATGATAAGTTAAGTAAAATTGATCAACTTAAATTAAACTTGTCATGCTAGCATTTGAGTTTAGTCTTTCTTGAGCTATCCTTTTATGATTCATGCCATGTCAAATAGGCTGAGTAGAGCGTTGAATCTATATTGAGCCTTAGTTTGAGCTGTTTTAGTCTCCTGATGATACATGAGTTAGTACAATGTGTTAAAAAGCAAAAAGATCTCTTTTGTGCGAAAAAACTGATCTCACCAATTCTTTCCTATGAGACGGCTTGCCATTGCACTTGGCATGAACTTAGGGGGAGTTTTGGATGACCTAGACTATCTTCTTAAGCTTCTTGCTTGGAGTAGTCACATAAGGCTTGAGATCTAGTACATGATAAAACAAAATGTTGGTTGACAACCACCATATTTGTGCGAAAAAACTGATTTCACCAATTCTTTCTCATGAGACAGCTTGCCATTGCACTAGGCATGAACTCAGGGGGAGTTTTGGATGACCTAGACTATCTTCTTAAGCTTATTGCTTGGAGTAGTCGCATAAGGCTTGAGATCTAGCACATAAACAAAAATTGGGTTGAAAACAACCATATGCTTTCAAAAGACAATGTTTAATGTGCTCAATTTGCTTAATCTACAATCAGAACCAAGTACCTTAACCTATGTTTCAATCTTGAGCTTATAGCACTCTATTTGGACTCAATGTTAGCTTCTTTGTTCCGCTTAGCTTATTGACATGGCCTGCATCATCCTTGGATGTCTCTAGCTAGACTTTACTCATTGATGACTTGACTTGCTCACTAAATACATTACATTTCAGATTGTCATGTATGTGCTCTAGCTAGCTTATATATATGTTGTCATGATCTAGATAGCGTTTTATTGAGTTATGGCTTGGTGTATTACCTTATGGTCAATATGGATAATTCTCATGGCTCTAAATGCTTAAATAAACAAACTTCAGCCATATTCATCCATTGACATGTCATATTCTCTCTATTGCATCTTGATGTGTTTATTGCCAAAAGGGGGAGAATAGAGAAGAAAAAGTCTGTTGGGAACAGTTTAGAGCTTTGGAGATCAATTTGCTCTTTCAGTTGTTGCTCTAGTGTTCCTTCTGTCGACATGGTCATTAGCTTCATTCTCTTCGTTGGACCATGTTGGATTCTTCAAAATTAAACTCAACTTCATGCTTTTTCTGAGTTTGTCAATATACTCATCAAGGGGGAGATTGAGAGACCAGGTGGTCGTGACTCCATGTGAATGATGAGTAATTGACAAAGATTTAGGATAGTCGAGTTTGGTTTGGGTGGTTCGGAGTCGAGTCGTTGCGTGGTGCAATCGGGCTCGGTCGGACTTTGGTCAAACTTGGTCGTATGGGATTACGTTGCTTATTCAGATGATTCGACAGGTTTGGACTTCGTCATGGTAAGTATGATGGTATTTATACTTTCATGTATCGAGCGGTGCTATTTAACGTGTTTTCTTGTCTGTGTGACTGCAGGACGTCGAGTGGAGTCGTGGTGAGACACGGTGGACCGGACTAGGCGCAGGTGGCGCTGAGGTCAGAACGGTCGGGATGTGTCGAAGACGACGTGGACTCGAGGTGGTTGCGAGGCGTACGAGACAAGGAGCGCGGAAGCTTCCCGGAAGGTGCAGGAGGGGCGAATCGGGAAATTCGCAAGGCTGCACAAGCGGGAGCGGGCTCCGTTGGACGTAGCGGGCGTAACGGGGCGGAGACCCGTTAGTCAAGCGCTATAAAAGGAGAGGAGGGGCTGCATGCCCACTTGAGCACTTGGAGGGAATTAGGGTTAGCCCTAGTCAAAAGAGGCTTTAGGAGGTGGTTTTCCTTTAGTCTTTAGTGGTTGGAGAGGCAGAGTCGTGCTCCCTCTGTCCCCTTCGATGGGTTCTAGATAGAACAGAGTGTGGTGTTCTTCCTACTCCAAGCATGTATGGCTGTGAGGCTTGAGGAGAGGGAGAGGATGGATTGAGCCACCATGTAATCATTCCTCGTTCTAATGTACATGCGTATCGGGATTCCTCTGTATCCATCTTTGATCATGAATGAAAATCTGAAGTTTGGTTTTATCTGTTCGTAGCCTCTGTTCTTCTTTTTCCTTTTTGCAAGATTTCTTGATTTTCGTTGTCTTGAGTTCTTGCTTGCTGTGGAGGCCCAAAATGGGTTGCTCTATGATGGGAGGATGCCACAAGATCATTTGATCGAGTTTCCCAAGAGCAAACTTCATTTTATTCTCAGATTTCATTTTTGGCCTCCTCTGTTCATGCTCTTCGTTTTCTAGGGTTTTAGCCAAGATCTTGTTTCCTTCTTTGAGATGGCATGAAACTTGGTACCTAGAGTCCAAAGGCTATCTTTTAGCTATCCTCAAAGTTTCATGGCCAAAGGATCAAAGGTTGAGGAGTAATTTGGTTTTTGGCTCGGTTCTTGCAAGATTTCATATTTTTATCCCAAATCTGAAATTCTTGCTTCTTGAAGTGAAATCTTGATTTTGGTTCTTGGCTTATCCTTCTAGGAGTATTCCCTAGCCTTCCTCAAAGTTTCCCAAGCCAAGAATCCAAGAATCTTTGCGTTTTTCTCAGTTTTTCTGAATTTTCTGTTTGCTGTTTTTCTCAGAGGTACTACCGCTCGTCCTAGCGGTACTACCGGTTTTGTTCGGACCAGTCTGATCGGCAGCGAAGAAACGTTCGGACAAGTCCGATCTTCGTGCGGTACTACCGCTCCTCGAGAGGTACTACCGCTCAAAGGTACTACCGCTCGTCTCAGCGGTACTACCGCTTGCAGTCAGACTTGCTCTGAATTTATTTTTCTTGGCTGCTTCTTTCTGGATTTGGTTTTCTCTGCTGTTGTTCTTCCTGTAAGTACTTGTCTTCTACCTTCATAGCTCCCATAGCTATTGGAGATGAAGATATTTGTTGGGGGCGATTTTTAGAGATCGACATTCACCCCCCCTCTGTCGCCATTTCGGTCCTACAGAATCATCTTCACTGGCTTGAAGTTGAGGTGGTATTTACGTTTGGTGCTGGCAGAGCTGCCTTGCGGGGTCGAAGCCGAAGTCAAAGTCAGGGTGACTTGTTAGTGGCCTGCTGGCACTGCTATGGCCCCGAGAATCGCACCCATCACTGACGCGCGATGGAGTGTGCCACACCGCGTGACCGCACGACCGCTGTCATGCATTCATCCACGCGCGATGGCAGGACTAGATTGGCGCGTCGTGCGCTGTCGGATGGCCGCACAACCGCAACCGCGCGCTTCGTTCCGATGGGACGGGACGTGTGGCAGCGCGGGATTGGCTGGTAGTGCGTCGTAAGGAGGTCACGACCATGGTCGTGCGCATGGGCAGCTGCACCACCTCGGCTTCCATCGGTTACGCTTCCCAATCGTGGGGGAGGCGAGCGGTTCGGCTTCCGCCGGTTGCGCTTACCGGTGTTGTGGGAGGTGAAGGGGCTTTATATACCCCCTTTTGGCACCGCGCCGGCATTCTGCTCCGTATACCTTCTGCTCCCTTGCTCTTTTGCGCGTTGTGCTTTTGCCCCCATTGCTGTCGCGCCTTTACTCGTCGCCGTCTAGCTCCCGGAGGACGATGGCCCGTGACGAAGAACGTGCTCCTCGGGCTGGCGGTGACGCCTCACCCCAGCAATCGTCGTCGATCGAGGTGGACTATGCGCTCGAAGGGCACGAGCCATCGCTGATGGACAAGCGATGGGTAGCGGCGGAGAAAAGTGGAGGGTCCTTGCTGCGCATCATGGGCCCAACTCTCGTGACGGAGGAGATGGTCCAGACTCTATTGCGCGAAAGGAAGCTGTCAGACCGCCGCGAGGTGCGTTTGCCCGTCAGCGATGAGACAGAACCACACCCAGAGAAGTCGAAGGCGATCATCTTCGTCGCTTATTTTGAAGTCGGTCTTTGAATCCCGGCGGCCATGATTGTCAGCGATGTCTTGCGGACCTTCAGGCTGGAGCTGGCGCAGTTGACTCCCAACGCGATAGCCCATCTTGCCATCTACAACTGGGCACTATGTACGGAGGCATGCTGGCCTAGCACCTCGCCGTTCGCGTTCCTCCATGACGCACGGTGCCAGCCAAAGAAGCTAGAAGGGGGGACATTTTCCAACTTTGGCAGCGTCAACTTCGTCCTGCGATCGCAGAGGCTTGTGGGGATCACCGCCCACTTCAACATGCGTGACCTCACCGAGGAGTTCATCATGTACGGTATGACACCACTTGCCGATGGGTGGCGCATCCAACCTGGGGGCCTTTGACGCGACGATGTCCGCCCATCCGTGTCCTCGCTGCCGAGGCCCTCCAACCCTCGTAAGTCTTGGGGTGGAGCCTTGCTTTTCCCCTTCTTTCTTTCTTTCTTTTTTTTGAGTTGACTCCACTTCATCTCGCCTGTAGGGTTTCTCCTGCGGGACGCAGAGCGTGCGGTGGCTGTGTTCTTTGGGCCATATGCGGCAAAGGAGCACAGCCTACGTGAAGTTGCGACCGCGGAGGCGAAGCTAGGATGAATAAACCGGGTGCGCGAAGCTCTGGTCATTCGCGTGCCAGAGCGCGCCACTCCGGCCCCGAGTTGGCCTCGCCATCGTGACGACGATGGCAAGGGGAAGGGGTTGCCTTCTCGACAGAGGGCCCGGTCCTCCGCGGCCATATCTGGTCTGTCAGCTGCCGCTCCTGTCAGCTCTACTGGAGCTGACAGTGCGGTGGACGCTGACTCTGACTCGGTGAAGTATGCCAATTCGGACCTTGAGGCAGGTGCGGAGGACGAAGGCGAGGGGTCCTTGGGCGGTACCAGGACCAGGGGTGCGGCACGAACAAGCAGGAGGGGGAAGCGTCCTCGCTTGCGGCGGTTGTCGAAGCGGAGGAGTCCTTGCCCTGGTCTGCAAAAGCGAAGCGACCGCGTACATGATCGCCCTCTCATCCGAAGAGGGGGTTCGCTGTGGCAACCGGGGTCAGGAGCCTGTTGTAGTCCGATTCCAACATAAAGGCCCCTGGGTCAGGGAGCTGGCTTCTTTAGGGGGGCGCTGGTGTTCCTTCAGTTCCTTCTGAGGCTAAGGGGACACCACAGCGAAGCCCACCGGTTGATGTCGAAGGTAAGCTTGATTCCCTTCGTACAACCCTGCGGGGCTTCCGTAAAGCCCTAACCCCTATCTTCTTGTACTGACAAGGGTTCGGGCCTCCGACCAAGGACAATCTCTAGGGGCGGGGAAGCCCCGTTGGTGGCATCGACTACCGGCGCACTCGAAACTATCAGCGCGGAGGCCACACGACCAAGCTTAATGGACTACGTCCCTCGGTCGGAGGTGCTGCGGGCATGGCGAGGGGTTGTAGACAGTGCGGTCACCAGTTTGGATTGTGAGGCGCTGCTGATGTGTGGGTCGGAGCTTCTGGAAGGTGCTAGGGGCCTTAGAGATGAGGGTGAGCACTTGACTTTTGACGATGTGTGCCGTCACTTAGGAATTCGCTAATGGTTGCGTTGCGCAGACCCTCGCCCTTGGCTAGGCGCTGCAAGCGGCTCACGCCCGTGAGCGGGGGATGCTCGAGGACCGGCTGTGAGCTGCCGAGGCGGCCCTGCGCACAGCCAAGGGGGCCCATTCTGCCAAGGACGATCGCATCTGGCTCCTAGAGACGGAGCGTGAAAAGGCGATTTCGGACGCTCAGGTGCCCACGTTGGAGGCACAACGAGCGGCCGCCGAGGAGCGTGACGGCTTGCGCCAGCAAATCGCCGCGCTGGAGGAGGAGAAAGGCTGCCTCACTGCATCTCTTGGGGAAGGAACTGGGCCCTGGGTGATACCTCAGTGGCCGCTTGGGACGCCATGCTGGCTTTGGAAGGCGCCCTTGAGGACCTCTCTGCCGATTTGCCGCCTCGTTCCTTTGGTCCCGAAGAGCTGCCGCGGATGCTTTGTTGAATCGCAGGGTTTTCCAACCTTGTTCTCAGTGCCGCCAAATCCTTCGGCAACCATTGCTCCTTTGTGACCTCGCGCCTAGCCTTTGCGCTGCTTCATCACCGAGGCTGCCTGCATGTCAACGGGCTAGCTGACCCCGAGCTGGAGATGCCCGCTGGAGCCGGGGTGATGTCAGGCGCCGCGTGCTCCGTTCGTCCGGCCGTCCGTGCCTTCCATGAACGAATCTGGGACTACATCGGGGAGGTTGCGGCAAAGATAGAGCTACGACAGACCGTGCGAAGTGAGGGAAACTTCGGCCGATTGCTTGACGAAGTTCCACGGCATGACGGAGGTAGTGCCACTGCCGCGGGGCATGGCACGAACCCACAGGTGTGATGCCAGGGTTCTAGTGTGTAGGCGCGCGTTGCAATGTATGCGCCCATTGTTTTATGAATAAAGTGGAAATTGCCCCTGTGTTCTGACCGCGTGCATCGCTGTGCTCCAGGTAGCTACTTGATAGGGACCGGCTGCTAGTCTCTGACCTCATGACTCGACGGTGTCTTCGGCACTCGTGGTGGGCCGAGGATTCGCTGAACTTCTAAGCGGCCCGGGCTTCCACGGGCGAGATTCCAGCGTGGGCGAATGTTAAGGAGGAGCCGGACGAGTAGCGACTCTGAATACTCGAGGATGCTTGTACATTAGGTCCTCGGGGATGTGGTTACTGAACGCCCTTGTAAACATTCTCTGATGAATGCGAAAAGGACTTTGGTTGGAGTATGTGTCCCCTGCCGCATTTCATGATTGCTCCTGCATCCGATCAACTTGTAGGACTTAGCACCCCATCACGCTTCCTAGCCGAGGTAAGCGCTCGAGCGCTCCATCCTCTACGCTCCGAGACGCGCTAGCGCTCCGTCCCCTACCCTTCGTAGTGGTGGCAGCAGAGCTGGCGCCTAGGCGAAATAGACGTGCAAGCGCTCCCTCCCCTACCCTTTGAAGTGGTGGCAGCGGAGCTGGCACCTAGACGAAGTAGACACGTGAGCGCTCCGTCCCCTACCCTTCGAAGTGGTGACGAGGCATGCCTCCGCATGTCTTATTTATACTTCGGAGAGTGCGCGCAGCGACAACATCCGCGCATCTTTTTTATACTCCGGAGAGTGCGCAGGGACAACATCCGCACGTCTTCCTTATACTCCGGAGAGTGCGCAGGGACAAAATCCGCGCATCATTTTTATACTCCGGAGAGTGTGCAGGGACAACATCCACGCATCTTTTTCATACTCCGGAGAGTGCGCAGGGACAACATCCGCGCGTCTTCCTTATACTCCGGAGAGTGTGCGCAGGGACAATATCCACACATCTTCTTTATACTCTGGAGAGTGCACATCTTCTTTATACTCTGGAGAGTGCACACGTAAACCGCGTGTCTTTGTTTATACTCACGGAGAGTGCGAGCATAAACCACGTGTCTTTGTTTATACTCACGAAGAGTGCGCGTAAACCGCGTGTCTTTGTTTATACTCACGGAGAGTGCGCACATAAACCGCGTGTCTTTGTTGATACTCACAGAGAGTGCGCGCGTAATCCGCGCGTCTTTGCTTATACTCACGGAGAGTGCGCGCGTAAACCGCGTGTCTTTGTTTATACTCACGGAGAGTGCGCGCGTAAACCGCGTGTCTTTGTTTATAGTCACGGAGAGTGCGCGCATAAACCGTATGTCTTTGTTTATACTCACGGAGAGTGCGAGCGTAAACCGCGTGTCTTTGTTTAGACTCACGAAGAGTGCGTGCGTAAACCGTGTGTCTTTGTTTATACTCACGGAGAGTGCGCACATAAACCGCGTGTCTTTGTTTACACTCACGGAGAGTGCGCGCGTAAACCATGCGTCTTTGTTTATACTCACGGAGAGTGCGCGCGTAAACCGCGTGTCTTTGTTTATAGTCACGGAGAGTGCGCGCGTAAACCGCATGTCTTTGTTTATACTCACGGATAGTGCGAGCGTAAACCGCGTGTCTTTGTTTATACTCACGAAGAGTGCGCGCGTAAACCGTGTGTCTTTGTTTAAACTCACGGAGAGTGCGCACGTAAACTGCGTGTCTTTGTTTACACTCACGGAGAGTGCGTGCGTAAACCGCGCGTCTTTGTTTATACTCACGGAGAGTGCGCGCGTAAACCGCGTGTCTTTGTTTATACTCACGGAGAGTGCGCGCGTAAACCGCGTGTCTTTGATTATACTCACGGAGAGCACACGTAAACTGCGTGTCTTTGTTTATATTCACGAAGGGTGCGCGCGTAAACTGCGTGTCTTTGTTTATACTCACGGAGAGTGCGTGCAGAGGCGTCCCCCGCGCTCTTGACACAGAATGAGAGGCTTTTGAAAAATAATGGACTTTATTAATGTCCCGTTTGCGCAGGCGAGCGATTACAAAAAAGACATGGTAGTAACCACTGACCACTCGAAGAGAGGAGGTGCGGCGATCGCCGCTCCTGTGGCGGCACAAGGGGGAGCCTCTGGTGCTAGGGCGGGCAAGGCAAGAGGTCTTGCGGATGGCTCCGAGCTGGAGGAGCTTCGCTACGACCGGCTTGGCTGCCTACTGTCGCTCGATCAACTTGCGCCGAAGCCTCTGCCCCCTCGGCTCGGCCATCGCCAACGGGCATGCATTATTCGCTTTGGTGCAGGGGCACCCTCTGTGATTAGCTCTATGGCTGGGGCTTGGACGTTGGTCTTGGGCTCCGCGCACCAAGCTCTATGTGGCGGGCGAGGTCCTGATCACCAAAGGTGGTGATAATACCTTGCGGGCCCGGGAGCTTCATGCATAGGAAGCCATGGTGCGGTACTGCCCCGAAGGAGTTGAGGGTGGGGCACCCCAGTATGGCGTTGTATGGGTACGGGATGTCGACGACATCAAAAGTGACGTCTTCGCTCCTCGTATTACTGGCTTGGCTGAAGGAGACTTGGAGGCATATCTGGCCTAGCGCCTTCAACGGCTGACCCCCGAAGCCCTGCAATGGGATTCCCGAGGGACCTAGGCGACTTCGAGGGATCCCCATCTGGTCGAAGGCCGCCGTGAATAGGATGTTTGCATAACTGCCTCCATCGATAGGACGCGTTTGACATCTTATCCTGCGATAGTGACTTGGATGACTAGGGGATCTAGGTGAGGGAACTCCATGCCTTCAGCATCAGCGGGTGTAAAGGTAATTTCGTGCTGCGCCTACTCTGGCGGTGCCTGCGTCGGGTACACTGCCACATGGTGTAGCCTCCGCACGTAGGCCTTCTGTTGCCGTGCCGAAGAGAACTCTAGTGAAGAGCCCACGGAGATGACGTTTATGCCCCGATGATGGCCTCCCTCCAGGGCTTGGATTCTCAAGGGGCCTTCCAGGGGTTGCTGTACGTGAGCCTGGATCCGTAGGGGACCCTCCTGGGGCTGCTGCCCACGGGCTTGAATCCGCATGGGCCCTCTTGGGGTTGCTGCATGTGAGCCTGGATCCGCAGGGGGCCCTCCTGGGGCTACTGCCCATAGGCTTGAATCCGCATGGGGCCCTCTTGGGATTGCTACATGTGGGCCACGACGGGCGGCCCCACTTCCAGGGACTATGCCTGGCGACGTTCTGACGGAGCGCGCGCAATGGTAGTACATTCTAGCGTGTAGTGGCCACCCCGGCCATGCACCTCGCACCACGAGCCGTAGAATTGGTCTTCTTGTTCTGCACGGGGTCTATCATTGCGACCCTGGTCACGCCCCCGGCCTCGGCGGCCTCGTCCGCGACCGGCATGGGCACCGTCTTCCGAACCACCCTCGATGTCGAAGACGTAGCGAGCCCTCTAGGATTTGCGTTGGCCATGCTTGGGCTTGTCACCCGACGAGTCCATTGGCTTGGCGTCCTTACGCTTAGGGCGTTCGTAGATTCTTGCTTACGCTTGCCCTTCAAGGAGCCCTCTGGCGCGTCTTCGTTCTTCGTCAAGGTCTCCGCCTGATTAGTGTCAGAGTCATCGCCTTAGCGCCGCTGTGCGCCCTCCTCTGCCCTCGCATACTCTTCCATCTTATCGAAGAGCTTTACAACCGTCTTGATCGGTTTACGCATGTTGTACTCAGCTAGCAGCCCCGGGCGGAGGCCTTGTATCGCTGCGTTGATAATGGTTGTCTCGTTGACATCCTTGACCTGGCAACGGACCTTGGCGAAGTGCCTAAAGTACTCTCGGAGCTTCTCCGAGGGTTTTGCTTGATGGCGAAGAGCTGATCCGCGTCGACACGCTCGACATAGTTTCCCTGGAAGTTTTTGTAGAGGCGGTCGCAGATCTGCTCCCACGCGTAGATGGAGTTGGGCTCTATGGTGAAAAACCAAGAGAGCACCACTCCCTGCAACGCGAGGGGGAGCCCCTTTGCTTTGGTGGTGTCGTCTCCGCCGCGGCCTCGATGGCGGTCTCGTACACGTGCACGAACTCCCAATGGTCCGTGTCGCCCTTGTATGGCTCGATGGCATTGGGGAACTTGAAGTCCTCCGACCATGCCGACTCCTGTAGGCCCACGGAGAGGGGGGACTCCGGATCCACGCGCCGAAGCGGGACACGACTCGATGTAGGGGCGTCGCGGCTATCCGCCCGGTCTGGTGTGGGTTCCGTCGCGACCACCGATGGGACTTGCTGGCTCTGAGCCTCTTCTATATCTTGAACGGCTCCACGGAGGTCCGCCAGCTCCCGTTGGAGCGTGCCGATGGCCGTCAGTAGAGCGCTCTCCACCGCTACCGTGGTTGCAGCTGTCGGGGCAGCAGGTTGCACCGTCGGGTTGGCAGCGACCACGGCGTGCGCTCCAGAGCTGCTCGGCGCATCAGTGCGATAGACTCCGGGGTCGATGACGAGGCCGACGTTGCCGCCAGAGCTACCTGTCGTTCCCGCGTCGAGCATGGGGGCGGCGGTCGTGACGGCACAGGCATCGGCGTCATCACTCCCAACAACCCGTTCGATGTTGCTGGTGCCGAGCGTCGCGCCAACGGAGGGGTCGATCGTCGCACCATGAGCGTCGATGTTAGCAGCCGTGGCCCTGGTGTTGACACGCGTCTCCGTCGCGCCCCTCTTCGTCTTCTCCACTGCCGATGATGAAGCTTTCTTTGGTGCCATCTTTCTTCATATCATGGAGCTTGCTCTTGTCCTCCCCACGGACGGCGCCAACTATTGTGGTTACAGACCAAACATAGAGTGGTATGGTAGTGGAGAGTTAGGTGAGCAATGCTTGCGGCCTCCCCCATGGCCTGGATGGCAAATATATATTCACATGGGGAGTGTTTTACAATTATGTCCTTACACCCAAGTATCCCTCTCAAGGGCATTTATGTCATTATACATGTCCAATCTTTGGGCTTTACAACCTCCAAACAGGCCGGCTGGGCTTAGGTGGGGGCCACCCCTACAATAGTGTCCATGTGCAACAATTGACTCGGAGCATCAGTCATAACAAGTGTGAGTGGAGGATGTGATGATGAAACCATTTTACCATGCCGACAAGGTGAACAAACCAAATCCATCGACTTTTCAATTGTAAGACTAGGTGTTCCTCTAACAAGATGCATATTACTGAGTCGAGCAAGATGATCAAAGCCAATATGTCCTAGCCTATGATGCCATTGAAATAAGTCCTTAGAAACAGATGAAACAAGACATCTAAGATCAGAAGATGAAGAATAAGAGAAGTCACCCTTAAACCAACGACCAACGCGAATAATTTTGCATACAAGATCGCTAGATGAATCTAAAATGCAGGATGAATGATTTTTAAAGATCACCTCAAGATTATCGTCTATCAACTATGAAACTAAAAGCAAATTGTAGCTCAACTTACTGACAAGTGCGACGTCTTTTAAAATGAATTTGTCGTTGACATGCACAATACCTTTGCAAGAACTCATCCTTGAGCATTGTCCGCAAAAGTAATCATCTCATCACCTGTGGCACGAGTGAGGGAAGAGAACCATCGTGAGTCTCCGGTCATGTTTCAAGAACAATCAAAGTCAAGGAACCATATATTCTCCTTCTGCTTGTAGCAAGCCTACAAAACACGAATAATCGTCGGTATCTTAGTACTGGGGTTACTAAAATAAGATTTAGGAATCCAATACCGAGATACACGACGAACAGGAGTAACAAAACTAGAGTTCTCTAAAAGTTCTCTAAAAGCCTAACTTTTGCATTAGTTTTATGAATAACAAAGAATGCACGTTTTTGTCTTAAAACATTCAACATTTCCTTCCTCTCTTTCCTAGCCCACCTAAAACAAAATTCATGCAAGTATCCACCTCTTCCATAGTAGGTGCAATAAAATTTAACATAACTAGAATTCTTTTAAGATGATGAGCTAGCACCTATATTATCATTCGATGAACTTTGCACAAAACCAGAAGATTTAAACACAGTTTGTTTTGGTTCAGATTTTACTCAATCTTTCTAGGTTCAAGAAACTTAACAACCTTAGAAGGATTATTCTTGACATGTTCAACAACATTAAATCCTAGACCACGATTTTTCATACTTATTTTTGATTGGTCTAGGATCATATTTAGACTTTTTCTTGCCAAAAGAAAATCTCTCTAAAGTGTCTTTAAGATATTAATTTTCTTTAGCCAATGAAGAACAAGATGTGCACTAAACCATTTCATTTGCTAAATTCTTGGAAGCACTAGATTGCGCAACTCTTTTTTTTTCAGCAAAATCATTCAATTTCCTAGTCAAAGCATCAATTTCAATATTTAACTTAGGACAATTTGAGCATAACATGTTCTCATGATCAAGCATATGTTGAATAGATGTTTGAGATGAGTTAAGTCTAGCTTCTAGCAATTCACAATTAGAGCAAACTTTAGATTGAGCATTTAAAATACTTGACGCTAAATATGTAGAAGAACTAGATTTGAGGTTTTCAATTTCATCATTAGTAAATTTTAATTTTTCATCATAAGAGTCATGTGTCAATTTTAATTCATCAAATATATCAGTTATATCCCTAAGTTGAACCAGGTTTGATGTATTAATAGACCTAGTAGCCTCCAACTCAGAATGTAAAACTTGGCAAGTCTCACATGATTCATCTTCAGGAATTAAACCTCTAAGTCTATTAATTTCAGAATTTAGACTTTCAACAGCACAACTATTTTCTTTCAATTTTTGTTTTTTCTTTTTTAATTCAACAGCAAGTTTAATCAAACTATCTTCAAGCTCATCATATGATGGTCTTACCTCATCAGGATAACTGTCGTTATTATTATTGTTATTGCTTGTCAAGAAGCACATGCCCATAAAGTCTTCATTGTTCTTCTTTTTTCTTTTAGCACCATCATCATCATGGTACTCTCAATATTGACGGAGCGACTGGATCGAGCGAATACGGGAGCCCAACCCAACCGATTTAGTGCGGCTCAGCCTGACGTGGTCACAGGGGCCAATGCGTCATTTTCCTTATGGTTTTCAAGCTAAACCTAAAAATCTATATAAACGGAAGTTCATGATGGCACATTCTTGATCAGCCCAAAGTTGTATGCTTAAAGCATTACTTTTGCTCAATGACAAAAAAATATGTGCATCTTGTAAAGAGTGCTCCGCACGTGCCATGAAAAAACAGGAAAGGCAATACAGCCGGCCCATGCCTTCTTTAGTTTTCCAGATCTAGACTAAATTTCTCTGAATACATATCTGTTTCAACCAAGGCAAGGACCCAACAATGGGTCAGCCCGGGCTAGAGCCCACTCTACAGTTGATACCCTCCTCGAGCATCTACATCTATCCATGGAGAAAGTAAGGCATCAAGTCTAGAGATAGAAGAAGACTAGTCCTATGAGCACCCCCTTCATTTTAGTCCTAAATTCACCACTGTTTCAACCCTTTGTGTCTTTAGTAACTACAAAAGCTTGTGAAGCAAAAAAATTGTCATGCATGTCCGTGTTGTAGCAAGTGCTGATGATGCCTCCTTTCATCATGCACCTCAGCATTTCCTTTCCTTTTGTTACCAAGAACATTTTTATATGTATTGGAATTTTTTATGTACGTAAGTGCCTTGCACAAGGTTGGTAGTGGCGGCAAAGCGACATGGATTTTCTTTCGAGAAAGTGGGAGGTTGCTTCACTTTATAGTGCCATTTTAATTTTCTTTTACTTTGCTCAACAATATGAATGTTTCTTGCTATGAACTTCCATCAATATGAATGCATGCACAAAAACATAAAAGCTTAAGGACAAAAAGTAATAAAAGATAAAAGTAAAACCTAATTAGCCTTACCTAATCACCTCTTACCTAATCACCTTTTCTCTTCTCAGTGCACAAAAAGTCACGGCATCAATGGTTCTCTGCTGCCAGCGTTGCCTTTTTAGTCACATGCGAAGCCTGATGCATGCATCAATGGTTCTCTGCTGGACTCCCGTTCGCGTGAACGAAACGGATTCTTCTAGCTGGACAAGACCCGAGATAAATTAAACCACGAATCGTCGCCGCCGTGAGTGACGAGACGAAACGCTAGCGTGGTGATCAATCGCTAGTGCGTATAGTGAAGCGAAAACGACGGGACGCTGCAGCAGTCAATGCAACAAAAACAAGCGAAGAGCCAAGACTGAAACCAGCAATGCACGCGTACGAGAACCGAAGAACATGACGTCGCCGATGTTGGCTTCAGGATAAAAGATCGAACGCGCCGTAGCAATTTTTCTCTGAAAACCAACAGCTGCGCAAAAACGACAGCACCTGGTTCTTATACCTCCCGTATATTCTTTTTACCTGAAACCTAATGCCACTCGTCTAACTGGACCTAGGTCTTTTTATCTCAACCAGTCTTTTAACCCACTACTATTCAAGGGACCTAAAACCCTTTTTAACACGAGTTTTTCACACTTCTGTCTTTTCAACTCATCACGTACGCGTCGAAGCTTCCAGGACTGCACCTCCCGTAGCTTCTCCACGCACCATCACCTTTGATCTCCATATGCTCCAGCATAAGTCCGACCACCTCGTGACATCCTCGACCGCCTGAACCTTAAATTTTCCACTCCTAGTCCCAGTCTTCCTCATCACCTACACTACAACAAAACATCTGTGGGGAGACATCATATTTGTAGGTTAGAGACGTTCTGTTTCGTCTCCCACAGACAACTGAGACGCTTTTATAAAGCGTCATAGAAACGTCTCTACATGAACCGTAAAAAATATAGAGACGCTCTCTAAGGCGTGACTATATTATTTGAGACGTTCATTAGAGACATCTGCACTGTATCCGTACAAAGTTAGAGACGCTTTTATAAAAACGACTGCACCACGTCTCAATTAATATAGGCACGTGCGTTGAGACGTTATGTGCCGTCTCAAGATGTCCTATGTAGTATGTATTTTTATTTTGATTGATATATATTTTCTTCTATACACACAAATACGTATCCGTATGAGAATATAGTATTCCATATATTTATTATATATACATGTATATATAATAATTTTATAGGCAGCACCATAATACCATAATATTGAGTACATATTTTATAAAATATAAGGAATAGGCGTAGCACAACAGATATACTGTTATAAGAAAAGCAAACCAACTACAACTGGAACCAAGCCACACCCTGGGCAAACCATTGGCAATTGACAAATTCGTCACCATTGCACCCTCCAAACCCCTAAGAAGTTTACATAAGAGAGGTTTACAAATAATTATAGCATCCATTTAAATCAACAGAGTTCACAACTAAATAAAAATCTAATATACGATAAACACATGTCGGTAAAACATCCTCCAATTTGACACACATCTTTTTTTAAACTGCTATAATAAATCATCAGGTCTATTTCTACAATCAGAAAATTGTGCATCAGGTCTTCCACTCTGCATTTCTTTTCATAGTCCTCCATATCCTGCAAACATAGCAATATTAACAACAAAATATCAGATATGAACAATCATGAAAAATCTTACGGTACAAGTTCAGTTAATTAAACTAGAAGTGGCATACCTAGCGAGTAGAACGTTTAGGCTTTTTTACCTGAAGCAATAGATATTATATGAGTAACAAGATACAAATATTTTTGGTAGGAAAATTATTCTTGTAGTTCAAAGAATTGATCTTACGTAGAACCGTGGCCAAGCAACAACACAACCAATTACATCCTTTACCGTACAGTATTTTTCAAATGGTCTAGGCAGCCTCTCATCACCAATATTTGTAACACCATGAATAGCCACCCCATAATATTCATCTCCAAGCATGTTTCCTCCAACCACATGTGTGCTATCTGAACTCACTAAATTTCCTTTGGCCACAACTTTACCTTTGTATATTGGATTCAATGAAAATAGGTACACTACCCTTTGATCCTATCATTTTAAGAAAAATGTCATTGTCATTCACAAAAAATGAGCATTGTCATTCATTAACATATAAAATACTTGTTTTATGAAGGCAGTACATTTCTTTACTAAGGTTTACATTTCTCTTCCATTTTATGAAGGCATAATTACAAATATTTCAAAATCTACATGTACCCACAGATAACACTCAGGTAACACAAGGGGAAAAAAGTGCAAATGGTTCTTGTCCTGGTTGCTTAATTTCCTTGTCTGTGCTGGCAGGCAGGATATTCTTATTGCTAGTTAAAGCTGTATGTATCATTGAGCATAAATCAGCATATGCTGATCATCGCATATCATCATATTTGCAGATCGTCACAGCACTGAACCGACCGATTATGCATATGGTGGGACAAGCTTTACATGTGATGCTTCTGTCGAATTTGCATTCCATTCAGTGTATTTCCCAGAATGAATGACGAAATTGCTCCACAAACTCTTAAGATTGTGCATCTGGCGACCAACAGTCCAACAAAAATCGGAATGCAGTCACCTGAAAGCCTGCTGGCTCTACTAGTTACTTTGCCTGACCATCGGAGGGTAAATTTGCTACCTAAAGCTATTGAAATTACACTGACGAATTTCTAGATTTCCCAATCACAAGCTCACGTTGTGAAACAATACCTTGTAATCTATGACATACATGCAACACAGTCAAGAGATGATCTAATACAGCAACAAGATGATAAGATAGCTAACAAGATTCTCACATTCTACTGACGTACCGTTGCGGAAGATGCAGGCGGCCGGGTGGGGGCGGAGGGGTGACTGGCGGCTGGATCTGGACGATGAACGCGGGACGAATGCCGGTGACTGGGGGCGGCGGCTGGATCTCGACCGGCGGCTGGATCTCGAGGACGGGTGGGGGCGGAGGAGGAGGCGGACGGCCAGGTGGGAGGCGGAGGAGGCCGACGACCGGGTGGGGGCGTAGGAGGAGGAGGAGCCGGATCTGGGGCGGAGGATGAGGCTGGCGGCCGGGTGGGGGTGGAGGAGGCGGCCGGCGGCCGGGTGCGACGGTGGATCTGGGCGAGGCGGAGGCGCTGAGGGCTGAGGCGGATGAAGGAGGAGAAGGAGGCCGGCGGCCGGGTGGGGGGCGGAGGAGGAGGAGGAGGCGGATCTGGGCTTCTGGAGGAGGGCGAGGACTCACGGCGGAGATGCGAGAGGGGCCGAGGGGGCGGCGGGTGAGTTATCTGGGCGGAGATGCGAGGGGCCGAGGGGGACGGAGGCCGGAGAAGCGAGAGGGCTGGCGGGCGAGCTACTGGGTGGAGATGCGAGAGGGGCCGAGGGGGGCGAAGATGCGAGGCGGGCGAGTTATCTGGGCGGACGGCGGGGGAGTTAGGGTTTATTATTTTAGGATGGTCCACCTGTCAGTTTATTTACTCGATGGGTAGAGATTTCCCTCTATTTTTATATCCGTGGGCAAAGAATACATCTCATACCTGACTCCATTAGGGTGTTTACCCACGGATACACGGGTAAACGGGCACAATTGCCATCCCTAGTCTCAAATGATAAATAAGACATCTAAAATTTCGTCTCTATACATGAGACGTACTCCAAAACGTCTCAACAGCCGTTTTAATAGAATTTAATAGCGTGCAACCCTTTAGAGCGTCTCAAACTGCGTCTCTATTTCAATTGTGGTTCTAAAAAGAGAGACATGATTCAAAGCGTCTTAAACAAAACGTCTTAATATGTTCATTTTGTTGTAGTGCTACTATGACCGTCTCCACGCCCAACCTGCATATGCAATGACCAAAGAATGTTTTTCCGGCACAAGTTCTCTCCAACTTTACCGATATTAGTCTATGCACACACGCCACCCGCCTCAAATAGCAATACTAAGCAATGTTGTCAATTATTCATCATCATAAAAATCCTAGACCTAGCTACATGGTCTAACAATCTCCCCCTTGATGAATACATTGACAACCCTTCAAGATAGCGTGATGACAATGTCTTACAAAGCACACCAAATCTCTCCCCCTTTGACAATGTAATCATCAAGAAACATCAACGAAGTATTATTCGAAGAAGAGAATAAAATCTAAAAGTTTTGTAGATTATTCAAATCACTTTCAATTGATTGAATAATTTAACTAAACCATATTTTTTGAGTAGAGCTATCTAGATTATATAAAGTCATATATCATATAGCAATACAAAACAAAGTTTTCAATATGATTAGGCGATTTATATAAATGACAGGCATCTCAACAATGACCAGACCAATTATAAAGAGCACAATTAGATATCACAACAAAAAGTTAAAGCCTAAAGTGAAGCAAATATTTAATCTAGACAAGCTAGCAGTCTCATATAACAAACTATTGCTCCACATTCAATTCTTATGCATGTGGCATGCTTGTAGTATACTTCTTTTCAAAAATAGCTTACTTCTTGTAAATGGTGGCATGCTTGAAGCATACTTTTTTTTTCATTTTGAGCACTTTTTTGTGCTTTTTTTGTTTACCATGGCATGCTTGGAGCATACATCTTTTCAAATATCTCTTTCTATGTTTTAATAACATGCCAAATTGAATGATCGTAAAAAGATTGCAATATGAAACATGTGAGCCTCACAGCCGAGATTTAAAATAAGACTTACAATTAAGCTAATTTTTTTTATGAACACCACAAAGTACTATCTATAATCAATTTAGTCAAAGTATTCCACCTTGTCATATTTTAGTTCAAGTGCAACAAATTAATTATAACCAGTTATGATCAAAACTACATAGCATATGAGTAAATATGATAAAGAGAGCTCTACAATCATTTAATTTCAATGGCTTAAACTCGTTGATTTATTTGACAAGTAAATAAACAAAGCATCCTAAATTTTTAAACATCAAGCTCCCTCTCAAAATAATCCTATAGGATATAACACGCCCAACTCACTTCGCAAAAGTGCAAAACATGCAGAATCAAGCGGTTTTGTGAGAATATCAGCGACTTGAGAATCTGAATCAATAAAGTGTAAAACAACATCTCTCTTTTCCACATGGTCTCTAAGAAAATGATACAGAATATCAATGTGTTTGGTTTTTGAATGTTGCAC
This sequence comes from Dendrocalamus latiflorus, assembly GCA_017311315.1. Classification (NCBI taxonomy): domain Eukaryota; kingdom Viridiplantae; phylum Streptophyta; class Magnoliopsida; order Poales; family Poaceae; genus Dendrocalamus; species Dendrocalamus latiflorus. The sequence goes on along the minus strand of CM029657.1, from coordinate 13,365,153 downwards.
AAGATTTTTAGCAATACTAATAGCACTAGTGTTATCAAAAAAAGTGGTACATTATCCAATTCTAAGCCAAAATCCTTAAGTGTAGCTGTCATCCAAAGCAATTGTGAGCAACAAGAAGTGGCAGCTACATATTCAGCCTCAACAGTGGAAAGTATAACAGACAACTATTTTGTAAAAGCCCATGAAACAAGAGATGTGCCTAAAAATAACAAGTATCAGAGGTATTCTTCATATCAATTCTACAAACCCCAAAATCTGCATCCGAATAAACTCTAAGGGTAAGATATGATGAAGAAGAACATCATAAGCCAAATTCTAAAGTTGACTGAAGATATCTCAAAATTCACTTTACCACTTGATGATGTGAAACACGCGGGGAAGCCTGAAAATGAGCACACAAACATACAACAAAGTGTATGTCTGGCCTTGAGGCAGTGAGATACAAAGTGAGCCTATCATGCTTCTGTATTCCTTTTGATCACAGGCTCTCCATCTTCATCATAATCCAATATTGTAGTAGATCCCATTGGTATGGAGATTGGTTTTATTGTACCCATGTCGAAACGATGAAGTAAATCCTTGGTGTACTTAGTCTGATGAACAAAAATACCCAACTTTGATTGCTTGATCTGAAAAGCCTAGGAAGAATGTGAGTTCTCCCATCATACTCATCTCAAATTCGCTGCTCATAGTATCTGAAAACATAGAAACAAGAGCATGAGAGGAGCCATCAAAAATGACATCATTCACATAAATCTGAATGAGTAAAAGATCATTGCTATGCTTGAGAGTAAACAATGTTTTATCTACCTTTCCCATTTGAAAATTATTTTTAAGTAAATATGATTTAAGCCTATCATACCATACTCTAAGTGCTTGTTTTAAACCATATAAAGCTTTGGACAGTTTGTAAACATGATCAGGAAATTCAGGATTTTCAAAACTAGGTGATTGTTTCACATAAACTTCTTCCTTAATATAGCTGTTGTGGTTACAGACCAAACAAAGAGAGTGGTATGGTAGTGGAGAGTTAGGTGAGCAATGCTTGGGGCCTCCCCTATGGCCTGGATGGTACACACACACACACACACACACACATATATATATTCACATGGGGAGTGTTTTACAATTATGTCCTTACACCCAAGAATCCCTCTCAAGGGCATGTATGTCATTATACATGTCCAATCTTTGGGCTTTACAACCTCCTAATAGGCCGGTTGGGCTTAGGTGGGGGCCACCCCTACAACAGGAGCCTCTCATGGTGAAGGGCTTTACGGGCCGAAGCCATGTTACCAAGTCCTTTGGCCCCCCTCCGTCCCTACAGCCTGTGACCTTCGAAGGTGTTAGACAAAACTGGATCTTGCTGGTGCAGTGCATTCTGATGGCATGGACATGGGGCGGAAGTTGCTGCCGAAGGCGTCCTCCAATTGTGAGGTGTACGCCCCTAATGGAGCCGATCCTTTGACCATGGGACGGGGAGTCAAAATGGGCTTCGGAGTCATCATGCATGCTCAAAGTGGCGGTAGGCTCCGACGTCGCGCACCTCCAATGGTGAGTGAAAGCCGGTGCCGATGTCATCGCCGGAGTGAATGGCTAGTGGCCCACTGCCAATGCATTTGATGACCCCAAAAGTCGCACCACCCCCTAGTGCGCGACGGGAGTTGTACCGTATCATGTGGCCATACAACAGCGGTGGTGCGCTCGCTCTTGAGGTGGCGGACGCGTGGCAAGACATGATTGGTGCAGCGTGGGGTTGGAGGCGTCGCGGTCACATGCCATTACGACGCTTCTCCTCCCGCCGGTTGAACTCCCACCGGTTGAACTTCCCACCAGAGGGGGAACAGGTATATATACGCTGCTAGTGCTGCAGCGTCGTCGTTGCCTGTGGTTTGCAGTCAGTACGACTGAGATGATGTTGTTCCCCAAAAATCGGCCTCTTCAGTTCATCCACATTCTGCGATGGCACTGTTTTGTGGTGGACTTGGTGCCAACAGTGCGATTTAGAGAATGTTGATGAACTGAAGGAGGCCTATGTTTGGGTGCTTGGTAAGGCTTATCGCCGATGACCAGTGGTGCTTCCCGATGGAGGGGAGCATAGATGGCTGGGTCTCCACCGGTGTTGCTCTGCCGAAGGCGTCCTTCGATCGCGAGTTTCTTGCTTCCCGCTCGCGCATTGTGTTCCTGCACGTGATGCGCATCCGGACACAGCTAGGGTGACCTTGCCCTCAGAAATAGGTCTACTTCAGTTCATGTGTGTTCTCTGATAACAGAGAGCGGTGATGAACTGAGGGAGGCCTATTTATGAGAGCTTGGTCAAACCCTATCGCAGACGACCGGTCACGCTTCACAATCGAGGGGGGCGTGGACGGTCGGTTCCCTGCCGGTTGGTGCTGAGCCAAAGGCGTCCTCCGGCCGCGCGGTGTATGCGTGCTGTGGAGCCGATCCATGCTAGGAAGGCCGAGTCGAAGGGGCCGCTATAGCCCGCGGACGCAGTGTCGATGTGGGCTTTGGGGTTGAGTCCCTATTCGAGCTCACTCGAGGCGGGCTTCGGAGTCTTCGTGCGGCATCGGGATCGAAGGGCCGCCCGGTGTCTCACTACTAAAGGATGGTGTATTGAAGATACTGTAGGGTACGCCTGCGGTTGGCGTGCGGTGAGAATCGTCTTCACTGGCTCGAAGTCGAGGTGATATTTAGGTTCGGTGCTAGCAGAGTCGCCTCGCGGGGTCGAAGCCGAAGTCAAAGTCAGGGTCACTTGTTAGTGGCCTGCTGGCACTGCTATGGCCTCGCGAATCTTGCCCATCACTGACACACGATGGAGAGTGGGCCACACCGCACGACCGCACGACCCCAGTCATGCTTTCATTCCCGAGGGGATGGATGCGTGGCAGGACTTGATTGGCGTGTCGTGCGATGTCAGATGGCCGCACAACTGCAACCGCGCGCTTTGTCCCGATGGGACGGGACATGTGGCAGCGCGGGATTGGCATGTCGTGCGTCGTTAGGAGATCACGACCGTGGTCGTGCGCGTGGGCAGCTGCGCCACCTCGGCTTCCACCGGTTATGCTTCCCAATCGTGGGGGAGGCGAGCGGTTTAGCTTCCGCCGGTTGCGCTTACCGGTGTTGTGGGAGGTGAAGGGGCTTTATATACCCCTTTTGGCACCGCGCCGGCATTCTGCTCCGTATACCATCTGCTCCCTTGCTCTTTTGCGTGCTGTGCTTTTGCCCCCATTGCTGTCGCGCCTTTACTCGTCACCGTCTAGCTCCCGGAGGACGATTGCCCGTGACGATGAATGTGCTCCTCGAGCCGACGGGGACACCTCATCCCGGCAATCGTTGTCAATCGAGGTGGACTACGCGTTCTAATGGCACGAGCCATCGCTGATAGACAAGCGATGGGTAGTCGTGGAGAAAGTGGAGGGTCCTTGCTGCCGCGTGTTGGGCCCAACTCTTGAGACGAAGGAGATGGTCCGAACTCTGTTATGCGCAGGGAAGCTGTCGGACTGCCGCGAGGTGCGTTTGCCCATTAGCGACGAGACAGAACCACACCTAGAGAAGTCGAAGGCGATCATCTTCGTCGCTTATTTTGATGCCGGTCTTCGAATCCCGGCGGCCATGATTGTTAGCGATGTCCTGCGGACCTCCGGGCTGCAGCTGATGTAGTTGACTCCGAACGCGACAGCCCATCTTGCCATCTACAGCTGGGCACTACGTACGGAGGCATGCTGGTCTAGTGCCTCGCTGTTCGCATTCCTCCATGACGCACGGTGCCAGCCGAAGAAGCTAGAAGGGGGACGTTTTCCAACTTCGGCAGCGTCAACTTTGTCCTGCGGTCGCGGAGGCTTGTGGGGATCACCACCCGCTTCAACATGCGTGACCTCGCCGAGGAGTTCATCATGTACGGTGTGACAGCACTTGCCGATGGGTGGCACATCCAACCTGGGGGCCTTTGACGCGACGATGTCCGCCCATCCGTGTCCTCGCTGCCGAGGCCCTCCAACCCTCGTAAGTCTTGGGGTGGAGCCTTGCTTTTCCCCTTCTTTCTTTCTTTCTTTTTTTTGAGTTGACTCCACTTCATCTCGCCTGTAGGGTATCTCCTGCGGGACGCGGAGCGTGTGGTGGCTGTGTTCTTCGGGCCGTATGCGGCCAAGGACCACAGCCTTCGCGAAGCTATGACCGTGAAGGCGAAGCTAGGGTGAATAAACCGGGTGTGCGAAGCTCTGGGCATTCGCGTGCCAGAGCGTGCCACTTCGGCCCCGAACCGGCCTCATCGTCGTGACGACGACGGCAAGGGGAAGGGTTGCCTTCTCGACGGAGGGCCTAGTCCTCCGCGGCCATATCTGGTCCGTCGGTTGCTGCTTCTGTCAGCTCTACCGGAGCTAATAGTGCGGTGGACACCGACTCTGACTCAGCGAAGTATGCCAATTCGGACCTTGAGGCAGGTGCGGAGGACGAAGGCGAGGGGTCCTTGGGCGGTACCAGGACTAGGGGTGCGGCACGGATAACTAGGAGGGGAAAGCGTCCTCGCCTGCAGTGGTTGTCGAGGTGGTGGAGTCCTCGCCCTGGTCTCCAAATGTGAAGTGGCCGCGTACACGATCGCCCTCTCATCCGGAGAGGGGGTTCGCTGTGGCGACCGGGGTCAGGAGCCTATTGGAGTCCGATTCCAACACAAAGGCCCCCTGGGTCGTGGAGCCGGCTTCTTCAGGGGGCGCTGGTGTTCCTGCAGTTCCTTCTGAGGCTAAGGGGACACCATAGCGAAGCCCGCCGATTGATGTCGAAGGTAAGCTTGATTCCCTTCATACAACCCTACGGGGCTTCCGTAAAGCCCTGACCCCTACCTTCTCGTAATGACAAGGGTTCGGGCCTCCGGCCATGGACAATCTCCAGGGGTGGGGATGCCCCGTTGGTGGCATCGACTACCGGCGCCCTCGAAACTATCAGCGTGGAGGCCACATGACCGAGCTTAACGGACTTCATCCCTCAGCCGGAGGTGCTACAGGCATGGCGAGGGGTTGCAGACACTGCGGTCGCCAGTTTGGGTTGCGAGGCACTACTGACATGTGGGTCGGAGCTTCTGGAAGGCGCTAGGGGCCTCAGAGATGAGGGTAAGTACTCGACCTGTGATGGTGTGTGCCGTCACTTAGGAATTCGCTAACGGTTGTGTTGCGCAGGACCTCGCCCTTGGCTAGGCACTGCAAGCGGCTCACGCCCGTGAGTGGGGGACGCTCAAGGACCGGTTGCGAGTTGCCGAGGCAGCCCTGCGCACAGCCGAGGAGGCCCATTCTGCCAAGAATGATCGCATCCGGCTCCTAGAGACGGAGCGTGCGAAGGCGATTTCGGATGCTCAGGCACCCACGGTGTAGGCACAATGAGCGACCGCCAAGGAGCATGACGGCTTGCTCCTGCAAATCACCGTGTTGGAGGAGGAGAAAGGCCGCCTCACTGCATCTCTTCGGGAAAGGGACTGGGCCCTGGGTGTTGCCTCGGTGGCCGCTTGGGACACCATGCTGGCTTTGGAAGGCGCCCTCGAGGACCTCTCCGCCGATTTGTCGCCTCGTTCCTTTGGTCCCGAAGAGCTACCGCGGACGCTTCGTCGAATCGCAGAGGCTTCCAACCTCGTTCTCGGTGCTGCCAAATCCTTTGGCAACCATTGCTCCTTCATGACCTCGCGCCTAGCCTTTGCGTTGCTTCATCACCGAGGCTGCCAGCATGTCAACGGGCTGGCTGGCCTCGAGCTGGAGATGCCCGTTGGAGCCGGGGTGATGTCAGGCGCCACGTGCTCCATTCGTCCGGTCGTCCAGGCCTTCCATGAACGAATCTGGGACTACATCGGGGAGGTTGCGGCATAGATAGAGCCACGACGGACCCTACGTAGTGAGGGGAACTTCGGCCAATTGCTTGACGAAGTTCCACGGCGCGACGGAGGCAGTGCCATTGCCGCGGGGCATGGCGCGAACCCACAGGTGTGATGCCAGGGTTCTAGTGTGTAGGCGTGCGTTGCAATGTACGTGCCCCCCTTTTTTATGAATAAAGTGGAAATTGCCCTCGTGTTCTGACCGCGTGTATCGCTGTGTTCCGGGCAACTACTTGATAGGGGCTGGCTGCTAGTCTCTGACCTCACGACCCGACGTTGTCTTTGGCACTGGTGGTGGGCCGAGGATTCGCTGCACTCCTGGGCGGCCCAGGCTTCCACAGGCGAGACTCCAGCGCGGGCGTATGCTAAGGAGGAGCCGGACAAGTAGTGACTCTGAATACTCGAGGACGCTTGTACATTAGGTCCTCGGGGATGTGGTTACCGAACGCCCTTGTAAACATTCACCGACGAATGCGAACAAGACTTTGGTTGGAGTACGTGTGCCCGTCGAATTTCATGATCGCTCCAGCATCCGATCAACTTGTAGGACTTAGCACCCCATCGCGCTTCCTTGCCGAGGTAAGCGCTCGAGCGCTCCGTCCTCTACGTCCTGAGACGTGCGAGTGCTCGGTCCCCTACCCTTCGAAGTGGTGGCAGCAGAGCTGGCGCCTAGGCGAAGTAGACGTGCGAGCGCTCGGTCCCCTACCCTTCGAAGAGGCGGCAGCAGAGCTAGCGCCTAGACGAAGTAGACGCGCGAGCGCTCCATCCCCTACCCTTCAAAGAGGCGGTAGTAGAGCTGGCGTCTAGACAAAGTAGACGCTCGAGCGCTCCGTCCCCTACCCTTCGAAGTGGTGGCAACAGAGCAGGTGCCTAGGCGAACTAGACGTGCGAGCGCTCCGTCCCCTACCCTTCGAAGTGGTGGCATCGGAGCTGGCGCCTAGGCAAAGTAGACGCGCGAGCGCTCCCTCCCCTACCCTTCGAAGTGGTGGCAGCGGAGCTGGCTCCTAGACGAAGTAGACGTGTGAGTGCTCCATCCCCTACCCTTCGAAGTGGTGACAAGGCATGCCTCCGCATGTTTTATTTATACTTCGGAGAGTGCGCGCAGCGACAACATCCGCACATCTTTTTTATACACTGGAGAGTGCACAGGGACAACATCCGCATGTCTTCTTTATACTCCAGAGAGTGCGCAGAGACAACATCCGCATGTCTTCTTTATACTAGAGTGCGCAGGGACAATATCTGCGCATCTTCTTTATACTCTAGAGAGTGCGCGTGTAAACCGCGTGTCTTTGTTTATACTCACAGAGAGTGTGGGCGTAAACCACGTGTCTTTGTTTATACTCACAGAGAGTGCAGGCGTAAATCGCGTGTCTTTGTTTATACTCACGGAGAGTCTGCGCATAAACCGCGTGTCTTTGTTCATACTCAAGAAGAGTGCGCACGTAAACCGCGTGTCTTTGTTTATGCTCACGAAGAGTGCGCGCGTAAACCGCGTGTCTTTCTTTACACTCACGGAGAGTGTGCACGTAAACCGCGTGTATTTGTTCATACTCACAGAGAGTGCGCACGTAAACCGCGTGTCTTTGTTCATACTCACGGACAGTGCGCGCGTAAACCGCGTGTCTTTGTTCATACTCACGGAGAGTGCGCGCGTAAACCGCGTGTCTTTGTTCATACTCACGGAGAGTGCGCGCGTAAACCGCGTGTCTTTCTTTATACTCACGGAGAGTGCGAGTGTAAACCGCGTGTCTTTCTTTATACTCACGGAGAGTGCGCGCGTAAACTGCATGTCTTTGTTTATACTCACGAGGAGTGCACACGTAAACCGCATGTCTTTGTTTATACTCACGGAGAGTGCGCGCGTAAACCGCGTGTCTTTGTTCATACTCACGGAGAATGCATGCGTAAACCACGTGTCTTTGTTTATACTCACAGAGAGTGCGCGCGTGAACTGCGTGTCTTTGTTTATACTCACGGAGAGTGCGCCCCTAAACCGTGTGTCTTTGTTTATACTCACGGAGAGTGCGCGCGTGAACCGCGTGTCTTTGTTTATACTCACGGAGAGTGCTCCCGTAAACCGCGTGTCTTTGTTTATACTCACGGAGAGTGCGTGCGGAGGCGTCCCCCACGCGTCTTGACACAGAATGAGAGGCTTTTGAAAAATAGTGGACTTTATTAATATCCCGTTTGCGCGGGTGAGCGATTACAAAAAAGACATGGTAGCCACTGACCGCTTGAAGAGACGAGGTGCGGCGATCGCCGCACCTGTGGCAGCACAAGGGGGGCCTCTGGTGCTAGGGAGGCAAGGCAAGAGGTCTTGCGGATGGCTCCGAGCTGGAGGAGCTTCGCTACGACTGGCTTGGCTGCCTGCTGTCACTCGATCAACTTGCGCCGAAGCCTCTGCCCCCTCGGCTTGGCCTTCACGAACGGGCATGCATTATCCGCTTTTGTGCAGGGCACCCTCCATGATTAGCTCTCTGGCCAGGGCTTGGACATTGGTCCTGGGCTCTGCGCACCAAGCTCTATGCGGCGGGCGAGGTCCTGATCGCCAAAGGTGGTGATAATACATTGCGGGCCCGGGAGCTTCATGCATGGGAAGCCATGGTGCGGTACTTCCCTGAAGGAGTTGAGGGTGGGGCGCCCCAATATGGCGTTGTATGGGTACAGGATGTTGACGACGTCAAAAGTGAAGTCTTCGCTCCTCGTATTGCTGGCTTGGCCGAAGGAGACTTGGAGGCATATCTGGCCCAGCGCCTTCAGCGGCTGACCCTCGAAGCCCTGCAATGGGATTCCCGAGGGACCCAGGCCACTTCGAGGCTTCCCCCATCTGGTCAAAGGCCGTCGTGAACAGGATATTCGCAGAGCTGCCATCATAGACTAGGATGCGTTTGACATCGCATCCTGCGATAGTGACTTGGATGACTAGGGGATCCAGGTGAGGTAACTCCACGCCTTCAGCATCAGCGGGCGTAAAGGTAATTTCGTGCTGCGCCCACTCTAGCGGTGCCTGCATCAGGTACACTGCCACATCGTGTAGCCTCCGTGCGTAAGCCTTCTGTTGCCGTGCTGAAGAGAACTCTAGTGAAGAGCGCACGGAGATGACGTTTATGCCCGATGATGGCCTCCCTCCGGGGCTTGGATTCTCAAGGGGCCTTCCAGGGGTTGCTGCACGTGAGCCTGGATCCGCAGGGGCCCCCCTACTGCTGCTACCCACGGGCTTGAATCTGCAAGGGGCCCTCTTGGGGTTGCTGCACGTGGGCCACGATGGGCGGCCCCACTTCTAGGGCTCTATGCCTGGCGACGCTCTGACGGAGCGTCGCAATGGTAGTACATTCCCGCGTGTAGTGGCCACCCCGGCCATGCACCTCGCACCACGAGCCGTAGAACTGGTCTTCTTATTCTGCACGGGGTCTATCATTGCGACCCCGGCCGCGCCCCCGCTCCCAGCTTCGGCGGCCTCGTCCGCGACCGGCATGGGCACCGTCTTCCGAACCACCCTCGATGTCAAAGACGTAGCGAGCCCTCTGGGATTTGCGTTGGCCACGCTTGGGCTTGTCACCCGACGAGTCCATTGGCTTGGCATCCTTACGCTCAGGGGTGTCCGTAGATTCTTGCTTACGCTTGCCCTTCGAGGAGCCCTCTGGCTCATCTTCGTTCTTCGTCGAGGTCTCCGCTTGATTAGTGTCGAAGTCATCGCCTTTGCGCCGCCGCGCGTCCTCCTCTGCCCTCGCATACTCTTCCATCTTATCAAAGAGCTTTACGACTGTCTTGATCGGTTTACGCGCGTTGTACTCAGCCAGCGACCCCGGGCGGAGGCCTTGTATCACTGTGTTGATAATGGTTGTCTCGTTGACATCCTTGACCTAGCAGTGGACCTGGGCGATGTGCCTAAAGTACTCCTGGAGCTTCTCCGAGGGTTTTGCTTGACGGCTGTCACATCCCAAAAATTTGGCTTTTTGAAAAATTTAAATTCAAATAAATTATTTTAAGTTAATTGGATTTTACTTGGCTTTTATTTGCCTTTCTGGATTTTCTGGAATTTAAAAACTATTTTTAGAGATTAAAAAGTAATTCAAAATATGAAAATTAAATATCAACAGTAGTTGGAAATAATTTTATTTAGTCCAAAATATGTCCAGGAGCTTCTGTGAATTTTTCTGGAATTTTTGGAGGTATTTTCATATTTTTCTGAGGCCTAAATAATTTTCTAGCCTTTTCTGAAATTAGAAATCAAATTCTGAAAAATAAAAATCTCCCCTCTCCCTCCAGCCGACGCGTGGACGGCCCAGGACCGCCCACGTCGCCGCTCGGCCTGATCCAGGCCGCACCTCCCCCTCCCTCGCTGCCAGCGGGCCCGGCCCAGCCAGCCCCGCCTTCCCCTCCTCCGCGCCCGACGCGTGGACGGCTCGGATGAGCCGAGTCCCCGTGCTGGCCATCCAGCCGCCCGCTCCCACCTTTCTCTCGCCTCGCTGACCCGCGGACCCCGCCTGTCAGCCGCACGCGTCCCGCTCTCGCTGCCACCCCGGCCCCGCCTGTCGGATCCGTCTCCCCCGCGGAATCGCCCCCTTCCTTTCTCCCCCCCCCCCCTCTTTCCTTTTTCGCCGGCCGACCGAGACCGCGCCGGATCCGGCCTTGCCTTCCCTGCCTCTCCCCGGTTTTGGAATCCCTGAGCCCCGGCGGGAAGCAAATCCCCAACGCCCGCGCCTCCCTTCCTTCTGGCCTCCCCTCTTTCCTTTCCCTCGCCTCCCCTTCCTTTTTCCGGCCGACCACCCCGGCGAGCAATTGCCTCGCCCCTGCTCCCCCTCAGCTCCTATAAATGCCCCCATCGGCTTCGCCTTCTCCCGCACCGCATCCCAGCGCACTCCACCGCAGCTCCCGAGCCCTCTAGAGCCCGATCACCGTGCCACTCCTCCCCTCGAGCTCCGCCCAACTCCGGTGAGCTTTCCTCGCCGCCTCGGTCATCCCCGGAGCCCGTCGTCGCCTCCCCGAGCTTCCTCACGCCCGGACGGTCCTCCCCGACCCCTCGGCCGCCCCTCCCCGTCACCGGAGCGCCGTCGCATCGGAACTCCTGAGCCGTCGTCGCTGCCACCTCGTCGCCGGCCGTCCCCGTTCGTCCCCAAGCTTCGCCGACCCTTCCAACCGAACCCCCTCCGCGCCAGGATTACATTCTACGCGTCACCCGGGCACCTCCGGCCTCTCCTCGCCGCCGGCGCCGTCGCCTCCGATCATCTCTGCCCGGAACGCCCGAAGGTACCCCTCAAGAGGGTTACCTACCCTTATTGGGTAGGCAACGCCTCCCCGCTCCCCTGGCTAGCAGCGCTCACTCGTAACTCCCTCGGCGCGCGTTCGAGCCTCCGGCTCCGCGCGCGGAGGTTGAGTTTTTCGTTTAATTTCCGGGCTGACAAGTGGGTCCCACCCGTCAGCGGCCGCCGGCCTGCGCTGGCCACTGCCGCCTGGGTCCCACCCCTCTGTGCTGGACTCTGACAAGTGGGCCCGAAGACCAGTGGGTCCCACGTGTCAGAGGTTGACTCATTGGGCTCACTGTCCAGTGGGTCCCACATGTCAGTGACCGCCAGTGGTTACTGTTCAGTGGGCCCCACCTGTCAGTCTCTCAGAATTAAAATAAAAGATTAAAATTTAATTCTCTAGTGGGTCCCACCTGTCAGAAATTTCCGAATTTCTCGATTTATTCAAATCTGAGATTTTCAAATGAGCATAACTTTCTCATTTTAACTCCAATTCCAGCCATTCAAATTTCTAAATTCATCTAAAATCATAATCTATCCAATTATGGCCTCTGTTGAATTTTTGGATTTTATTTGAATTTTCTTTTGTATTTATTTGTTTTGTTGCTTCGTCTTTCCTCGCGTAGATTCCAACGTTGTCGACGATCCCTCTTCACAGCAGCAAGAAGACCCAGAAACCCTGCAAGAAGGCAAGTCTCCTTTGATCATCTTGAGCCTATGCTTTCGAAATGTTTTTAAAGTATTTTAAATGTTATGCATTGCTATTTACATAAAATGATAATTCAAATCTTAAGGTAGTAGTTAATCCAACCTTGTTATGCCCTCCATTGGAATTGATTGTCATGTACCCTTGTCACCATAGAATTTCCTTTGTCTCATTAATGAGAATATTATAATTACTTGTCGATGTTAGTATGGTAGGATAATGCTTAGTCATGCTATCTAATAACTTTGGAAAATCTTGAAAATGGGAAATTATGATTTTTTATTAAATCCTTGTGTTTGAAAGTGAAGTGGCAATTGGAGTTGTCACTGTGATTTTAAAATAAAATAAAAATGTGAAAGTTGGTTTAGATTAGGGTGGATGGCTGTTTGGGTTGGTGCAGTAAGCACGAGAACTTGATAAGTGTATGTTCCACCCTAGTCAATTAAGGACCGACGCTTGTGTTTGTCCAAACTGAGCATTAACCGTACAACCACAAGTCTATATGGGTACGACCTAGCTAACTAACCTATAAAGGTGTAGTTTAGATATCACCAGTGGTGTATTGAGTGCCAGGGCGTACTGGTTACTCATAGTGAGGGACAGGGTTACTGTACTCATATGGCGCAAGAGGGGGCTTCAGATTGGGCGGATTTAACCCTTCTGCGGTGAAACCTCAGCGGGTGGTCTCTAGCTATACTGGAGTAGGTGAAAGGCTTTGTGATATTTTATCTGGGTCTCATGCCAAAGGAAGCATGTTGACTATTAAGATAATTTATCTCTTGTGGGTAAAGTTGTACAACCTCTGCAGAGTGTAAAACTATTCGAATAGCCGTGCCCACGGTCAAGGGCGGGCAAGGAATGCATTCACATGGTAGATTTCTGGTTTTGTTTTAAAATCAAAAGTTTTGTATTCCGAGGGTGGAGGGAACTCTCGGAAGGGAATCCTGGCGGATGGAGCCAGAGAGGGTGGATGGAACCCGCAGTTTAAAACTTGACCAATGGTAATTGGTTAGCTAGTGTTGGTAGTTGGAACCTTCACTAGAAAGTTAATTCTGTTAAAACATTTACTTCATTAAAGTGAGGCCTTCGAAAATAATTAGTAGTAATGAAGATTTTAAATATTGCTTTGTGCAAAAGAACCATATGGCCTTCCTTTGTTAAGCCTTGCATCTATGCATTTTTCCCAAGACTTGCGGAGTACTTTATGTACTCACATGCTACATTTAAAAATAAAATCTCAGAGGAAGTTGAAGCTCAAGAAGGTGACTATGACTACTGCTTCGCTTGTGGCTGTGATGGATTCTTCCCGGAGGACTAGGTCGCGCTTCCCCAGTCAATTGCCTGTGGCGAATTGATGGGTCGTCCTCGAGTTTTATTTGCTTCCGCTGTGTTTGATTGTGCGAGGTCTTAAACCTCCCTTGTAATAATGAGACCAGGTGGTCAGTACTCTTATTTATTGTAATAAATCGTTGATGGTGATGTTTTCCATTCTGTTTGACTGTGTGCACTAGCTTTGATCTGGGACTAGTGCTGTAATACACAGAGGGTCCGGGTTCGGAAATCCGGGGTCCCGACAGAGATGGTATCAGAGCCAATTTGACTGTAGGACGTGACCTAGATTAGGAATGGCAAACCATAAGGACTTATATTTATAAAAAGAGTATATTAAAAATGTGTAAGCTTCTTTGCTTCTACTCTCTTCCTACTTAGAATCTCGTTCTTGTCTCCAACTCCATTTGTTAAAACTTTTACTAATCTTTTCTTTCACTCAACTTTGTAGATGGCTGGTTCATCCTCCGCTGCCCCGTGGGACTACTACTCACATGGAGAGGATGCTGGAGCATTCGCTAGCCTTCTCCGGCAGCTGATGCAGTGTCTGGAGTACCGTCAGCCGCCCATCTTCAGGGGTCGGAAGACGCGGATCCTGGATCGAGACTCTTGGACGATGGAGGTATTCCTGTATGCACGGGAAGAGGAATTCAAGTCCCACACCTACCCCATCAAGTACCCTCGGTCCCGCTGTTTCGACGCTGTCCAGGACGCAGCACGCCTCGCCATTGACGAGTTGTGCCACCTGCACAAAGATGCTGTACATCAGTCCCCCTTTTGCTTCTTCATCAACCCTCGCCCAGGACAGAGGTATCCAGATCCCTTTGATATTCCAGCTGACGATCCTCGACTGTCACATCAGGTGCAGCTCACCCAGGCGATGGCAGTCGCTTATGCTAGAGCTCAGGAGGAGATTGGACAACTTCGGATGCTTCTCACCTCCAGCTACCAGCATTCGGACACACTTCGCGCACAGCTTCTCCAGAGCCAGGCAGCTGAGTTTGAGCTGGGACGTCTCAGGGCCGCAGCTAACTACACGCTGTCTTCACCCGTAGTTGACTACACGCCGTCTTCTCCAGTACCAGCCGTCATCCCCAACAACCCGGCACCAGCTCGACTCTCGGGACTCCGCATCAGGATGACAGCACGCAAGAAGGTGCGACGCCCCAGTCCGCCACCTGTCATTACTCTCAAGAAGCGCAAGCCTTCTCCTTCCCGTTCTCGGTCGACTGCCTCCAGTCGTAATCGTGCCTCGGCCGAGTGTGACTGTTCACGTCACCACGTGAGAGAACGCCAGGAAGACCCGGAGGAGGATCCAGAAGAGGACCCGGAAGAAGACCTTGAGGAGCGCGTCTTTGGAGAGGATTAGTAGTCTTTTGAGTCCGTAGTACCCAAATAAAATGTCCGCGTCCTTAGAACGCTTATTGTTATGTTTTGGTGTGCTAGATGGACTGTACCAGGCCTATGTGCACTTGTGGTACAGCCATCCTTGGAGTTATCTTGATTTTAATAAAAGTTTTTCCCTAAGTGGTTGCTAGTTCTTTCTTGTGTGTTGGCTTGGGATGTGGTTTAGTTCCCCTAATCTCTTACCTTTGCTATTTCCCTCTTACCTTCTGCTAACCTAAACCGCTTCAGATGGTGAACACGAGGAGCAACCCTGGCAGCAGCCGTGACGCCACCAACCAGCCGGAGGACAACATTCCACCACCTCCCGCTCAGGCCCCCAACTTGGAGCAAATGATGGCTATGCAGCTGCAGTTACTTCAAGCTCTCGCCCAGAACCAAGTGCAGCCAGCCCAGCAGGCACCCAACCAGGCACCCAGTCTAGATTGGGGGAATTCATGAGGACAAGGCCTCCCACTTTTGCTGGATCAGTGGATCCCTTGGAGGCAGATGACTGGATCAAGGATGTGGAAAGAAAATTGGTCCTAGCTCAGTGCAACGATAATGAAAAGGTGTTGTACGCTGCTCATCAGCTCAAGGGAATGGCTGCCAACTGGTGGGAAAACTACCGCGCCGCCCATCAAAATGCACAAGCCATCACTTGGGAGGAGTTTGTCGAAGCTTTCCGCACTGCCCATATCCCTACTGGGATAATGGAAATGAAGAAGAAAGAATTCTACCAACTGCAGCAGGGAAACCTCAGTGTTTCCGAGTACCTGAACAAGTTCACCCAGCTGTCCAGGTATGCATCTGAAGAGGTCACCTCGGAGGCGACCAAGATTTGGAGGTTCACGCAGGGACTTGACCCCAACCTCAAGGTGCAGCTGGTGTCCAATGACTTCCCAACCTTCCAGCACCTAGTGAACAAGGCTTTTGTCCAAGAAGATGCTCAGCGCCAGCTGTACGAAAATCGGAAGAGGAAGTTTCAAGCCCAGCAAGGAGCAAGCAGCTCTCGATTCCGCCCCAACGCACCTCACTTTCACAAGCTCTCAGAGTCAAGCGTGCCGAGGACTCCCTTTTCAGGACCCCGCCCAAATCCACAAACTCCCCGGGCAAACAATGGTGGCCAACCCCCGCAGAACAAGACTTCAGCAGCAGGAGTGCAGTGCTTTAACTGCAAGAACATGGGGCACTATGCCAGCAACTGCCCCCAGAAACGCCCAGCAATGACTCCAGTTCGTTTCAATCTGGGGACTACACCAGCAAGAGCTCCGACTGCAGGTCAAGGCCGTGGGGCACCACAAACCCCAAGGACTCCACAAGTGGTGAGCAGAGGGCATCTCAACCATGTGACCGCGGAAGCAGCCCAGGATGCACCCGACGTAGTTCTGGGTAAGTTTCTTGTCAACTCAGTAATTGCATCAGCATTATTTGATTCTGGAGCTTCGCATTCTTTTGTGTCAAAAGATGTGGTTGAAAGGTATAATTGGGATGTGAGTAAACTACAGAACCCCATGCTAGTCCAGTCCCCTGGAAAGGAAATGAGGACTAACACAGTTTGCCTTGACGCAACTGTGAATATAAATGGAGTTAAGTTCTTAGCAAATCTTATTATAATAGACTCCAAGGGTTTAGATGTAATACTTGGAATGGATTGGTTAACCAAGTATAAAGGGCAGATAGATTGTGCTGATCGAGTTGTTACAATCACTAACTCTGATGGGATTCAAGTAAGATATAAGTCAAACTCCCCTACCCAGAGCAGGTGTAGTTTGAACAGTGTAAAGGGAGTGACTCTGGAAAAAGTACCTATAGTGAGTGAGTACCCAGATGTATTCCCTGAAGATTTGCCCGGAATGCCGCCAGACAGGGAAGTAGAGTTTGTCATCAACCTAGTACCTGGAACAGCTCCAATTTCCAAGAGACCTTATCGGATGTCTACAAATGATTTGGCGGAAGTTAAGAAACAAATTGAAGAGCTGCAGGATAAAGGATTTGTAAGGCCAAGCTCGTCACCTTGGGGAGCACCAGTACTGCTAGTAAAGAAGAAAGATGGTAGTCTTCGAATGTGTGTGGACTATCGATCATTGAATGATGTGACTATTAAGAACAAGTACCCTTTACCCAGAATAGATGATCTGTTTGATCAGTTGAAAGGATCATGTGTATTCTCTAAGATTGACCTTCGATCAGGATATCACCAATTGAAGTTAAGACCAGAGGACATACCCAAGACCGCATTTGCCACCCGTTATGGATTGTATGAGTATACAGTGATGTCTTTCGGTCTAACCAATGCCCCAGCATACTTCATGAATCTGATGAATAAGGTGTTCATGGAATATTTGGATAAGTTTGTGGTTGTATTCATAGATGATATTTTGATATATTCCAAGAATGAGGAAGAACATGCCGAACATTTGAGGATAATTTTGGAAAAGCTCCGAGAAAATCAGTTGTACGCCAAGTTCAGTAAGTGTGAGTTTTGGTTGAAGAAAGTAGCTTTCTTGGGCCATGTGATTTCGGCGGGAGGAGTATCCGTAGACCCGGAAAAAGTTAATGATGTGCTCAATTGGACACAACCAAAGTCAGTATCCGAGATCAGGAGTTTTCTTGGATTGGCTGGATACTATCGTCGATTTATTGAAGGTTTCTCCAAGCTCGCAAGACCTCTCACCCAGTTGCTGAAGAAGGAAAAGAAGTTTGAATGGAGTAAACCATGTGAGGATAGTTTCCAAGAGTTGAAGAAAAGGTTAACTTCTGCACCAGTGTTGACGCTTCCGGACATTAGGAAGGATTTTGAAGTCTTCTGCGATGCGTCAAGGCAAGGACTAGGCTGTGTACTGATGCAAGAAAGAAAGGTAGTAGCATATGCCTCAAGGCAGCTGCGACCCCATGAAGGAAATTACCCAACGCATGATTTAGAGCTCGCTGCCGTAGTGCATGCACTGAAAATATGGAGGCATTACTTGATTGGTAACCGTTGTGAAATTTACACGGATCACAAGAGTTTGAAATATATATTCACTCAACCCGATCTCAACATGAGGCAAAGGAGATGGCTTGAGTTGATAAAGGATTATGATATTGGAATACATTATCATCCGGGAAAGGCTAATGTGGTAGCAGATGCCTTGAGCAGAAAGAGTTATTGTGCCAAGCTGTGGATTAAGGACAGTATGCCTGCCCTTCAAGAAGAGTTCCAAAGGCTCAACCTAGAAGTAGTGGAGGAAGGATTTCTAGCCACTTTGGAAGTTCAACCAACCTTAGAAGATCAAATCAGAGCAGCTCAAAAGGAGGACAAGTATGTCCAGGAGATCAAGGATAATACGAAGAAAGGAAAAGCTTCGGGATTTTCAGAGGATGAAAAAGGTACCCTTTGGTTTGGGAAAAGAATTATTGTACCTGAAAAGAAAGAGGTAAAGGAGTTAATATTGAAGGAAGCCCATGAATCTGGATATTCAATTCATCCTGGGAGCACCAAGATGTACCAAGATCTCAAGGGAAGGTATTGGTGGTCAAGTATGAAACGAGAAATTGCAGAATACGTAGCCTTGTGCGATGTATGCCAACGGATTAAAGCTGAACACCAGAGACCTGCGGGACTTCTGCAGCCATTGCAGATCCCTGAGTGGAAATGGGAAGAAATTGGTATGGATTTTATAACTGGATTACCAAGAACCAAAACAGGGCACGATTCAATTTGGGTTATAGTGGATCGTTTGACAAAAGTCGCCCATTTCATTCCAGTAAAGACCACATACTCCGGGGATAGACTTGCAGAGTTGTACATGTCAAGAATTGTGTGCTTGCATGGGATCCCAAAGAAGATTGTGTCAGATCGAGGAACCCAGTTCACTTCGAGATTTTGGCAAAAACTACATGAACTTTTGGGCACAAACTTAAACTTCAGTACAGCTTATCATCCACAGACAGATGGTCAAACAGAAAGAGTAAATCAAATCCTGGAAGACATGTTGAGAGCTTGTGTACTGGCAAACAAGAGTAATTGGGATCAGAGTTTGCCCTATGCAGAGTTCTCCTACAACAATAGTTATCAATCCAGTTTGCAAATGTCTCCCTTCGAAGCCCTATACGGCAGGAAGTGTAGGACTCCATTGTATTGGAAGGAAACAGGAGAAGGACAAGTGTTTGGACCAGATGTGCTGAAGCAAGCAGAAGAACAAGTTCGTCTAATCCAGGACAGATTAAAAACAGCACAAACCAGACAGAAAAGTTATGCAGACAATCGACGTAGAAGCTTAGAATTCGTACCTGGGGATCATGTTTATTTGAAGGTGTCACCTCTCAAAGGAATGAGACGTTTTGGAGTCAGTGGAAAACTAGCTCCCAGATTCATCGGACCTTTTCCTGTTGTGGCGAAACGAGGAGAAGTGGCTTACCAGTTGGAGCTTCCACCTCAGCTGTCAAAGGTGCATGACGTCTTCCATGTGTCTCAGCTAAGAAAGTGTCTCAGAGTTCCAGAAGAGCAGATGCCTCTAGATGAAATAAACGTGAAGGAGGACCTCACCTATCCAGAGTATCCAGTCAAGGTATTGGAGGAAGCAGAGCGCCGTACGCGCAGCAAGGTTATCAAGTTCTGTAAAGTGCAGTGGAGTAACCATTCAGAATCGGAAGCAACTTGGGAGCGTGAAGAGGATCTAAAGGAAGAGTTCCCCGACCTTTTTCCCAGTCCATCCGAATCTCGGGGTCGAGATTCTTTCTAAGGGGGGTAGGTTTGTCACATCCCAAAAATTTGGCTTTTTGAAAAATTTAAATTCAAATAAATTATTTTAAGTTAATTGGATTTTACTTGGCTTTTATTTGCCTTTCTGGATTTTCTGGAATTTAAAAACTATTTTTAGAGATTAAAAAGTAATTCAAAATATGAAAATTAAATATCAACAGTAGTTGGAAATAATTTTATTTAGTCCAAAATATGTCCAGGAGCTTCTGTGAATTTTTCTGGAATTTTTGGAGGTATTTTCATATTTTTCTGAGGCCTAAATAATTTTCTAGCCTTTTCTGAAATTAGAAATCAAATTCTGAAAAATAAAAATCTCCCCTCTCCCTCCAGCCGACGCTGTGGACGGCCCAGGACCGCCCACGTCGCCGCTCGGCCTGATCCAGGCCGCACCTCCCCCTCCCTCGCTGCCAGCGGGCCCGGCCCAGCCAGCCCCGCCTTCCCCTCCTCCGCGCCCGACGCGTGGACGGCTCGGATGAGCCGAGTCCCCGTGCTGGCCATCCAGCCGCCCGCTGCCACCTTTCTCTCGCCTCGCTGACCCGCGGACCCCGCCTGTCAGCCGCACGCGTCCCGCTCTCGCTGCCACCCCGGCCCCGCCTGTCGGATCCGTCTCCCCCGCGGAATCGCCCCCCTTCCTTTCTCTCCCCCCCTCTTTCCTTTTTCGCCGGCCGACCGAGACCGCGCCGGATCCGGCCTTGCCTTCCCTGCCTCTCCCCGGTTTTGGAATCCCTGAGCCCCGGCGGGAAGCAAATCCCCAACGCCCGCGCCTCCCTTCCTTCTGGCCTCCCCTCTTTCCTTTCCCTCGCCTCCCCTTCCTTTTTCCGGCCGACCACCCCGGCGAGCAATTGCCTCGCCCCTGCTCCCCCTCAGCTCCTATAAATGCCCCCATCGGCTTCGCCTTCTCCCGCACCGCATCCCAGCGCACTCCACCGCAGCTCCCGAGCCCTCTAGAGCCCGATCACCGTGCCACTCCTCCCCTCGAGCTCCGCCCAACTCCGGTGAGCTTTCCTCGCCGCCTCGGTCATCCCCGGAGCCCGTCGTCGCCTCCCCGAGCTTCCTCACGCCCGGACGGTCCTCCCCGACCCCTCGGCCGCCCCTCCCCGTCACCGGAGCGCCGTCGCATCGGAACTCCCGAGCCGTCGTCGCTGCCACCTCGTCGCCGGCCGTCCCCGTTCGTCCCCAAGCTTCGCCGACCCTTCCAACCGAACCCCCTCCGCGCCAGGATTACATTCTACGCGTCACCCGGGCACCTCCGGCCTCCCCTCGCCGCCGGCGCCGTCGCCTCCGATCATCTCTGCCCGGAACGCCCGAAGGTACCCCTCAAGAGGGTTACCTACCCTTATTGGGTAGGCAACGCCTCCCCGCTCCCCTGGCTAGCAGCGCTCACTCGTAACTCCCTCGGCGCGCGTTCGAGCCTCCGGCTCCGCGCGCGGAGGTTGAGTTTTTCGTTTAATTTCCGGGCTGACAAGTGGGTCCCACCCGTCAGCGGCCGCCGGCCTGCGCTGGCCACTGCCGCCTGGGTCCCACCCCTCTGTGCTGGACTCTGACAAGTGGGCCCGAAGACCAGTGGGTCCCACGTGTCAGAGGTTGACTCATTGGGCTCACTGTCCAGTGGGTCCCACATGTCAGTGACCGCCAGTGGTTACTGTTCAGTGGGCCCCACCTGTCAGTCTCTCAGAATTAAAATAAAAGATTAAAATTTAATTCTCTAGTGGGTCCCACCTGTCAGAAATTTCCGAATTTCTCGATTTATTCAAATCTGAGATTTTCAAATGAGCATAACTTTCTCATTTTAACTCCAATTCCAGCCATTCAAATTTCTAAATTCATCTAAAATCATAATCTATCCAATTATGGCCTCTGTTGAATTTTTGGATTTTATTTGAATTTTCTTTTGTATTTATTTGTTTTGTTGCTTCGTCTTTCCTCGCGTAGATTCCAACGTTGTCGACGATCCCTCTTCACAGCAGCAAGAAGACCCAGAAACCCTGCAAGAAGGCAAGTCTCCTTTGATCATCTTGAGCCTATGCTTTCGAAATGTTTTTAAAGTATTTTAAATGTTATGCATTGCTATTTACATAAAATGATAATTCAAATCTTAAGGTAGTAGTTAATCCAACCTTGTTATGCCCTCCATTGGAATTGATTGTCATGTACCCTTGTCACCATAGAATTTCCTTTGTCTCATTAATGAGAATATTATAATTACTTGTCGATGTTAGTATGGTAGGATAATGCTTAGTCATGCTATCTAATAACTTTGGAAAATCTTGAAAATGGGAAATTATGATTTTTTATTAAATCCTTGTGTTTGAAAGTGAAGTGGCAATTGGAGTTGTCACTGTGATTTTAAAATAAAATAAAAATGTGAAAGTTGGTTTAGATTAGGGTGGATGGCTGTTTGGGTTGGTGCAGTAAGCACGAGAACTTGATAAGTGTATGTTCCACCCTAGTCAATTAAGGACCGACGCTTGTGTTTGTCCAAACTGAGCATTAACCGTACAACCACAAGTCTATATGGGTACGACCTAGCTAACTAACCTATAAAGGTGTAGTTTAGATATCACCAGTGGTGTATTGAGTGCCAGGGCGTACTGGTTACTCATAGTGAGGGACAGGGTTACTGTACTCATATGGCGCAAGAGGGGGCTTCAGATTGGGCGGATTTAACCCTTCTGCGGTGAAACCTCAGCGGGTGGTCTCTAGCTATACTGGAGTAGGTGAAAGGCTTTGTGATATTTTATCTGGGTCTCATGCCAAAGGAAGCATGTTGACTATTAAGATAATTTATCTCTTGTGGGTAAAGTTGTACAACCTCTGCAGAGTGTAAAACTATTCGAATAGCCGTGCCCACGGTCAAGGGCGGGCAAGGAATGCATTCACATGGTAGATTTCTGGTTTTGTTTTAAAATCAAAAGTTTTGTATTCCGAGGGTGGAGGGAACTCTCGGAAGGGAATCCTGGCGGATGGAGCCAGAGAGGGTGGATGGAACCCGCAGTTTAAAACTTGACCAATGGTAATTGGTTAGCTAGTGTTGGTAGTTGGAACCTTCACTAGAAAGTTAATTCTGTTAAAACATTTACTTCATTAAAGTGAGGCCTTCGAAAATAATTAGTAGTAATGAAGATTTTAAATATTGCTTTGTGCAAAAGAACCATATGGCCTTCCTTTGTTAAGCCTTGCATCTATGCATTTTTCCCAAGACTTGCGGAGTACTTTATGTACTCACATGCTACATTTAAAAATAAAATCTCAGAGGAAGTTGAAGCTCAAGAAGGTGACTACGACTACTGCTTCGCTTGTGGCTGTGATGGATTCTTCCCGGAGGACTAGGTCGCGCTTCCCCAGTCAATTGCCTGTGGCGAATTGATGGGTCGTCCTCGAGTTTTATTTGCTTCCGCTGTGTTTGATTGTGCGAGGTCTTAAACCTCCCTTGTAATAATGAGACCAGGTGGTCAGTACTCTTATTTATTGTAATAAATCGTTGATGGTGATGTTTTCCATTCTGTTTGACTGTGTGCACTAGCTTTGATCTGGGACTAGTGCTGTAATACACAGAGGGTCCGGGTTCGGAAATCCGGGGTCCCGACAACGGCGAAGAGCTGATCCGTGTCGACGCGCTCGACATAGTTTCCCTGGAAGTTGTTGTAGAGGTGGTCGCGGATCTGCTCCTATGCATAGATGGAGTTTGGCTCTATGGTGAAAAACCAAGAGAGCGCCACTCCCTGCAACGCGAGGGGGAGCCACTTTGCTTTGGTGGTGTCGTCTCCGCCCGCGGCCTCGATGACGGTCTCGTACACGCGCACAAACTCCCGAGGGTCTGTGTCGCCCTTGTACGGCTTGATGGCATTGGGGAACTTGAAGTCCTCCCGCCATACCGACTGCTGCAGGCCCACGAAGAGGGGGGACTCCGGATCCATGCGCCGTAGCAGGACGTAACTCGATGTAGGGTCGTCGCGGCTATCCGCCCGGTCTGGTGTGGGTTCCGTCGTGACCACTGGCGGGACTTGCTGCCTTCGAGCCTCTTGTATATCTCGAACGGCTCCACGGAGGTGTGCCAGCTCCCGTTTGAGCGTGCCGACGGCCGTCAGTAGAGTGCTCTCGACCGCTACCGTGGTTGTAGCCGTCGAGGCAGCAGGTAACACCGTTGGGTTGGTAGCAACCACGACGTGCGCTCCAGAGCTGCTCGATGCATTAGTGCGATAGACTCCAGGGTCGATGACGAGGCCAACGTTGCCGCCGGAGCCACCTGCCGTTCCCGCGTTGGGTGTGGGGGCGGCGGTCGTGGCGGCGCGGGCGTCGGCATCATCACTCCCAACAACCCGATCGATGCTGCTGGTGCCGAGCGTTGCACCAGCGGAGGGGTCGATCGACGCACCATGAGCGTCGACGTTAGCAGCCGTGGCGCTGGCGTCAACGTCCGCGCCCGCAGCCGCCAATGCCGAGGCCTTGGTGTTGACACGCGTCTCCGTCGCGCCCCTCTTCTTCTTCTCCACTGCCGATGATGAAGCTTTCTTTGGTGCCATCTTTCTTCAGATCATGGAGCTTACTCTTGTCCTCCCCACGGACGGCGCCAACTGTTGTGGTTACAGACCAAACAGAGAGAGTGGTATGGTAGTGGAGAGTTAGGTGAGCAATTCTTGCGGCCTCCCCCATGGCCTGGATGGCATACATATACATATACATACATATATATATATATATATATATATATATATATATATATATATATATATATATATATATATATATATGGGCAGTGTTTTACAATAATGTCCTTACACCCAAGTATCCCTCTCAAGGGCATTTATGTCATTATACATGTCCCATGTTTGGGCTTTACAACCTCCTAACAGGCTAGCTGGGCTTAGGTGGGGGCCACCCCTACAACAGTGTCCATGTGCAACAATTGACCTGGAGCATCAATCATAACAAGTGTGAGTGGAGGATGTGATGATGAAACCATTTTACCATGCCGACAAGGTGAACAAACAAAATCCATCGACTTTTCAATTGTAAGGCTAGGTATTCCTCTAACAAGATGCATATTACTGAGTCGAGCAAGATGAGCAAAGCCAATATGTCCTAGCCTATGATGCCAACGAAATAAGTCCTTAGAAATAGATGAAACAAGACATCTAAGATCAGAAAATGATGAATAAGAGAAGTCACCCTTAAAGAAACGACCAACGCGAATAATTTTGCATGCTAGATCGCTAGACGAATCTAAAATGCATCATGAATGATTTTTAAAGCTCACCTCAAGATTATCGTCTATCAACTATGAAACTGAAAGCAAATTGTAGCTCAACTTACTAACAAGTGTGACGTCTTTTAAAATGAATTTGTCGTTGACACACATAGTACCTTTTGCAAGAACTCATCCTTGAGCTTTGTCCCCAAAAGTAATCATCTCATCACCTGTGGCACGAGTGACGGAGGAGAACCATCGTGAGTCTCCGGTCATGTGGCGAGAACAACCAGAGTCAATGAACCATTTATTCTCCTTCTGCTTGTAGCGAGCCTACAAAGCACGAACAATCGTCGGTATCTTAGTACTTCGGTTAGTAAAATAAGATTTAGGAATCCAGTACTGAGATACACGACGAACAGGAGTAATAAAACTAGAGCCAGAATCACGTGTGCGTGAAAGTAAATTATTTGAATTATATCCAAAACCGGCATATGAAGTAGATTTAAAGCCATCATAAAAGTTCTCTAAAAGCTTAGCTTTTGCATTAGTTTTATGAATAACAAAAAATGCACGTTTTTGTCTTAAAACATTCAACCTTTCCTTCCTCTCTTTCCTAGCCCACCTAAAACAAAATTCATGCAAGTATCCATCTCTTCCACAGTAGGTGCAATAAAATTTAACATAACTAGAATTCTTTTGAGATGGTGAGCTAGCACCTATATTATTATTTGATGAACTTTGCACAAAACCAGCAGATTTAAACACAGTTTGTTTTGGTTCAGATTTTACTTCAATCTTTCTAGGTTCAAGAAACTTAACAACCTTAGGAGGATTATTCTTGGCTAGTTCAACAACATTAAATCCTAGACCACGATTTTTCATACTTATTTTTGACTGGTCTGGGATCATATTTAGATTTTTTTTCTTGCCAAAAGAAAATCTCTTTAAAGTGTCCTTAAGATACTCATTTTCTTTAGCCAATGAAGAACAAGATGTGCACTTAACCATTTCATTTGCTAAATTTTTGGAAGCACTAGATTGTGCAACTCTTTCTTTTTCAGCAAAATCATTCAATTGCCTAGTCAAAACATCAATTTCAATATTTAACTTAGGACAATTTAAGCATGACATGTTTTCATGATAAAGCATATGTTGAATAGATTCCAGAGATGAATTAAGTCTAGCTTGTAGCAATTCACAATTAGAGCAAACTTTAGATTCACCATTTAAAATACTTGACGCTAAACATATAGAACTAGATTTGAGCTTTTCAATTTCATCATTAGTAAATTTAATTTTTCATCACAAGAGTCATGTGTCAATTTTAATTCACCAAATTTATCAGTTATATCTCTAAGTTGAACCAGGTTTGATGTATTAATAGATCTAGTAGCCTTCAACTCAGAATGTAAAACTTGGCAAGTCTCACATGATTCATCATCAGGAATTAAACCTCTAAGTCTATTAATTTCAGAAGTTAGACTTTCAACAACATAACTATTTTCTTTCAATTTTTGTTTTGTCTTTTCTAATTCAATAGCAAGATTAATTAAACCATCTTCAAGCTCATCATATAATGGTCTTACCTCATCAGAATCACTGTCGTTATCATTGTTGTTGTTATTTGTCAAGAAGCACATGCCCGTAAAGTCATCATTGTTCTTCTTCTTTCTTTTAGCACCATCGTCATCATGGTCATCATCATCACAACTCTCATATACCACATCGCTCAAGTCAAGACTATCGAGAGCGACTAGGACCTTTTCAGCAAACTTGCGGTGAAAATTTTCACCTTTGGTGTTGTTGTTCTTGGATGGCCGACGACGATAATTCTTGTCTTCTTTGATCATCTTCCCTTTGAGCTTGGGACAATCCATCTTAATGTGGCCAGACTCACCACACTCATAGCATCTGATCGGACCTGACATGCTAGCTCGCTTCCACATCCTCACATTATTGAGTACCTTGTATGCTCGTGAGGAGATCAACACCAAGTCCTCTTCGAGAAGCTGCTCTAACTGTTCTTTGAAAAAGAAGACAAAGCAGACAAAGAAATACAAGACAAAGCACTCGACGAAGTTGCCTGCATAGGGTTAGTCACAAGTGCTAAAGATGAAGATTTACCAATCTTAGATGGCAAAGCTTCCATCTCATAGATCTTCAATCTAGAATAAAGATCATCCATGGTTAAAGTATCTAGATCGACAGTTTGATTAATAGTTATGACAATCATCAACCACTCAGAACCTAAAGATCTTAAAATTTTAGTTGTATTATCTTCATCAGCAGAAATAACATTAACACCGCGCAAATTACTCAATATTTTCTCAAAGTGGGCAAAGAAATCATCAAAGGATTCACCAGGCTTCATAGCAAAAATCAGAATATTCTTTTTGATAAAGATTTTTACGCACTTTCTTGATTTTAGTGGTTCCTTCATTATAATCGCAAAAAGTTTTCCATATTAAATTGGAAGAATTAATATGAGCTACACGATCAAATTCTTTGCGAGAAATTCCTTGAAATAGCAAGTTACAAGCTTGAGCATTTAAATCAACATCTGCTTTACTTAAATTAGTAACAGTAGCAGGAACCTCATATGGTATAGAAACTTTTTTCCAAATATCACTATCTTGAGCCTCAATATAAGTTTTCATCTGACACTTCCAAAAAACAAAATCAGTACCATCTAGTATGGGGGACGATTCACATACCTCTTTGACGCCATAGCAACCTGTCCTGATACTACTTGTAGGATCGTCGATGGCAATCAGAGGGTGTGAATGCACTACTACAGAAAGCCTAATACTAGACAGCAAATTACAGACGGTTTGACAAAACCGTCTGTGACCGACACTAACACAGACGGTTTTAATTTGGGCACCGTCTGTGTTGGCAGCGTCGGAGGAAAACGAGTATCACAGACGGTTCGTACCGATGAACCGTCTGTGATACTTCAGTATCACAGACGGTCTGTATTAAAAACCGTCTGTGATAATCCCAGCTTATCACAGATGGTTTTTAATAAAAAACCGTCTGTGATAAGCTGGTTATCACAGATGGTTTTTAATAAAAAAACCGTCTGTGATAATGGCGCTAGGCATTTATTGCGCTGCTCAGATCGCATCTGTCTTCATTTCGATCCAGATCTAGCCGCTGCTGCGCACTCTTTCGCTCAGGAGGCAAGCTAGGCGATTTCAGGCCAGTTAATTTGGTGGGAGGAGGTAGAGATTGAGCTTTGAACTTTCCTGGTTGCTCTAGATATGGTTAGTAACGAAATTTATTTTAAATTTATTTTTTCTTTGCATTACAATTTAATTAGATCTAAGTAATTTGGTGAGTGGTTTATTGAAGATGGTTTGCAACATTGTTGGTATATAATAGCTGTTGTGTACTTATAATATGAATTGATCAGCTAGCAAATTAAGCCTCAATTCATGTGGCCAGTATATATGTAGTTATAATTAGTTAATTTAATTTTTAATACTAAGTTATTATATATGTACGTAACGTAGGACCGAAGCTGGATGTATACCGCGAGCCGTGTGAGTGAAGAGTACATTAATGGCGTGTCTGCTTTTACAAGAGCTGCCGAGGAGGATATGGTGAATAAGGGGGTGGAATATATGTACTGTCCATGCACTAACTGCGAGAATTTAAAGATGTTTAAGAACCGAGGGCAAATTGAAGTGCACTTGATTTGGAGGGGTTCCAAAAAGGGTTATACGTGTTGGACCAGTCATGGCGAAGGGAATGATCATATGCCGCCGGATGACATGGCCGGTGAAGTGAATGATATGCCGCCGGATGACATCGCTGGTGAAGTGAATGACATGCCGCCGGATGATGTCGATTGTGGTTCGGATTCGGATAGGTTGCACGATGATAATCTGGATCAAATGCTTCGCGATATAGAAGAGAACTATGATGAGAGAGAGCATGCTAAATTCCGGGGCTTGATGGAGGACTTGGAGAAACTTTTGTTCATGTGCTGCAGGTCAAAGTACATGAGGTTGTCGGCCATGCTTGAACTGTTGAAATTGAAGGCAAGCAACGGTTGATCCGACAAGAGTTTCACGGCGCTGCTAGGTCTTTTAGCGGACATGCTTCCGGAGGGAAATGAGTTGCCTAAAAGCACATATAAAGCTAAGAAGGTTCTTTATCCGTTGGGAATGGAAGTAGAAAGAATACATGCATGTCCGAATGACTGTATCCTCTACCGTAAAGAGTATGCAAACATGCATGTATGTCCAGTGTGCAACGCATCCCGATACAAACGTAACAAGCAATCAGATGATGGCGAGGGAACAGAGGCAAAGAAAGGACCTCCTGCTAAAGTGGTATGGTATTTTCCTATAATTCCCCGCTTGAAAACCGTCTGTGATATCTGATAATCACAGACAGTTTTTAGTCAAAAATCGTCTGTGATATTTACACCACAGACGGTTCGAAAACCGTCTGTGATAACCTTCGATTATCACTGACTCATAAATTCAGACGGTTCAGAAAACCGTCTGTGATGACGTTTCTGAACCGTCTGTAATACGGTTTTCTGTAGTAGTGATGATTGCAACGACTAATCAAAGCTTATCTTAAAATTTATTATTATTTTTAAACTTGCAAATCACAGAAGCATACAAAAAATATCCAACCATCGTACATGCAAAACAACCTATATATATATACATGTACCGCGTGTATTGATCAATTGATTGATTGTTTTTTTCCTGCGTGATTCTGCTAACGCTTTTAATGACAGTGAGATATGACCTCCCTGTTACCTCTACCCTACATGCTGTCTTGGGATCAACCCTGAAAACAGCAGCGTCATGACGGCGCAGCATCGACGGAGCGACATCACCTCTCTTCTCCTCGTACCAATCCAATTTCGCGGCGCAGCATCGACGGAGCGACTGGATCGAGCAAATACGGGAGCCCAACCCAACCGATTTAGCGCGGCTCAACCTGACGTGGTCACAGGGGCCAATGCGTCATTTTCCTTAATTATGGTTTCCGGCGGCAGAAAAAAAACAAGAAAAAAGGTAATGGAAGTGGTCCGAATGGCATATAGCCGAACGGTGCATTCTATGGGTGGTCCTAAAGTGTACTAATGAAGTGGTTGGCATAAAACTAAAGTTGAGATCTTTTGGTGTGACCAAACCCAAATTTCCTATAAAGAAAGTTCTTAAAGATGTGACGTAAAAGAACCGTGAGCTGCAAACAATGATTTGTTCGTATTGGCTTTCAAAAACTGCTTTTTTATAGTACATGATTTTTTATAATATCTTACTTTTTTTAAAAAAAATATCTTTTTAAGATTAGATCTCCTAGATGATTGTATCGTACACTGCAGCGACTTTATTTATATCGATCCAAATCACATACAAATATCTCTTTATAAACTGTTATAATTCATAAGCTAAATCTAAAAATCTATATAAAAGGAAGTTCATGATGGCACATTCTTGATCAGCCCAAAGTTGTATGCTAAAGCATTACTTTTGCTCAATGACAGAAAATATGTGCATCTTGTAAAGAGTGCTCCGCACGTGCCATGAAAAAACAGGAAAGGCAATACAGCCGGCCCATGCCTTCTTTAGTTTTCCAGATCTAGACTAAATTTCTCTGAATACGTATTTGTTTCAACCAAGGCAAGGACAACAATGGGTCAGCCCGGGCTAGAGCCCATTCTACAGTTGATACCCTCCTCGAGCACCTACAACTATCCATGGAGAAAGTAAGGCATCAAGTCTAGAGATAGAAGAAGACTAGTCCTATGAGCACCCCCTTCATTTGAGTCCTAAATTCACCACTGTTTCAACCCTTTGTGTCTTTAGTAACTACAAAAGCTTGTGAAGCAAAAAAAATTGTCATGCATGTCCGTGTTGTAGCAAGTGCTGATGCCTCCTTTCATCATGCACCTCAGCATTTCCTTTCCTTTTGTTACCAAGAACATTTTTATACGTATTGGAATTTTTTATGTACGTAAGTGCCTTGCACAAGGTTGGTAGTGGCGGCAAAGCGACATGGATTTTCTTCGAGAAAGTGGGGGGTTGCTTCACTTTATAGTGCCATTTTAGTTTTCTTTTACTTTGCTCAACAATATGAATCTCTCTTGCTATGAACTTCCATCAATATGAATGCATGCACAAAACATAAAAGCTTAAGGACAAAAAGTAATAAAAGATAAAAGTAAAACCTAATTAGCCTTACCTAATCAGCACTTACCTAATCACCTTTTCTCTTCTCAGTGCACAAAAAGTCACGGCATCAATGATTCTCTGCTGCCAGCGTTGCCTTTTTAGTCACATGCGAAGCCTGATGCATGCACTGGAACGGTGGACTCCCGTGCGCGTGAACGAAACGGATTCTTCTAGCTGGACGCGACCCGAGATAAATTAAACCATGAATCGTCGCCGCCGTGAGTGACGAGACGAAACGCTAGCGTGGTGATCAATCGCTGGTGCGTATAGTGAAGTGAAAACGACGGGACGCTGCAGCAGTCAATCACTACTACTGAAAAGGTCATCACAGACAGTTCGAAAACGTCATCACAGACAGTTTGTGAACCGTCTGTATTTATGGGTCAGTGATAATCGAAGGTAATCACAGACGGTTTTCGAACCGTCTGTGATGATCAGTATCACAAACGGTTTTTAACTAAAAACCGTCTGTGCTATTCTCTTCCACCCCTAAATCTATTTCTGTTTATTGGCTAGCCTCAGGAAATGCTAGCCATGCTCTCTGAAACAAGCAGATCAACATGTACATGTATACATCCAATTCACATCTCAATTCATTTCACAAACATAAAACATCCATTTTCGCAAATCAATTAATTGAAATAAGAACAAGCAAATACAGTATGAAACACAGTACACATTTTAAGATTAGAGTCTACCATTACAAGAATAGACAGACAAACAACAAACAATAAAGAGGAGGAGAACAACAAACAGGTTGCTCATCTAGCTAACACAACAAGAACAGAGAAAAGCAAAGATCCTCTATGCCTAGGCCTTCTCGCCCCTGATGCAGCGCGCGAGCTAGATGTCTTTGACGCCAACCATCGTCAGTGTTGATTGAGCGCTGCCTTGGCACGAGCTAGTTGCTTCTGCGGTATCTTGCCTCCCGTTGACGTGTGCGTCGTCTGCAAGGAGGAGGACAGCAAGGAGTAGGAGAACAGCAAGGAGGAGGATAGCAAGGAGGAGAAGAACAACAAGAGGAGGAGAACAAGTACAGCAAGGAGGAGGAAACTAGCAGGAGGCTGGGTTTTGGTAATATTTATAGGGGAGGGAGAGGGAGGGAGAGGCGGGAGTTCGAAATTTTGGGCGCGGGAAAAGAGAGGCGGAGCTACGATCTGTGGTGTGAGGAGGATTGACGGGCCCAGGGGTCAGATTATCACAGACGGTTCTATTGGCTAGAACCGTCTGTGATGAATGAATATCACAGAGAGCACAGAATTTTATATACCGATGCAATATAAACAACTAGTATGAAAAGATAAAATAACAAGTTTTATATAGCTTATATATACTCATTTGAAAGGTTTCGATGAGATCTACAACTTTGCAGTTGAAGCAAAATCCAAATTCCGAAAGGAAGACCAAGAAAAAGGGCAAAATCAGACACCAAAAACTTGCGACACAGGTTTAGGTCCAAAGATGGCCGATTTTTGGGGTTTTGGAGGGCGACGGGCGCAAGCGGGTCATTTTTTTTTAGATCGGGCTCATCGTTAGCTTTCCAACGAGTACAAGAACGTCAAAAACGGACACCGTATGCAAAAGTTATGCCCGTTTTACTGAAGGTGTGTCAAAACTGAATCCTACTCGGACTCAGGCGGGAAATTATGAAATTTTGGGGAATTGCAAGGCGGGAAACATATCACAGACGGTTTTTAATAAAAACCGTCTGTATTAAAAACCGTCTGTGATAATCTGGAATATCACAGACGGTTTTTTAATAAAAAACTGTCTGTGATATTCCAGTATCACAGACGGTTTTATAATAAAAACCGTCTGTGATAATCTGGAATATCACAGACGGTTTTTATTATAAAACTGTCTGTGATATTCCAGTATCACAGACGGTTCAGAGGTAAGAACCATCTGTGATACTCCTTTTTCCCGCCACAAATACCACAGACGGCCTTCAAATTAAAACCGTCTGTAATAGTGTACATCACAGACGGTTTTCACAAAACCGTCTGTGATTTGTCGTCTACTATTAGCCTTTTCTGTAGTAGTGAATGCAACAAAAACAAGCGAAGAGCCAAGACTGAAACCAGCAATGCACGCGTATGAGAACCGAAGAACATGACGTCGCCGATGCTGGCTTCAGGATAAAAGATCGAACGCGCCGCCCACAATTTTTCTCTGAAACCAAAAAGCGTTCGGTCCCCGAAAGCTGGGCAAAAAACGACAGCACCTGGTTCTTATACCTCTCGTATATTTTTTTCTACCTGAAACCTAATACCATTCGTCTAACTGGATCTAGACCTTTTTTATCTAAACCGTCTTTTAGCCCACACTATTCAAGGGACCTGAAACCCTTTCTAACACGGGTTTTTTTCACACTTCTGTTTTTTCAACTCATCATGCGTCGAAACTTCCAGGACCGCACCTCCTATAGCTTCTCCACGCACCATCCACCTTTGATCTCCATATGCTCCAGTGTGAGCCCGGACCACCTCGTGACATACTCGACCGCCTGGACCATCAGATTTCCCACTCCTAGTCTCGGTCTTCCTCATCATCTACTATGACCGTCTCCCACGCCCCAACCTGCACATGCAAAGACCAAAGAACGTTTTTTTTGGCACAAGTTCTCTTCAACTTAACCGATATTAGTCTACGTACACACGTCACACACCTTGAATAACAGATACTAAGCAATGTTGTCAATTATTCATCATCATAAAAATCCTAGACCTAGCCACATGTCTAACAATACTTGCATATGAGGATGTTTTGGTTGTGGAAAGGTTGTAAATCGATTCAATGTTGAATGGTTCATTTGTGAAAAGTTTTCATTTGCCTGGGAATGCTTTATTTCTGCTGCTTTTTTTTCCTTTAGAAATGACTTCCTTTCCTGCGAGTAGCAGGCACTCGGGCATAGCATGCCCACGTGGTTCAGCTGGAAGCCGTCCAATGGTGGTTAACTGAGTGGAGTCCACGTTTACACAATCCTGTGTGTTTTATTTTTCTCAAAAACACATTCCCGTTGCCTTCCACCAACGCCGTCACGGTTAACTTTCCCAAACATTCCCTGCGTCCCTTCGTGAGACACTGGGGAACATTAAACTCTTCCCGTGTGTTCGGTTAAAAACCACTAGGACACACCATCTTCCCCTTGGAGTTGACCCTGTGTGTCTGGGCGGGGGAGGCTTTCCGTGTGTTTTTGGACTCTCCCGTGTGTCATTCGCCACATGGGAACAAGGAAGATCTGATAGTGATGTTCGCAAGCAAACTAGACACAAGCTAGCCGCTACAACGTGCGATTATATTCTTGGACCCGTGTCATGCAAAATACTTGATCCCCAAGCTAGCGACTCTCAAGGATGGTGATTTGATCGTGGGTACAGTTATGGTTTTTCATGGAAAATGGAGCGAGGGTAAGACGAGGAAGACCGTGATGCGGTCCGGAAAAGCTTTATATGCATGGGATTGCCGAGATTGGAGCGTGAGATCTCGCGAGCATGGCCGGCCGAGCGAGGTCGGTTCTTTCTTGGCGGTCTGCGATGCATAGAAGGGGCAAGGACGGTGAGACTTGGTGCAACGATGCAACAGGTAGTTGAGACTGAGCAGGTGAGCAGGAATCCATGAGTGCATCATCAAAAACCACTGGCATCAGCCATGGTGGAGCGGACTTGGCTCGACACATCTGCCAGTGAAGGAAGCCGGCCGCCTGACGGGTGGGCACTACCGGAAAGCTGCTATATGCCAAGTGTCTGAAGTTTTGGCCGAGTGCAATCTATCGGGCACTCGGTAAACAACCACTGTGCCGAGTGCCTCCCTGGGACACTCGGCGAAAATAAAACACTCAGCAAAAATCTCTTTGCCGAGTGCCACACAAAAAACACTTGGCACAAGAAGCTCTTTGCCGAGTGCTAACAAGAACACACTCGGCAAAAATATAAAACACTCGGCACCAACCGCCGTCCGTTTAGAGGTCAGCGCCGCCGTTAAAATTTGCCGAGTGTCTCGAGCTGACACTCGGCAAAGAGCTCTTGTCCGAGTGTTTTTTTGCGGCACCTCGGCAAAGAAATAAAACCTTTTCCTTTCCTACCCTTCAAACTTTTTCTACTCTCCACATACAACATATGGTACTCCATGTTAAAATTTGGTATATTTTTTGTATTTGTTTGCTATATTTAATTAATTAATTGCCATTTCAAGCAATTTTTTGAATCAAGTCAAATTTGAACTGCAAGTGATTCAAATAATAGGAAAAAATGAGTAGAAAATGATATTCGTGTTATTCAGCCTGGTTTGAGGCCTTACCTGTGAAATGAAAAGGAATTTCGAACATCTTGTTCAGGAAACACGACCACGAACGTGTGGCCGAATGGTTTTTAAATTTTAAAAAAAGCAAACGAAGTCTGAAAATCATGAGATTGTCAAGATGTCATGATATCATACGTGGAGGCTGTGGTAAAGATTGAGAAGATTTCGCATAAGTTGTCACGTACGATGCTTACAAACCGAAGCATTTCTGAGGAAGAAGCATAGAGTTGAGAAGGATCCGGTAAGATTTGGAGTCAAGTGACGGTCGAATTGTGGATTGACTACAAAACTTTTTGTATAGGCAATAGACAACAGAGATTGTTTCATGTGAAATTTTGGTAATTTTTCGGATCCGTTTGATAATTTTAATTTTTAAACTGCAATTATAGAATTTTAATTGATATAAATTGAATTTGAGCTATAACTGCATGAAATAATGGTCTAATATTCGTAGAAGCATCGAATATGCATTGTTGAGTGAATTTGACAAGGCATTTTCAAAGTACATTCGAACAAATTTGTAAAAACACGTTCTGGAAAAGAAAGAGAGGAAAGGAAGTATTATTAAAAAAATCTTTGCCGAGTGCCTTGTAGGCGACACTCGGCAAAGGAGGAGCTTTGGCCGAGTGCCAGATCGGCGGCACTCGGCAAAGGAGGAGGGCTTTGCCGAGTGCCCGATCGGGGGCACTCGGCAAACAACACAAAGAAAACGTTAATTTCCCCGCGGCCGCGCTCACACACTTAACAACACACAGCCCGCCGCCGCCCCGCCCCCGCGCGCCCGCTGCCGTGCCCGCGACCGCCCGCCGCCCTGCCCCCACGCGCCCCGCACGCCCGCCGCTGCGCCCGCACCCGCCCGCCGCCCCGGCCACCGCTTCGACTGCCGCGGCCGCCCGGCGCCACCCCGGCCCCCGCGGCCGCCCGCCGCCTGACGCCTCCCCCGACTGCCCCTGCCCCCGCGGCCGCCCGCCGCCCGACGCCTCCCCGATTGTGGTGAGGTTGTCCTTCCCTCCCTTCTCCTGGATACTTTACCTATGCTGTAGGACACCGTTTGGAAGCATTTTCAGAACTTTGATAGCAAGTATCCGTACAATTCTTTTCAAAATCCCAAACTTCAGGGTTTTGTAGAAAGTCATAGATGTTCTCATTTTGTATGGGCTCATGTGACTGCAGAAGAAGGTCAATGTTAGCATCCAAGTAAATATCTGAACATACATTGAGTATATTTAGGATGTCGGAGTATTGTTATCCAACTATCACTTGGCCAAGATCGACTCATTAAGCCATTATTCACACAACCAAATAGTGTAATCTAATTCCTTCCTAAATTCAAAGTAGGATCATTTCATCAATCAACAGCTCTGCATAATTAATCCAAGATCATACAGACTATAATATACTCTTTGCTCTATTTGTCAGGTTTTGCTCCAAAACTACCACTGACATAAGAGCTAATATCAATAATTTGAAAACCATAAAACAAATGTTTCAGTGAACACTTGCTCCATACACAATACTCTAACATGCAGCCCACTGGGCGCTCATGGGCAAGTATTTGGGGAAAGAATATTGAGAAGTGTTTCATGCTCTCCCAAAAACCAAATGGCACACAGTTAAAACAGTGCAGGTAGTAGTGGCCATTCCCAGAAGGGACAGCCGCAAGCTTCTTACTCTCAGTGTATTGATGCAAATTCCTATCACTGGCAGGTGATCCAGGTTCCTATTTTATTCTTGGAATGTCAAGATATCCAGGAGGAACTACAGCATCTGGGATAAGTTCACCTGATACTTCCTGAGAAAGTTGAGAAACACAAATAGTTGAGCTTAGGTCTAATTTATCTAGTTGTTACTGCCATTAGCAATTTATTTATGCCATGTGCTAGCCATTGCCTGAACTGATGGTGACCCATACTATGTACCTCATTTTAGTTATTGTTCATGTTGTATGTGGTCCATAATCTATTTTCATGTTAGTGATTTCTCTGATCTTTAGTAGTTTATCCCCATTGTCATGATATCTCTGTTTGTTACTGCATGTCTAATTTCCCTTTTACTAGTTCTATGATAGCTAGTTGGTTGGTGTATTTCTAGTTTCCCTTCTACTGGTTCCTCATGTTCTCATTTGTTAACTGTGATCTGCACGCTCTTCCATGTTACTTGGCTTAGTCTATGATGTTTTAGTGACATATATATCACTTGGTTATATTTTATGAAAGATGCTATTGCTATATGATGTGTTAATGTTCTAAAGAATGAGGGGGAGTTGAATGCCATATCTGATTGGTATATCACTTTGTTATTGCTATATCACTTTGTTGAATGCCATTCTCTGATTGGTCGGCCCAGTTTATTCTCTGGTTAGGCGTAACCTAGTTAGGCGTCTCCCGTTCGAAAGAGATACGGTTGGAAATATGCAGATCTTTGCATATCTATAACCGTATCTGTTTCGAATTGTCCACGTTTTTTGGACAGCCCGAGGATGCGTAGATGGGGTTAGTTTCCATGGTCTACTCCGATCCGTGACAGAGTTTCGGCAGCATCTCCCTGTTGTTCTCCGGATACACAATCTCCCTGCCAGGACGTGTATTTGGAGAACAGCGGGGAGGTGCTGCCGAAATTCTGTCTCGGATAGGAGTAGAGCATGGAAACTAACCTCATCTACGCATCCTCGGGTGGGATTAGGACCTATCTTCACCTATTAGATAGGAGAAAGATCGTGTAGATGCATTTGATTCTTATATTACTCCCTGATATGTTAGAGGATGGATGACCGTGAGTGGATGTACACGGGCCGCTCAAGTCAGGGTTCGTTGTCCGATGAATGGATTGAGAAGACCGATGCTTTCTTGGAACTAGCATTTGCCAAGGTTAAAGGAGCGCGTGCCACTTGGTGTCCCTGCAGCAGATGTGCAAACACGCGTCGACAAACAAAGGAGGTCATGGGTAAACATCTTTGCAAGTTTGGATTTACGGCAGACTATACCCGGTGGATCTACCACGGTGAATCCGATCGTATGAGAGAGGAGGTCGTGAGACCACGCGTCGAGGATTATGATGCTGATGGCGGGGTAGGAGACATGTTAAATGACTATCATGAAGCACACTTCGCTGAAGGACGTAGGGAGGAGGAGCCAGAGGCAACCGCAAAGGCGTATTACGACATGTTGTCTGCGGCACAGAAACCCCTTCACGGCCAGACGAAGGTTTCTCAACTGGATGGCATTGGACGCGTAATGGCCTTGAAGTCCCAGTTTAGCTGAGTCGAGACGCCTTCGATGCTATGTTGACAGTTTTTGGCAGCATGCTTCCGGAGGGTCACATTCTGCCAAAGAGCATGTACGAGTCAAAGAAACTCCTTCGTGCACTTAAGATGCCATATGAGCAGATACATGCTTGTCCGAAGGGGTGCATCCTATTTAGGAAAGAACACGCGGAAGCAAAGTACTGTGCAAAGTGTGGATCCTCTAGGTTCCTGGAGGTAGACTCTGGTGATGGTCAGAAGAGGCAGCTTGCGATCCCCGTGAAAATCCTACGGTACCTTCCGTTCATACCGAGGATCCAACGGCTATACATGACCGAGGAAACCGCGAAACAGATGACATGGCACAAAAATGGACGTCGATACAATCCTGAGAAGCTGGTACATCCATCCGATGGTGAAGCATGGACCCACTTTGATGTGATTCATCGTGAGAAAGCTCTAGAGGCTCGTAATGTACGTGTTGCGCTGGCAACAGATGGGTTCAATCCTTATGGAATGATGGCCGCCCCATACACTTGTTGGCCCGTGTTCGTTATCCCCCTCAATCTCCCCCCCGGCGTCCTCTTCCAACGACAGAACATATTCTTGTCGTTGATAATTCCTGAACACCCGGGGAATAATATGGGTGTGTTCATGGAGCCTGTGATTGATGAATTGGTCCGTGCTTGGGAGGAAGGGGTATGGACATACGACCGAGCTACAAAGAGAAACTTCAAAATGCATGTTTGGTACCACTACTCCCTGCATGACTTCCCGGCGTATGGGATATTCTGCGGCTGGTGTGTTCACGGGAAGTTCCCATGCCCAGTATGCAAGGCAGCTCTGAAGTTCATTTGGTTGCTGAAGGGTGGCAAGTATTCTTCGTTCGACAAACATCGACAATTCCTCCCTCTTGACCATGCATTCAGACGAGACATCAAGAACTTTACGAAAGGTGTCGTAGTTATAGACCCTGCACCGCAGATGATGACCGGTGCCGCGGTTCGTGCTCAGATAGATGCTCTCGAGGTCAATCAAGAAGAAGGTGGTTTTGTGGGATATGGTGAGCAACATGCATGGACTCATAAGTCGGGCTTGTTGAGGCTCCCCTATTTTGATGACCTTCTTCTTCCACATAACATTGATGTAATGCACACTGAAAAGAATGTCGCCGAGGCACTTTGGGCAACAATCATGGACATTCCTGATAAGACAAAGGACAACATTAAGGCTAGAGTGGATCTGGCAACGTTATGCGATAGACCAAAGCAAGAAATGAAGCCTCCTAGAGGCGGCAGGACATGGAGAAAGCCTAAGGCCGAATTCGTCTTGACCAGGCCCCAAAGGAGGGAAGTACTAGAATGGTTCCAAACGTTAATGTTCCCTGATGGGTATGCAGCGAATCTGAGGAGGGGAGTGAACTTATCTACTATGCGAATCAATGGGCTCAAGAGTCATGACTACCACATATGGCTTGAGCGGCTTCTTCCGGTGATGGTTCGAGGCTATGTCCCTGAGCATGTCTGGCTAGTGCTGGCAGAGTTGAGCAATTTCTTCCGCCAGCTTTGTGCCAAGGAGTTATCTCGGACCGTGATTGCAGACTTGGAAAGAATGGCACCTGTGTTGCTCTGTAAGTTGGAGAAGATCTTTCCACCCGGCTTCTTCAATCCGATGCAGCATTTGATTTTGCACCTCCCGTATGAGGCACGAATGGGGGGGCCCGTGCAGGGCCGTTGGTGCTATCCAATTGAGAGATGTCTAAAGGTTCATCGAACTAAATGTAAAAATAAATGCAAAATTGAGGCTTCCGTTGCAGAGGCATACATTTTGGAGGAGGTGTCAAACTTCACAACAACGTACTATGGTGACAACCTTCCTAGCGTGCACAATCCACCCCCTCGTTACAATGCTGGCGAAAATGAATCGAACCTCAGCATTTTCCGAGGGCAACTCGGAAGTGCAAGTGATGCGACCCCCAAGACCTTGAAACATGAAGAGTGGCGCACTATCATGCTATATGTGTTGAACAACCTTTCCGAAGTGGAGCCGTACATGCGGTAAGTTGTCAACAAACTTGTTCTCGAGTAGTCACTATTCTGCATCCAACCCCCTTGTTTCTCGTTGGTGCAGGGAATTTCATCATCAATTCTGGCGTGAATCAAGGGAACCTACCCCGCAGGAAGCTGAGACCCTTCTTAGACAGGGTGCGGGAAATGGAATGCCCGATTTCATTTCTTGGTTCAAACAGAAGGTACTGTCCAATTTAGCTCGTACTTAGTTTGACATTACAAGTTGCTCGTACGGGCGAATAATATAACGAACTATCCTGCTTGAGCTTGCAGGGCCAAACCGATGCGTCTATGAGTGCCGAGTTGAGACAGGTTGCCGATGGCTGTGCCTATAGGGTAAGCTCATTTACCGGTTATGACGTGAATGGATATCGCTTTCACACAACAAGACATGAGCAGAGTCGGCCCAATCGAAGAACCACAAATACCGGAGTTTTTACGCCTGGCCTTGATGGGGTCGAGTATTATGGAAGAATTGAAGAAATATACGAACTCACGTTTCATGGTTGCAAACCTCTTAATCCTGTCATATTCAAATGCCATTGGTTTGATCCTGAAGTAACGAGACGGACCCCTAATCTTGGGCTAGTCGAAATTCGACAGTCATCCGTCTTACCAGGAGACGATGTGTATATTGTGGCTCAACAGGCCACGCAAGTTTATTATCTCTCATACCCGTGCCAAAAAGACGACCGTCTTAAGGGTTGGGATGTTGTGTACAAGGTATCGCCACACGGTAAACTACCTGTCCCAAACAATGAAGATTACAACTTTGACCCAAACACATATGACGGAGAGTTCTTTCAAGAAGAGGGGCTAGAAGGGAGTTTTGAGATAGACTTAACCGAAGCGATCGGAATGGAAGTAGACAATGAAAGGGTTGTTGACGAGGACGCTGGAGATGAGGTTCAAAATGTGAAGGACTTAGAATTACTTCAGCGATTACATTTAGGCAATGACAGTGATGACAACATTGCTCCTTCGAATAGTGTTGATTATATGGACATGGCTGATAGTGATGATGAGACTTATGATCCAGCTAATCCCGATCATGATGATTATTTCTAATACATGTAATACTTTGTTATTTTCTAATTATGTTTTGTTTATTTTGCATCTCTTTCTAAGTACGTCTTGTTTATCTGTGCTTATTGGTTTACTCTTTTTAATTGCAGGTGATTGAACAAAGATGGTGGGCGGTATGAGGAACGTAAGGTCGCTTTACCAAAGACGGCCCGATGCAGCTGAGCAGTCGGGGAGCAGGAGTAGGAGGAGCGGGAGGAGCAGCAGAGCAGGAGCAGGAGCACTCTTGAGAGGAGCGGGAGGGGAGGAGGAGGAGCAGGAGGAGCAGGAGGAGCAGGAGGAGGAGGAGCAGGAGGAGGAGGCGGCAGGGGGTTCCGCTTCCTCTGGTTCGTCGGGTGTCTGGTTGCGAGGTCCCTCGACCCTCCCGAGGCGACCGATACCTCGTGAGAGACGCCCGCTGATTCGACCCACTGGGGCTAGGTAAGTAACTTTAGATGTTATCACTACTTTTTCATTTGATATGTTGAAAATCACAATAGAAACTAATAATTTATCTTAATCACTTGGGCAGGGGTTGGACGCTTGTGGCTGCAGGTGATCACAAACGCCATGTCAATGGCATCCTGGGTCTTTTGTGCAGGCTACACTTCCCTGGCCTGGTTGCGTTTGGCGGAGGGCAGGAGCCGGCCTACACGTGGGACCACTACGTCGCCTTCCCCGATTTACCAGATCGGGATGGCAGGGTATTCGCCAACAAGGCGGCGCGGGTGACGGCCGAGCTGTGGGTAAGTCTTCCTCGCACTACATTGCTCAATACATCGCATTCATTGGACATTCTTGAAATAATGACTGGATACATCGCGTCTATATGCAGGATTTCTTCAGATGCCAGGAGGGATATGAGGCCAAGGCGGCTAGTGTGGCTCACAAAGCCTGTTATAAACTCGTGAAGGACATGCATTACGAGGCGCGCGTCCAGGCCATCGTAACATACAACGCTACCTACCTTGGAGTGAAGATCAACAAAACTCAAGCAAGAAACATGAGGCTGACCCGGGAAGAATACATGCAGGTAAATATAGAACATTAATACTGATTTTTTCTGAGATTAAGTACGCTTAATTTGATCTTCTTATATGTCATATACTTGATGACGTGTAGGTGCCTCCGTGGTGGTGCGCCCAGCATCTCCAGTGCTGGGCACAGATGGTGGACAAGTGGTGCGCCGCCGAGTGGGAGGAGACGCACAACGCTTGCCGGGAGCGGCGTTTGATGATGCCAGGTGCACCACACCATCAAGGCAACCGTAGCCTCGACGAATTCGCGGCTACATGGGTACGCGAATTCATTTCTTTATTATAACGCTCAATTCTGCATAATTTCTAATCATCTTGCTGTTTTTTTCGCAGTCGTCGTCACATGGTGGCCAGCCTTGCTCCCAGTTCAAGGCATGGGCTTTGGCCCACAAGGGCAAGGCGACGTCCGACGTCGACTACAACCCGGAGGACCCGCCCTCGGTGTACAGCAATGCGACCGTCCACAGCCGCCTCAGTGAGTACACATCGATGGCAAGGGCGGTCCATGGGCCAGAGTACGATCCGAGCACCCAGGACCTTGATGGAGAAGTCGTCATGAGGGTGGGAGGAGGCAAGAAGCATGGGCGGTACTGGATTGGCGACAGCACACTCGAC
Organism: Dendrocalamus latiflorus; assembly: GCA_017311315.1. Lineage (NCBI taxonomy): Eukaryota > Viridiplantae > Streptophyta > Magnoliopsida > Poales > Poaceae > Dendrocalamus > Dendrocalamus latiflorus. Next base: position 13,322,165 of record CM029657.1, on the reverse strand, counting down.
ACGGCCACTACTCCCACTCTCTCCCAGATTCGAGCAAGGAGCACGAGCTCAAGCCCGGCCATACGCCCACGGCCGGACACTGCACAGTCCCGGATGGAGGCACTCCAGGTTATTTCTGTTTTATTCGTCGTTCATTAATTTTTACATACCTTTGCTTTGCATTGTAACATTGGGGTGAAATATTGTAGGCCCAGCTGGAAGAAGAGAAGAGGCTACGGGAGGAGATGGCGGCGAGGATGGAGGCCGATCGGCAGAGGAATGAGGCCGAGCGGCAGAGGATGGAGCAGATGTTTCAGTGGATGCAAAGTCTTGGCGAGAGGATGGGTCAACCTCTGCCACCGGAGCTATTCCCTCCACCTCCTCCTGCAACTACTCCTGTGAGTTTGCCTTCTCTACCTGAGCTCTTTACTTACCATGTTTATTGCTTTCGCTTGTGCTTTGCTTTACCTTAAATCTTGTCTCACACATGCAATCTCTTCTCCTTGTGCAGAATCAATCGGCGGCTTCGAATGATGTGCCTCATGACTCATCACATCAGTCGGGGTGGCCAACTTGGTGAATGATACTTGTGGTGATTACTTGTAGACTATAGTGATATATTTGACTTGTGATATGTGATATATTGTGACTTGTGGTGATATATGTGATATATTGTGACTTGTGGTGATATATGTGATATATTGTGGACTATATGTGATTACTTGTGGATTACTTGTGGACTATATGTGATTACTTGTGGTGATTACTTGTTGATATATCTGTGATATTGTGACTTGTTTGAGTGGGGTGCAATAAACAATTAAAATAGGCAGTTTTTGGCCACTTTGCCATGTGTTACACTCGGCAAAGGGAGGCTTTGCCGAGTGTCATGGTAAAAACACTCGGCAAAGTAACATTTCTGTGCATTCTGGGAACATACTTTGCCGAGTGTTTTGGCTTTGCCGAGTGTCATGGTAATGACACTCGGTAAACTTGTAATCTTTGCCGAGTGTCTTTACCATGACACTCGGCAAAGCTTAAGCTTTTGCCGAGTGTCATTACCACGACACTCGGCAAACTGGAAGGATTTGCCGAGTGCCATTCCGTCCTGGCACTCGGCAAAAGACGCCGTCACCGTGTTCTCACAGTCCACTGACCTTTTTTTTGCCGAGGGTCGTTTTGGCACTCGGCAAATCCTTTGCCGAGTGCTCGATGAAAAGCTCCCGGCAAAGAGCTCTTTGCCATCAGAAACTATGCCGTGTGAGCTATGCCGTGGGTGGCACTCGGCAAAGCCTTTGCCGAGTGTTTTTCGTGCTTTGCCGAGTGCTACCGGCACTCGGCAAAGCTGCTAAGCCCGGTAGTGGGGGTTATAAGTAATTATTGCGCAATTTTTACATAATTTTATTGTTCTTAGATTTTTCTCAAAAATCTTGGAAGGTCTCTGTTTGCATTAAATGCACTATACTGATTTGAATAATTTTTAGGGAATATGTTTAAAAATGTTCAAATTTTCATTTCTAGTACCATGAACTTATTTTTGAGTTTTTTTGAGATGGTTTCTATTGTGAATTCTTCTAGGCCACTTTATGGATCCTCTTTTCAAATTTGATTTTTAATTCAAATTGAATTATATCGAATATACATTTGCTTTCCAAAAATTTATGTTTGTAAATTATTTTTCCAAATAAACTCCAATAAAAGTCAAGGAAATAAGATACATGCAAAAAGTTTTAAATTTCTCTTATTTTCCATTCCCTAGAATTTGGGGCGTTACAATGCTCCTTATGCCCAAGTTCCTATCCCTATGAGCCCATGCAGCGAAGGTTGATGCTCTGATATCATCTTATTTTGCGCACGTTTTGTGATTTTTTTTGTTTACCATGACATGCTTGGAGCATACATCTTTTCAAATATCTCTTTCTTTTTTATATAACATGCCAAATTGAATGATCGTAAAAATATTGCAATATGAAACATGTGAGCCTCATAGCCGAGATTTAAAATAAGACTCACAATCAAGCTAATCCTTTTTGATGAACATCGCAAAGTACTATCTATAATCAATTTAGTCAAAGTATTCCACCGTGTCAAATTTTAGTTCAAGTGTAGCAAATTAATTATAACCAGTTATGATCAATACTACACAGCATATGAGTAAATATGTTAAAGAGAGCTCTACAATCTTTTAATTTCAATGGCTTGAACTCGTTGATTTATTTGACAAGTATAATAAACAAAGCTTCCTACATTTTTAAACACCAACCTCTCCCTCAAATAATCCTATAGATGTAACACGCCCAACTCACTTCGCAAAAGAGCAAAACGTGTAGAGTCAAGCGGTTTTGTGAGAATATCAACAACTTGAGAATCTGAATCAATAAAGTGCAAAACAACATCTCCCTTTTCCACATGGTCTCTAATAAAATGATATCGAATATCAATGTGTTTGGTTCTTGAATGTTGCACAGGATTTTTAGCAATACTAATAGCACTAGTGTTATCACAAAAAGTAGTACACTATCCAATTCTAAGCCAAAATCCTTAAGTGTAGCTGTCATCTAAAGCAATGTGAGCAACAAGAAGCGGCATCGACATCCGAACACCCTCAAGTGAGAAATATTAGGAGTATGACCAAAACAAAGTTCATAGGAAGTTTTATGCAATTTTACTCGCAAAAATACTCTATTAGAGATATACCAAGCAGTAGAAACAGCTTCAGCCCAAACTTCCTAGGTGTACCATGTTCATTAAGCATTGTTCTAGTCATCTCAACTAAATTTCTATTTTTACGTTCCACAACACCATTCTGTTGTGGCACACGAGCTGACAAAAATTGATGATATAATCCCTTTTCAGCAAAAAAAGAAGCAAATGATGCGTTGTTGAATTCAGTTCCATTATCACTTCTAATTGCTTTAAGTGCTCCTGGATGATCATTAGCAAGTCTAAGAACAAGTTCTCTAAAATGACCAAAAGCTTTGTCCTTAGATGCCATAAATAGACCCAAAAGTATCTAGAGTAATATCAACAATAACAAGAACATACCATTTACCTCCAGCAGACTGAACCCTTGTATGATCGAGGTGGCCGACTAGAGGGGGTGAATAGGCGGTTTAAAATTATTCACAAATTAATACTAACCAATTCAAGACCTTTTCTATTTGCTTAAACCAAGTATATAATGCGGAAGCGAAATTCAATTTGGTTTAGCTTAAATAGCGCCTAAGTCAAGCAAGAACGCCTAAGTGCAGTAATAATTCTAGCCTATGTCAAAGTTTGCAGTTCTAGATATACATGCAATCAATTTAATTTTATGAATATAAATTGCTTGAATATAAATAGAGCACAAGAAACAAACCACAATTGACACGATGATGTTTTACCGTAGTGTTCGGAAACTTGCCGGTTTTCCCTAATCCACGTTGAGGTTAGCCCGAACAAATCGGACCGGCTCCATGAATTAAGCTGAAGCACCTCCAATCCACTAGTGGTAGCTCTTTCCCACTCCGGGTAGGTGAGCTCCGACCTTCACAACTTCGCCGGGTCTTCTCACAAGCTTCTTGAGAAGATCGCCACGCACGACGCCTCCCATACCGTCTAGGAGTCGGCAAACTCCAAGAGTAACAAGTCAAGTCCCTCACTTGACTCTCACCACGTGCAACGAATGCACAAGCTCAACTCGGACACAAAGTCCACCTCTAGATGCAACACATGCACTCTAGCACCTCTCTCCCTTCTCACAAAGTGCAACATATGCACAATTGAGTGGAGAGCCTCACTCTAGCTCAAGAACACAGCAATGGGTCAAGCAACAACATCTCCAACCGACCACAAGGGGGTATTTATACCCCACACAAGAAAACTAGCCGTTGGATCCAAACTCCTGAAAAATCAGAGAAATTGAAAGTTCCACCGTTATAAAATCGAAACTTCCGATTTCCTCGCCAATGGTTAGAAAAATAGCTGTTGGAGCCAAAATCGGAACTACCGCAGTTCAAATTTTGGAACTTTCGATTTTCCTGAGGCCAAGTCATTCAAAAAGTCGCTCTTTGGAAAAAACGTTCCGCTCGGAAGTCGGAACTTCTGAAATCTCAGAAGTTCCGATTTTCACCTGGTACTTCCGATTTTTTCGGAATTACCGCAGTACAAATTTCGGAACTTCCGATTGCGGTTTTTCAGCACAGACGACACTCGGAAAAACGGTCATACCTTTTGACTCCGATGTCGGAATTGAGTGATCTTGGACTCTATGGAAAGCTTATTCAGAGGGCTATACAACCCATCTATTTGCATGATCTCAAATATATTAGATCAATGCAGAAATCATAAGACATCCAAAGAGTCATTACCATGGTCTAATGTCAAAGGAAATAGCAACAAACAATCTTAGACCATACCAAGGGATAATGCATGATCTCCAACTTTTGTAAAATATTTACAAACTTAGATCATGCTACAAGGATTAGGTACATGGACTTCAACCTTTTGCAAAACACATTTGCAAAGTATAATCACATGTTACAAGGATGAATAGCATGAGCCTCAACTATTTGCAAAACACATTCGCAGATAATGGCATCATGTGAAGATGAGCTAGAGCAAGTGAGGTTGAGCCATCAACACATGATGAGACTCAAACTACTAGACATGACCCCTCTTAATAGTACGACAACCTATACTAGCAATCCGGTCTATCAACCAAACACCAAGACCGGTAAAAGATTTGGAACACATCCTCAGCCCTAGCTAGCCACACCTTTGCCTTGGGTCATTTCCTCGATATGCATCAACTCATGATGCATTCTTTTCATCACCTCCATCAACACATGATGGCCTTCACTTGTCTTGATGATCAACACATGATCATCTCCACTTGAATCATGCACCAACTCATGACACATCTTCTTTTTGATGGCTTTTAACACATGAATTCATCTTCTCGCATCTTGACTTGATAGCCTTTAACACATGAAGTTATCCCAAGTCGTCGTCATTTGTGGAACCTAACCTATTCATCCAACTCGTGGAAACCGTTAGTCGACAAACCAATTGTCATCAATTATCAAACTTCACCATTTTGGTAATTCATGACAATCTCAACAAATAATAAGATATAAAGTTAATTTATAAGTATATAACTTGTACACAACAAACGTATACTCTAAGTTTACCAATCCGGTTGTCATAAATCATCTATCCATCAACACATAATGGAGAAGCTAGATGACAACCCGACTACACATGAGTATATATATGAACTACACAAGTTATATATATACACTCACAAATGTATTTCAAAGTAAAGATCCCAAATATGCATATTGAAAGAAGCATGGATCAATGCTTATGAAACTCCAAAATATAGAGAGCTCCCCCTAAATGTGTGCATACAAGTGTATATAAAGAAAGACATATGCACATATTCATTTGAACTATTTGAGGAGTTCAATCTATATTTTAGATCTAAGGAATGCATTAGTAAATGAGAAAGTGATTTTGAATGTATATCTCTTTGATTTCACCTTTTCATCCAAATGAGACTAAGCTATAATATACTTGAACAAACATATTAGTCTCATATATATATTTGTCATTATCACCAAAACATTATAAAAATATTTGTCATTAACATCAAAATCTCATAATGGCATTTGTCATTGAAACCAAAATCTCATAATGGCATTTGTCATTAACACCAAAACCAACTTAATCGAAGGTTGATCTTTCAATCACCCCATTATCAATTTAATCGGAGCTTGATCTTTCAACCCTAGAAGGGCCTACAGTGTCCATGTGCAACAATTGACCCGGAGCATCAGTCATAACAAGTGTGAGTGGAGGATGTGATGATGAAACCATTTTACCATGCCAACAAGGTGAACAAACCAACTCCATCGACTTTTCAATTGTAAGACTAGGTATTCCTCTAACAAGATGCATATTACTGAGTCGAGCAAGATGATCAAAACCAATATGTCCTAGCCTACGATGCCAGTGAAATAAGTCCTTAGAATCAGATGAAATAAGACATCTATGATCAGAAGATGATGAATAAGAGAAGTCACCCTTAAACAAACGACCAACTCAAATAATTTTGCATACTAGATCGCTAGATGAATCTAAAATGCAGGATGAATGCTTTTTAAAGCTCACCTCAAGATTATCGTCTATCAACTATGAAACTGAAAGCAAATTGTAGCTCAACTTACTGACAAGTGCGACGTCTTTTAAAATGAATTTGTCGTTGACACGTATCGGAACCCGGAGTAACGACTCCTGGATCTTCTGTGTAAATCGCACTAGTACAGGATCAGCTAGTGCACACAGTACAACAAAGATAAATACCAAGCACAAATGGCTTCTTAAATTAAATAAAAGAGTACGGCCTTATGGCCAAGTCTTACATCAACGCCCATTGGCTAAATAAATAAAACAAATAACTGCGGAAGCAAACTGATAAATAGCGAGCCCAAGCCTGCCCACAGGCAAACGACAGTAAGACGCGGCCTACTCGCCCAGATCTTCACCGTAGTCGACGGCATCTTCCTCTATATGGAGATTGCAAGGTGAGTACAAACTTGTACTCCGCAAATCACACGGAGAAATGCAACATAATGATAAATGCTTCAATGGAAGGCTTATAGGGTTAGTTTGCATAAAACAGCATTTAAAAAAATACGATAAATAGATTGAAATTGCTGAATTTAGTAAGTAAGTAAAAACAATACCTATAAAAGAAAATAATACCGTCAGTGCCGGCTTCGACCAAACACCAATCTATCTACAGGCATCCCACCCGGACCATCTTTACCAAAAGTTCACGTATGGATTCCATCCATCCACACGTTTCCAAACACTCGTGGACTCCATCCATCCACAAGCTACCATTCTCTCATGGGTTCCATCCACCCACAAGGTTTTCATTCTCTCTTGGATTCCATCCATCCATAAGGTTTTTGAAAATTATTTTTGAAAAACAAAGTCTAATCCATGAAAAACTTTTACTCAGTATGCCCATGACCATGGGCATGGCTATCCAGGATAGATTATACAGTGTGCAGAGGTTGTACAGCTTTACCCACAAGACACGATCATCCCATATTGCCACGCGATTACACACTTCCTTAGGTGTGCGGCGAGGAGTCGTGACAAGGCCTTTACAATGCAAAGCTTTCAACCTGTCCAAGCCAACACTAAGGTTTCACCCCAGTAAAGAATCCACCAGACCGGGACCCCCTCTTGAGCCTAGGCAAGACTTCTCATGGCTTAACTACGCTCGCCCAAGTGAGACTTCACATGGCACCAACCACGCTCACTTTCAACCTACAACTTGACTCAGGTTGGGACTTCGCAAATTATTCAGCCAGGGCTACCCATACCAGCCATGTGGTCATACGATAGGGCTTTGCAACAGTAGCTCACAGACCGGTCCTTAATTATCTTAGGCCCAACCATGTACCCCTGTGCACAACAATCAACCACTGCGGCTCCGATCAACAGGGCATGCCTGCACCCACCAGTCTAACCAATTGTCTAAGTCCAAACTAGTTTTTATATTTTATTTTCAAAATATTTCATAAACCTCCTGACTCACCAAAGTCAAGAGTACATTTAGAGGAATCATCATTTCATGTGAAAAGCTCATCATTTTATGTAAAAAAGTATCCCAACCCATAATTATGTCAAAGCAAGGCTAAGCATTTTCTATTCATAAAGTCTCTAGCCATACTAATGTATCAACTAGAGTTTTAATCTAGGGTTACAAGGTATCAAGATAATTCAAGGTCAATAGAGATAATAACAAGTAGGCAATAGCTAAATTCAAAATTGAATTGAAATAGTGAATAAAAGTATGCATGCAGAATAATTTAAATTAACATAAATTTTATTTTGAAAACTGGGATCAACATGATCAAGGAGTGTGACTTGTCTTGCTCTTCAACTTGGTTTGAATCTTCGTCGAAGAATTTCCCCGAATCGTCCAAGTCTACACATGAACATAACCCACCAAATTCAAATAAATTCAAAATAAATTCAAATTGACTTGAAAATGGGAAAAGGGACTTTCTGGAATTATTTTTCTAAAGGAAAATAGGAATTATGATGTTAGCGAGGAATTTCTGTTCGGCTGATTTATTTTTCAATGGGAAAAGGGTTTTACTGCGCCAGCATGACCTCAGCCCGAGGTGGGCCGACACTGACATGCGGGCCCAGTCCATGTGGACCGAGTCCACGGCCAGAGGGGCGGCTGAGGTGGTGGGGGCGTGAGGTGGCGCTGACGGGGGCGGGACGGCGCCGAGGTGGCCGGGGACGTGGCGCCACGTGGCTACCACGTGGGCGCCCGAGGCAGCGCCGGCCGGAGAGCGCACGGGGACGGCGGCGGCGGTGGCGCTCTGGCGACCAACGGCGGGCGGCGGTGGTGGAATCGAGAGAGGAGAAGGGGGGAATCCATGGGTGGCTTGGGGTTTACCCGGGAATGCCAGGAATGGGCCGGCGGCGAGGACGGCGGCGGCGCTTCTCGGGTCCAACGGCGCGGCGGAGCTCCGGTGGCCAGGGAACACGGCGGAGAGGCGAAAGGGCTTCGTGGCAAGGCGAGGAAACCGAGGGAGGTGTCGGCGTGGCGCGAGGATGCCGGAGGTGGCGGCGATTTCTCGCGGAGGTTGGTGGGGGCGACGGCGGCCGGGACACACAGTGCGAGGGCGAGGGAGAGCTCGGGTGAAGCGGTCGAGGGCAGAGGGAGGTGGACCAAGATGGGGCGGAGCCGGGAGGGGCTTTTATATATAGGGGCCGGGGAGGGGAGGTCCGGCGGGAATCGCTCGCCGGAGGAGCGGCAGTTGCGGGTGGCCGGCGCGGAAATGGGGGAGGAGTTGGGCTCCGAGAGTGGGGACGTGGGCGCGGGGCGCGTGGGCTGGAGTGGCAGCGCGCTCAGGGAGTGGGGGCGTGGCCGGTAGGGCGGGGCCGGAGGTTGCGGGCGGCGGTTGCGGCCGGGGGTGGCGCGGGAGGTAGGTGGGGGCGCGGTGGAGAAGACGGGCCTGATACGTGGGGCCGGGCGCGCAGCAAGAGAGGGGGCGCAGGCGGCCATGATGGGGCCGTGTGGTCTTGGGGCGGATCGGGCGGCGGAGGGAGAAGCACGGGCGGACGGGGCAGATTGGGCCGACGCGGGGGAGGTGGCCGATTTGGGCCGGCCAAGTGCCGGCCCGAGAGGAGGGGAAGGTGGGTTGGTGGACGGCGGGGAAGGCGACGATGTGGAGAGGATCTGGCCGTCCATGTGGGAGGGAGAAGGGGTTTTTTTTCTGATTTTTTATTTTCTGATTTTAACTTTTGATTTTCACAAAACCCTAGAAAATTAATTATAGCTCAGAAAAATATGAAATAAATCCCAAAATTTCCAGAAAAATTCACAGAAGTTCCTAGGAATATTTTGGACTTAATTTATACTTAAAATACTTTTTATTTTCCAAATACATTTTTAAACTCCAGAAAAACCAGGAAACGAAATAAAGGCCAAATAAATCCAAATAATTAATTTAAAGTAGGATTTTTATAGAAAATCAAAATATCATTTTATTTAATAATTATTTTTAGGTTTTCACTTAATTTACTTTTCAAATCAGGCTTTTTCAAAAACAGAAAATCTAGGGCAAAACCAAAAATAAAATTTAGGCAACAAAAATACTTATTTAATTTAAAATTTTATTTTATTTATTTATTTTTATTTTAACAAATTTTTTAACATAACCATAATTCTTTTGAGATGATGAGCTAGCACCTACATTATTATTCGATGAACTTTTCATAAAGCCAGCAGATTTAAACACAGTTTGTTTTGGTTCAGATTTTACTTCAATCTTTCTAGGTTCAAGAAACTTAACAACCTTAGGAGGATTATTCTTGGCATGTTCAACAACAATAAATCCTAGACCATGATTTTTCATACTTATTTTTGACTGGTCTAGGATCATATTTAGATTTTTCTTGCCAAAAGAAAATATCTCTAAAGTGTCCTTAAGATACTCATTTTCTTTAACCAATGAAGAACAAGATGTGCACTTAACCATTTCATTCACTAAATTCTTGGAAGCACTAGATTGAGCAAGCTTTTTCAGCAAAATCATTCAATTGCCTAGTCAAAGTATCAATTTTAAAATTTAACTTAGGACAATTTGAGCATGACATGTTCTCATGATAAAGCATATGTTGAATAGATTCCTGAGATGAATTAAGTCTAGCATCTAGCAATTCACAATTAGAGCAAACTTTAGATTGAGCATTTAAAATACTTGACGCTAAACATGTAGAAGAACTAGTTTTGAGCTTTTCAATTTCATCATTAGTAAAATTTAATTTTTCATCACAAGAGTCATGAGTCAATTTTCATTCATCAAATTTATCAGTTATATCCCTAAGTTAAACCAGGTTTGATGTATAATAGATCTAGTAACCTCCAACTCAGAATGTAAAACTTAGCAAGTCTCACATGATTCATCATCAGAAATTAAATTCAGAATTTAGACTAACAACACAACTATTTTCTTTCAATTTTTGTTTTGTCTTTTTTAATTCAATAGCAAGTTTAATCAAACCATCTTGAAGCTCATCATATGATGGTCTTACCTCATCAGGATCACTGTCGTTATCATCATTATTGTTGCCTGTCATGTCATCATTGTTCTTCTTCTTTCTTTTGGCATCACCGTCATCATGGTCATCGTCGTCACAACTCTCATATACCACATCGCTCAAGTCAAGACTCTCGAGAGCAGCTTGGACCTTTCCAGCAAACTTGCGGTGAAATTTCCACCTTTGGTGTTTTTGTTCTTGGATGGCCGACGACGATAATTCTTGTCTTCTTTGATCAGCTTCCCCTTTAGCTTGGGACAATCCATCTTAATGTGGCCAGGCTCGTCACACTCATTGCATCTGATCGGACCTAACATGCCACCTCGCTTCCACATCCTCACATTATTGAGTACCTTGTATGCTCATGAGGATGCTACTCGAATTGTTCTTCTGAAAAAGAAGATAAAGCAGACAAATAAATACAAGACAAGCAATCGACGAAGTCGCCTGCACGGGGTTATTCACAAGTGCTAAAGATGAAGATTTACCAATCTTAGATGGCAAAGCTTCCATCTCATAGGTCTTCGATCTAGAATAAAGATCATCTATGGTTAAAGTATCTAGATCGATAGTTTGATTAATAGTTGTGACAACCATCAACCACTCAGAACCTAAAGATCTTAAAATTTTAGTTGCATTATCTTCATCAGTAGGAATAACATTAACACCGCGCAAATTACTCAATGTTTTCTCAAAGCGAGCAAAGAAATCATCAATGGATTCACCAGGCTTCATAGCAAAATCAGAATATTCTTTTGATAAAGATTTTTACGCACTTTCTTGATTTTAGTGGTTCCTTCATGATAATCGCAAAGAGTTTTGCATATTAAATTGGTAGAAT